>OZ010718.1:9896872-10496872 GCA_963932345.1 Ophion ventricosus
GAGAGAGAGAGAGAGAGAGAGAGAGAGAGAGAGAGAGAGAGAGAGAGAGAGAAGATGGGGGAAATAAGAATTGTAGCTACAAATAGGTCAATTCAAATCTTAAAAAGAAAGTTTCTAATACAAGAACAAATAATGTTTAAAATGTTAAGATTTACTCGGTTTTTTTTTACAAATTTATCGACAACTTTACTAATAAATTCCTCTCTTTACAAAAATTGACTTTCTGTGGACACTCATCATTGCTAAGCGATTGAGGCGACTTTCTACCGTGATGCTTCTCAACTAGGTTTGGGTGAACTTCCGAAAAGCTGTTACGTTCGATTTGGCTTAAGGGAGGAATACCCTTTACAATGTTCAAAAAATCGATTTTTTTTTCACATATTACGAAAGTATAATATATTGAGAGTATACTGGTAAATCGAAATATGAAATATTTACGAAGTTATAGCACATAGTCGAGAGCGCGCCGGTACCGCATGCTGTGAACTAGGGAAACTTTAAACGCGATTATCTCGAAACTGCATATTCAAAAACTGCTCATGTTATAGCTCAAAAAGTTATTGATCGATTCGGCTGATATTTTGGCAGGTTTCTCACTATAACATTATCGGAAGGATATACCTAAAGTTTTAAGGTTATCGCGTAAATAAATAACATTCTTCGGATAAAAATTGTCACAAAAATGGTCACAAATATGAATATTTGATTAAAAAGGCTACATAATTTTTAACTTTATACTTTTTTATATTTTTATAGGTATATCCTTCCCCTACACATGTCTATAATCGAAAAATACTTTCGATTTCTCTGTTTCGGATCAATAGAAAAAATCAGACAAATATAGCATTTTTCGACTTATGGCTCATTTAATGAACTTTTTCTTCTATTGCGGCCGATAACTCTTTTAATAATTGCTTCAATATTAAAATGCTAATAACAACTTTTAAATTATAATCAATTTTGTATAACTTTTACTTACAACTTTTTTTTTCTAATATTTATACTTTTAAAGTTATATCGAGTTGAATGTTGCACCACCGGGTGCAAGATTAATAATAACGAGCTACGCATAGTATAATGGTGGAAATTCAATAAATACATGAACAAAAGTATCAATAATACTGATATAGTTAACAATAAAAAAATTGTCTCCTTACCTGGAATGGAAGTGAACATTTTTTTCTATTTTTATTATATTTCATACAATGAAAAAATATTTAATACTTCGCATTGCTTCTGGATTATTAAGTAATTATTAATTATGTTTAGACGGTATAATAAAATGAAAGATTAGGAAACAGGAATATTTATTGAATAGACATTAAAAATGTATTGTCATAAAAAATACAAGAAAAATAAATTAGCAATCTTCTTCAATTCTGGTGCGTTTACATTGGCGGTGAAGATACTAAGACATCCGATGTCTCCTCTTCCTCTTCGTCAGCTTCTTCGGTGGCATACAAACATTTCAGGGCCTCAATCAAGTTTTAAGATCATTGGGCTCCTCATCGTTAACCACTATCGTGGGCTGATTTGGGCTCGTGTCCGCAGTGCAGTTTTCACAAATTACTGTCCAGTCCAAACCTGCTTTTCGGCATCAACATGCTTTGCCACAGCCAGTTCTGTATTTGCAAGATATCAACTCCAACAGACTTGGTGGTGCAATTGAATTTGTAGAGGTGATTGGTTGAAGTCCCTGGGCAGTGCGTGTCCAGCCCTATTCTTCGGGATTCGGGTAATTCCCAAGCCAGGCTTGAGCTTGCTGATAAGTGCGGACGGAATGATACTTAGCAGCATTTTCAGTTGGAGGCAGAGAAGCTAGATTGATTGTATTGATGTTGGATTACTATACGTTTTCAGATCTCAGACTGGCGTCACCCGCCTCGAGGCGGCATTTTTAGCATAAACGCGATTTAACTTTAAAAGTATAAATATTAGAAAAAAAAAGTTTCAAGTAAAAGTTATAGAAAATTGATTATAATTTAAAAGTTGTTATTAGCATTTTAATATTTAAGAAATTATTAGAAGAGTTATCAGCCGAAATAGAAGAAAAAAAAAGTTCATTAAATGAGCCATAAGTCGTAAACGGTAAGTTCTATTAAAAAAAATATATTTAAGAAAAAGATGGGAAATTTAATTATCTATAATAATGGTTATTGTGGTTTTTGGCCTAAAGTGCACGGTTACCGAGATATAGGCAGATAACGTTTTTTCAAGATGGCGACTTTTCCCGTACCGAAATCTGTCAGCATTTTGTGATTGTATACTCAGGAACTAAACCCGATAAAAAAAAAATAAAAGAACTCCTGTAATTTAGTGCAAATTTAACAAGAGTGCTGGGCTTCTCTATTGACTGGCCTATAAAAAATGCGGACAAAACGCGTATCATTTTAATGCAAAGGAGTATGTGGCGTGTCACCCCCCTGCTGCAATAGTTCGTGTGGACCAGCCGCCTGACACTAGATAGTATTCCTATTGCGATAAATGTTTCCCGTTTTATCCGGATTTTTTAAATTCCACTGTAGATCGCTTGGTAGTGCTAGTAGTCGTCTGAACGGCTTGCTTCACGCATGCGCGCTCAAAACTTGTAAGCACAATTTATTTACGATATTTTCGTGAGCGTATTTTTTATTTGGAGTATCTGTAAATAAAAGAAATTTAAATTAGTGTTTCGAGAGTGATCTTTTTTTTCAACTTTCACTTATTACGTAGACCGAGAAAACTGTGAACGGTGAATAATGTTTAGGTTTAATATACCGAAGTGCATCGTACCGGGCTTGTATCTCAGGGTACACGTCAAACCCGGAAAAAGTGCACTTTTTTTTACTATTCCGAAGAATGTAGACAGTGAAGAACTGTGGAAAAGTGCTGTGAGGCGAGAGGACGGCTCCGTAAAAGCTGGAGCGACAGTTTGCGAACAACATTTTCGGCGCAACGAAATTCTTTGGCAACGCGAATATTTGAATCCTAATGGAAAAGTAATCGGAGTGGCAAACAAACCCAAACTCACTATAAATTCCCACTCCATAATTACTGAGCACGTAAATAATTAAAAATAATAATTAGCGAAATAAAAATCCTCATGTTTCTGCACTCAGTATATCGCGTATATTGCTCGCGCTGCAATATATATAGTATCAGTTCAGACGACTACTAGCGCTGAATGCGACGTAATTCGGTAATAATGACGGGCAATCCGTGAACCGTGTCTGGGGGCTGATGTGGACATAAGCGCCGCTCGGATGTAAGTTCAGTCATATTTTCGAGGACTCCGCTCACACGTCCGGTCGGTAAAAATCCTACAGCCAAGTTTTTTCCTGAACGAATCACATTTCGAGCAAACAAAGAGAAATACGTTGTTCGTCGTTCAACAGAGCGGAAGCTGTTTCTTTTGTTTTTGCCAAAATATCAACCGTGTCCCGGAGAACACTGAGAATCTGCAAATCAGCTATCTCTCTCGCACTCATGGCCTTAACAGCCCTGTGGAGGACACGCAGTTTAGAGCCCTCCATTCTTCACCCCGAGCGCGACAACAACATCGTAGGTAAAGGGGTCCTACTCGTAAACGATCCGAACAATGGCATCGCACGTACCGAAGATTGTTGCCCGTCGTTCCCATGATGCAACGGGCTTTTTTGTGGCGCGCTAGAGTCTAGCGCATGCGCACAAAATCTCAACGCTCAAGATGGCGACGTTCAGAGCGAAACAAACGCTCGACTCGTGCGACGCGGCAGTGGGGGGTGCGAGAGAAACGAAACTAGCTGAAGGGTTGGGGGGGGGACAAGCGAGAGCACGAGCGACCTCCCCCGCGTCAGCGTGAATAACAAACGCGCGGTACGTGCGTTTTTCGCTCGGCGTGTACGTTTCTTTTTTTTTCCCTCCCCTTTTTTACACATGCATAACGTATATGCACGTACGCAAAAGCATTCCGTAGGCAAAATTGACAATTTGATTGACACAGTGCGCGATTGTATGACATTCGGAGGACAACACGTTTAATCGTAAATACGACGAGATTGATAAGAGTGCATTATGTTTCGCGTGTTTAGTCGCGTGAGTGCGTTCGGCTTTGGCCGGTGGACGTAGCGCGGCGCGATCGCCGTAGTTTAGCGGTAGCGCGGAGGGGCGGGGGGGAGTGAAGTAAGAAATGGCCAGGGGTAGCGTGTAAAGAAAAAAAAAATTGACGGTCCTCGCGCGTGTTTCACGATCGTCGCGAACCAAGCGGGGTTGAAGGGGACTCGCTCTCGCGAGATCTCGGTTTTTTTTGTGTGCGTCACGCGCGCGTGGTGAGGCTCCTTAAAACTGACCAAAGCTCACATTTGTACGTTTAACATAAATACATCCGTGCGCAAATGATCTGACGAGAAAATAAAAGATATTCGTGACGAAAGCGCGAAGAAAAAGAATCGCGGCCCGGCGGCGGAGGGGGGGAGGAGAGATAACCAAAAAAATAACAGAACGGCGCGATTGCTTTGTACGCGTGCTTTGCGACACATCGCGTAGCTTGAGAAGAACTTGGCAGTTTAGAGACTGGATTTTTCACTCCTACGGAGACATTCTCCCTTCACCCGCCCCCTCCCTCACCCACCCCCCTCGCCTGGCTCTACTTCCCTTGCGTCTCTCTTGCACCGTGATAACAAAAACAGAGAGAGAGAGAGAGAGAGAGAGAGAGAGAGAAAGTGAGACTGAGTGAGTGAGTTTGTTCGTACGCCAGGATGTCGTATTCGCGAGACAGCCGGAATCGAGTGCGCCGTTTTCGCCGGCTAGCATAGCTCCGGGGCTGCTAGTCTCGTCTTACGAATCGCCTGGACCACAGCATGAAGGAGATGCTTGGAGGGTGCTGCGTGTGTTCTGATGAGAGGGGTTGGACCGAAAATCCGCTTGTCTATTGTGATGGACAGGGCTGCACCGTTGCTGTGCATCAAGGTACGTCTTTCCTTGTTTTTTTTCTCTCTCTCGCTCTCTCTCTCTTTTCGTTCCGTCAACTTTGTTTTCCCGTTTTTTTTTTACTTTTACCGAACATTTTTTTTCTATCCCTTCTCGCCCGCGGCAGCAATATCCCGACGAAAAAAAACTCGCTCGTGCTACTCGTTATTCTGCAACCTTCCGATTGCTTTTATCTCATCGTCGAGGCACTCTGACGTTTCGGCACGCGCAACTTTGACAATTCGACGAAGTAAAACCAAAACAAGACATCACAGATACGCGCGTGTAATTTTTCGTACGCTCACTCGTGTTGAAGTTAGGTTAGGTTCACTTAGTCGCTCCCCCCCATTGTTTATCGGCCCTCCAGTGTTTACGTCTCCGGAGGCAATGTGACATTTGCTTCGAATTTCTATATGCTTTGGTATCAGAGACTCGAGTCTCGCAAATGCATTCAACGGAGGTAGTAAACGAGGGAATATTTCGGATGGGAAGTTAGCGGAGCTTGATCTTTCGGGAGTCGTGACATCGATCGAGGCTCATTTTTTGCACTGGCGAATACGAGTCGCTTTGCCCTACTCCTTGGGACGAGTCAAGTCGCAGCACGATCTGGCGTGCAACCGTAACGCACATGCGGCATTGAACGAAAGAGATGGCAATGCCTTAGCGACTCAGGGATTCGAGTAGACAAATCGGAAACTGGAAGATTCTGGCTTCCATTGAGTTTTGGCATAGTAACGCAAAATTTTAGAAATGGCGGAGAGTAAAAACTTTCTTGATCGCCTTGCAATCAACAAAGTTTTTTTTCTTTTTATTTTTCTACTTCAGAGAATAGCTGTGGATAAAGGACGGTCGCTGGTGTTGAGGCTAGAATAGAGCACTTTTTTTTTAAAGCTTTGAAACTGCCTCGTGATCGTTCGTACACGTTCCAAGCCCATACAAACTTTGACTATCATTTTCAGCTTTCTATGGCATTGCACTGCATTGTTGGGTCCTCTTGCGGATCTTCTTTTGATGTAACTTTCATCTTTATTTTCAGCTTGCTATGGAATCGTCACTGTACCTACCGGGCCATGGTACTGCAGGAAGTGTGAGTCTCAGGAAAGAAGCGCGCGCGTGGTAAGTTCAATTTTTTAAATCTCAGCGCTGAGACTCTTGCTTATCTCTGACATGAGAAGTGATTTAATCTGAGAGTTTTTAAGCATTGTTTGGGAGCCATAAATTTAGAATCAGCAGAGAGGAGTATTATAGATTTTTATAAACTTACTAGTCCTTCGAGTGCGCACTGTTCACTTTGCTGATGCACTTTGCTCCAAATTCACGTTTTTCGCACAAACAAAAATTTTTTCTAGCTTCATTTTTGGCAAAAATCTAGCCACACAGCCCTTAAAAATGCAAAAATAGACGGGACGTTTTTTTTATTTAAAAAAAAGTGCATAGTTTTTGTGATATTTGAGGCCAAAGGAAGCTTAGGGTGAATTCGAGTCCATGCGCACGTTAACATTTGCTAAGAAGGGTACGTTCGATTTGTAAAAAATACGATTGAAATTTGTATCGACGAAATGCAATCAAAATGATCATTTTTCATTTTCTCGAATTTCTTGAAACTTATCTTCCTTACGAACATCTGTCAATTATTTTTTACAATGTTCACTTCGAGATCCAGAATTCAAATCTGAAAAAAAAATATTGTAAAATAATAAAAATGAGGAAATAAAAATACAAATATGCATTTTCGTTGCATTGCAATTATGAAAACTTCAGGACGATTGAAAAAGTTTATTCGAATGGAAAGGAGACTACACCGAGCTTATTAAAAAGAATTTGGGTCTTGTGATTTCAATAATTCTTACTATTCACAAATTGTTACTGTCCTTTATCAGTGCATTAAAAAAGTTTGTGGCAATGGGAAAAAAAGTGGCATGATATTTGAATTTTGCAATTTCAACATACTTTACCATATCTTTGACTATTTTTAATGTTTTACTATCCCTCGCGTTATTCACTGAGTCGAGAGATATTGTCTATAAGTTGTGAAAAAAATTACATGGGTCATAAAAAGTAGATGTTTACATGCGCCCTACAAAATAGGAATTGGATAAAAATTTTGCCTCATTCCCAATGTGAAAACTACTACTGTCGCGCAGTGGAAAAACTGAGATCGATTGTGCAACTGTAACGGTGGTATATTTACGTATTCTCATTGGGTATTACACGTGTTTGCTAATCATTTTCTCAGAGGAGAGTTCAATCTTATATTTCGATGGTGCTATTTGTGGAGATGAATGATAGAGAAGACTAGACTTGAAATATAGTAATCGTGTGGTTGTAATGCGTAATGTTGGAGCAGCGCTGCGAGTTGTGTCCAAGCCGAGATGGAGCGCTCAAGAGAACGGATCAAGCGGGCTGGGCCCATGTTGTGTGCGCTCTGTACATACCAGAGGTACGTTTCGGCAACGTTACGACGATGGAACCAATTATATTGCAGCTCATACCGGCAGAGAGATTCAGCAAAGTAAGTCACAGAAATATACGTTTTTTGGCGTTTTATTCAACAATTTTTTGACGCTAACATGATTTTTTACTACTGTAAGAAGGATACAAGTAGTACGAAGCTATTTTCAATGTTATACTATTTTGTACTAATTTAATTTGTAATATTATACTATTAATCATTATTATTATTCCATTTCCAATGCTTTTTTGGACAGGCTTGAAAACTTTTAGGATGTCATTCCTTTTTTGCTTTTACTCCACACTTGTTGCTTCCATATTTGCAGTACCTGGGAGACCTTCCAGAGGGTCCCATAACCACTCGTTTTCTAATTTACTACTGCATTGCATTTGCACGAGCGCACAGGTAATATGTGGAAGAGCTGGGCCGATAAGGACGGCTATACACTTTACCGAATTTCAGTTGTGTTACTATCGGAAACTCAGTAAAACTGTCTGCTGCGGCATCCCGTCCAAGGATTGGCCTGGCCCAGCGAACCTTCACATGGGAGATTTACTATATTCTGTTTATTTGAATACCGTCAATATTTACCATTTATATTAACACTATTTGCAATAATATTGTAATGATATAACTATTAGTTGTAATACCAAGATTTTTCATTATTCAAGAAAACACTGAAGAAATGAATATTTTTGTTTATGGAAATGAACACTTTAATATTATAGTAAATACGAAAAATATACAGTTACGTTGGGACCTTGCTGTATTTTATACTTAATTTAGTTTTGTACTATAGTTTCTTATACTCAGTTTAAACTTTTTACAGTTAGTACGATACTTTAGGTTTTCCATTGGGAATACTAATTGAAATTGAAGTTTGTGTAGTTAGAATGCAATAGAAATTATTTTTTTTTTTTGCAATTGCTCGATATGTCTTTTGACAAATCTTCGTTACGAGAACCCCTCATTTATTTTTTAATTCGCTTATTTAGAGATTTAGATTTTTCATGTGCAAAAAATAATTTTGTAAGATAATAAAAATGAGAAAATAGAAATATAAATAAGCATTTTCGTTGACTGCCAACGATGCAATGGAAATTTTATTCCTTCTAAATACATTAGTATTTTGCGTGTTTATTTTCTCCCTTAATAATAGAAACATCATGCCATACATTTGTTTCACCCTCTTGCAGTAATTTTCGATCAGCCGTTGATAATATTTATTACATTTAACAAAAAGTTCTAACGGCTTCAACTATCTGCCTTTCAGACGTGTTACATTTGCGAGGAACAAGGAAGAGGAAGTCGTGCGAATGTCGGAGCTTGTATGCAGTGCAACAAAACCGGCTGCAGGCAGCAATTTCACGTCACTTGTGCACAAGCGCTCGGTCTCTTGTGCGAGGAAGCCGGCAATTATCTCGACAACGTCAAATATTGTGGCTACTGTCAACATCATTACTCTAAGTTGGTAAGTTCATCGACGGGCGATCGCTGAACAGGAAGAAAAAAAGTATTCAGAGATTTGGAAGTTCGAGGTGATATTGAAAAAAATAACGGTTGCCGAATGTTTCAATGAGAATTCTCTAGTTAACGACAGCTATGAATTCGGGACCATCGATTTATTAGTCAGCCCAAGTCGTCGTGAGAGAACAGCATCCCGGAAACAAAGTGAAATTCGTGGGAGAATAAATTATTTGCTAATTTGTCGTTGGTCGCGAAATTGTAGCAATAAATTTGCTATGTTTAAGGAGGTACGATCATCGAGGTGAATCCAACTTTCGGGCCTGAACTTTTTATATGATGTTGACGAATATCTTATGCACCCTTTGTAAAGATTTGAGCTATATTGACCGTTCAGTTTTTCCATAATAAAATTGCAAAGTCGAGCACTTTGAGCTAGTGAAGCGCATCGTCTTTTGGAGATGGTCGACCGGAAGTGCGGTGATCATGGTTTTGCTGCTCACGTATACAACTAAGACCCTTGGAAAACTGAAATTTGATAAATGAGACATAATAGATATTGTAAAAAATCGAAAACTCGAACTTCACCGTATAGCTCAAGCACTACATTATAACACGATTTCAACTTCCGGTTGAATATTATCATGATGAAGGAATAGTACCCATAGTCTTGCCAACGTCGAGCGTAACAGCTGATTCGTTTGGCGAGCATATAACCTAGCTCTGTAGCGACAGTTTTCGTTGTCGCCGACTAGCGACAGCCAATCGCATGTACAATCAGAAGAAAGCGAATCTCTTATTGGCTGTCGCTAGGTAACGATAACCAAAACGGTCGCTACCGAGTTACAGAATCTCGGTACTGCTTGGAAATTGTCGTGAAGACTCCAGAGTCGTTGAGGGTCTAATTTTTCAGTTTTGATGAGTAAATATGCAATAAATAAAATATTTGCCTCAAATTTGGAACTTTGGGATCGACAATACGAGTAATCAACACAAGTTAACGTCAATCAGAACACCCGTGGAGTGACATAAATTTAGTCTCTTTTTTTATCCTGGGGGAGTAGTCGTACCTCCTTAATAACGAAACGGGAAAGAAAGAAAAAAGAAGTATTTTTGTGAGATTCGTTCTAAAACTATCTGGTTGCGAGTGCGTAGAGGAATCATTCAGCTAAATTCTCATCGTAATAAAAAGAACAAAATATGAATCACTTTTCTCTTGATCGCTTGAGTCTTGAACGCGGTTAATATAGTTGCATTTTTGAGCATATACGTAGCAATTCGTTCATTTTAGCATGCAAATACATGCTTTTTTAATTTACTCTTCGTGTACTTGATATTTCTTACGAAAAAAGAACATCTATACCGAGTAATTGCATCCCCTTTGCATTGCGCACCATGCGGTCGAACATTGAAGCAAAAACTGGACGCTAAGCGAACCTTCTCCCACTGCCATCGCTTGAAGACCTGTATGTAAGAGCGTGGTCAAAACTCGTTCCGTTTTAGGATTTGATAGGTTGCAAATCATAGAATCGAGTTATTTGATGCACACGTAAAATTTTATTTTCATCATGTTACGTTTTTTTTGTCGGGATTGAGATAGGTGTATTTGAACATTTTCATACTGGAGCGCTCTTTCGACTTTCACTACCTCGAGACGTCACTGTGAATCCAGTCATTCAAAGAAGAAAAACGACTTGAAGTTGGCTTTTGAAATTAAAAAAAAAAAGTATAATACACGTATCTCTAAGAAAAAAATGTCAAGCAGATCGGGCAAAGGCGTAACGAGATGAATCTTTTTTTGTACCCTAGAAAAAAGGCGGCAACGTGAAGACGATACCACCGTACAAGCCGATCCCGGCGGATAACGGTTCATCGGACTCGTCGCCGGAGAAGGATGCCGAGATGCCGCAAAAGGCATCGACGATGACAACGACGGCAATGACCCCGACGGCAACAACGACGACAACAACGGCATCGTCGGGATCGTCCACGACAACAAAGCGCAAAAGTTCGAGCTCGAAATCGGCGACGTCGAGCTCGAAGAGCAAAGCGAACGCGAGTCCGAGCCTCGAGGTAAACGGGATAGCCGAGGAAAAGAGCGCGAGCGGACGCAACACGCCGAAAGAGGCTCAATCGATTGGCGGTGGCTCGAGCAAATTCACGAGTTCGAATTTCATCGAGACCATTGTTACGCAGTCGGAGAGCGTATTTGGAAATGAAGGAGGCGGTGGAATTGTCGCGCCCTCGGCTTCGATCGTACCACCGACGAACGCCAAGACGATTACCTCCACCGCCGCCACCACCAATCCAAACTTCGGTCACAAAATCAGCAATCAAACGAAATCGAGCAACTCAAGCTCGTCCAACAAATCCTCGGGTCATACCGGGAAAAAGCGTAGAACCGGTGCCCGTACACCAACCGTAATCGCTAACGACAATTCCAATCATTCGGCCAGTTCCGAGGCCAGCGGTTCCATCGTCAGTGTCGTGAGTTCTATCGTTCAACCGCAACAGACGGTTACCAGCAACAGCGTACAACCAACCGTCACGGAAGCCACGAGCCTCAGCACCATCACGGAACCGGAAAAATCGAAAAAGGTAAGATAAAAATAATGCTGCAAAAAAAAAAATCTACCACGTCGTTCGCACGTCACAATCATCTTGGTGACAAATTTTCGCTCAATATCGTCGCTCAGTAATCTATCGAGTGTCGATCGATCATTGACGTTTTGGTAATAATGCGGTCTGCAAATTCTCGAAAAATGCAAATTCAGCAAAAGAATTCTCAATAAAGGAAATTTGTATGTGCCAAGATACAGCAGAAACTCGATTATTTGAACCCATCCGGACTGGGATCGGATAATATAAACGTGTAGTCATGGGAAGCGGTTTTACATATTGCATACGGTAAAAATAAAAGAACGGGAATCTTTAACTATTTTATGTTAAGCTTGTGTTTTTCTAATATATGTTTAAAGGTCAACGTAGTATATATACTTTTAAGGTAGTAGTTTTGCCAAAGCGTTTTTCTATCGATTTTTTTCATTTTTAGGACCCATTCAGGACACTTAAATTATTAATACAAAAGTGAGAGTTAGGTAAACATTATATTAGACGTTTTCATCATTACTTTATAAGTTTTTACATGCCGATAAGATGTGCAATCTACAATATAAGATATTTCGCAATATTTCAAAGATTTCATCAATTGAGCGGAGAATAAACTTTTCAACGTGACTGTGGCGAGACTACTACCTTGATATAAATATTCAACAACTACTTTAAGACTGCTTCAATCAGGAACTGTTCAATTTTTGGTCACCGTACAGATGTTAGGCATATTTTAGCGGCTAAATTGCGGAGCCAGTTGAGCAAAAGAAGCCGCATAGGGCAGCACTCTTCTTTTTTTGTACCACTCGAGACCGAGCGTGCACGAAATTGCGAGACGCGAGAACGAAATTTTCGTGGTCGGGACTGCAAACTGACGCTCGATCGACGCGTACGAACGCGTACAAATCGAGCGCGCATGTTAGCAATAATGTATCTCGAATCGATAAAAATATATAAAATTTCGTGCCATGATTCGGATAATGATACGTTCGCATGGAGCAAATCACCGTTCGAATAACGGATGGTTCATATGGTGGAAGTTCGGATAATCGAGGTTTTATTGTATTAAAAAAAAAACTAAAAAATTAGACGAATCAAACTTTTCTCACGGACAAATAATTTGACGATTGCAGCTTAAAGTCGAAAGTCCTCCTGTACCTGTTCAGAGTAGCACATCGAGCGTGTCGATAACGACCGAGGCGACTACAACACCCGTTATAATGTCAATATCTCAGTCTCAAAACTCTGTCGTTCATCAGTCATCGTCGTCGACGACGACGACCGCGAACAGCATTGTCGTTTCGGTACCGCTTACCGCTGCTTCGCTATCATCTCCGGTCCAGAGTGTAGTCACGAGCGCTCCAACTCTGTATCAACAACTCCAGCAGAGCATGATCACGACAGCTGCGACGAGTCAACCGAGAATCACTGCTATAGCCAATCACGAAACATCTCCCGCCGAAGACGTGCCTTCCAAAAGATCACGGTGAGTTTTTTTTTCCTAGCTCTCACTCCCGAGTCAACGAAACATTAGTCAGCGCGTAAGAAAAATTGAATAGTATCGGTGAGTCTTGTGGAGGTTCATTCACCAAAGAAAGCATCAGCCCTGCATTTTTTTTCGCATCAGCCCTGCATTTTTTTTCGCATCAGCCGCGAGACAATATTCTAGTTTAGAGGTCTAAATTTCAGGTATCTTTTCAGGCTTGATAAAAACAAAGCAAACAATATTTTTAGTATACATTCTTTTAGTCTTCTTGTTGATGTTTGAAGAATTAACTAAAAAAAATTGTGCGAAATGAATGTAAATTGAACAAATGATGGGCCTCTAAATATGGCCGTGAAAAGAAACGGGTTGAAGCGATTGACATGATTCCAAAGCTCCCATTCATTTGAAACAGAAATAAAACTAATTTTCTTGATTAATGAGAATGTCATTATGGCAGGTATCAAGAGAGGACAAAAATTCAACTTGGCGACTGACTGAAAAAGTCCAAATTTTGCCCTATGTTTTTCTAAGTACAAAATTTGTTTTAAATAGTAATAATAATAATTTCGCAATGCCCGAGGTAGGGACGATAGAGAGATGGATACTGAAGGTCCATACCAAATTCGAAGTCAATCGGCAGAGATGGGCAAAAAGTAATTAAATTAATAACCAACAATTACTACTGTAATTGATAATTTAATTACTTTGTAACAGATTACTGAAGTAACTAGTTACTACAAGTACCAAGTATAATTAATTACTGTGTAATTTAATTGAAAGCTAATTTGATACAAATCAATCGATTACATATTAATTCAAATAATGTAATTGTGCGTGTTAAAAAAATCCGAGTTACAGTTCTTGCAATTCACGAGCGCGAGTGGACCTTACATGTCATTATTCGCGTAATTGCATGTTCCAGTAGTGTGCGCTGTTTGCGTGTCTACCAGACACAAAAGTTGTGTGTTTCTAAAGTTGTCCGTCGCGTAATTTGATTAAAAAGTATTTGAATACATTCTTACAGATTACATAATATGTATTGAGTAATTTAATTACAATGTAATGAAATGCAATTCAATGAGATTACTCTGTAATTTAATTACTTTGTAACCAGATTAATAATATAATTACAATGTAATTTTGTTATGCCCATCACTGCCAATCGGTTCTATAGAACTCGAGATTTTATGTCAACCAGGTTGAAAAAAAAGTGGTGTCGAGAAAAACGCGTTTGAAGTTTTGTTCAGACAACCGCAACTATTTAAGTGGTATAATTACATATTATACTTACGTTATATTAATCGGCCATTCCTGCTTCGTAAAGTGTGCCGTCCTCGACTTCGATGATGATTTTCCAAAGCTCGTTGTTCCCTGCGAGCAGTTTAGCTTCCTTAGAATCTTCTGATTGTCCGATTCGCGTCGTTGCGACTTCTCAATCCGGCTGTATTCAAACCGCTATAGCTGTGTAAATATTGGACATTTCGAAATTTCCTTTTGAGGAGATTTTCGGAAGAGTTTATACTTTGAGAAAATGCCAAAAAATCGGATTTTTTCAATTTCGCGACTCGAATACTGCCTTCAATGGAATATCTTACTTCGACCCGAAAGCGGAATTCCTACAAGAAGAATGGCAAAGTGGAAAGCATTTTCAAAGGTCCATTGGGTCGGAAAGTGAGCCAACTCAGGCAAGCATTAATTGGTGGGTATGTCAAAATAGGCGGGTGTTTAAAACGTACCTAGTATTACCGCATTTGAACTTTATAATAAAATGTCAATTGTCCGCTCGACAATTTTAATGTTTTCTCCGCTTTATCGAATCAAAAACTTAAAAAAAAAACGTTCAACTTTTTTCACCATGTAAATAACCTAGAGCCGACAGTTGTGCCAATGGCAGAAACTGTCGCTGTTGCCAAGTCTATCGGTTATTTTTTATTGAATAAAATTACAACATATTTATATTTAAATGCAAAAATGATAACTATCCATATCATTTTCTGGCGTAGAAATGCTTTTCAACAATATTATGCGTTTGAAATTGCCCAATAATAATTAATTTTTACATGGAATTTCATTCACAAGAGATTGGCATCCTGTCGAAACCTCAATGTATTTTCATCCTCACTCTCGAAGCAAAAGAACGGTTCCGAAACTCCTCAAATTGTTTCCGCAACTATGCACATTGTGTAGTTGTAAAAAAGAATTTCCAATTTCTCTTTTGGAAATATTCTTTCTTCCAATATCAATAATATTCTTATGCATAAAATAATATTAGAATTATAAGAGCCCAAATTCATTATCTGATAAACGATAAATTTAGTAATCATCATAAGAACGTAAAATTTCGTACTTTACATAATCATATTTATATTTCTTTTATTTCCAATGTTGCTTCGTATGCCCTCGCAAATTTTTACGATCCCATCCGCGTCACTTTTACCCCACACAAGCCAGTTATATCTAATCCCTCAGCCTATTCCCCCGATCTTAGAGGGTTCCGCCGAGGCGCTCGTTTCCTAACTATTGTATCGTATTTGCACAGGGAAACTGCGAAAAACCTGCACCGATAAAGGCTATTGAACCGAGTTTTAATTGTGTCACGATCGGAAGCTCGGTAAAACTGTCGTCCGCTCGTCACAAGTTAGAGCGTGGCTATGCGGTCACCCATCCAAGTATTGCCCCCAACGTAACTTGACCCGAGAGATCGCCCCGATCGTGCACCGGCTACGCCTCCTATACCGTCAGTAATTTTTTACTTCATAATACCATTCATATACCTCTCATTACTGTTATCCTCCGGAATTATTTCATGAAAACGCACTTTAAGCGGTGAAAACCCTTTAGACGCCCGAAAATGAGCCATTTTTTATGAATTTTTTTAAAGGTAAAAACATAATCGCATCATTTTGAAATTTTGACATTATCTTATTACAACTTTCAATTGTTAATATATTTTTTTTTATGGCGTCGTTATAAGGTATTACCTGAGGCGTGTTTTGCGTGATATCGAAAAGTGCTCGATTTCTCTGATTTTTTCTATTGATCTGAAACAGGAATCGATAATATTTTTCGATTATTGACATGTGAAGGGGAAGGATATACCTATAAAAATATAAAAAAGTATAAAATTAAAAATTAAGTAGGCTTTTTTAATCAAATTTTCATCATTTTTACCATTTTCTCGACAATTTTTACCCCAAGAAAGTAATTTATTTACGCGATAATCTTAAAACTTTAGGTACATCCGGCCGATAATGTTATAATGAGAATCCTCCCAAAATTTCAGCCAGATCGATCAATAACTTTTTGAGCTATAACATGAGCAGTTTTTGAAAATGCAGTTTCGAGATAATCGTGTTTAAAGTTTCCCTAATTCACGACATGCGGTCTCGGCGCGCTCTCAACTATGTGCTATAACTTCGTAAATATTTCATGTTTCGATTTTTCGACTTTCCACTATACTCTCAATATATTATACTTTCGAAATATGTGAAAAAAATCTGTTTTTTGAACATTGTTACGGGTTTTCCTGCCTTAATGTTTCTAGCTTCACACGTTTAATTCATTCTCCAATGCACATCATTTGTTTGCATTTTATCAGCATAAATTTTCGAGAAAAAAACACTCCGTTACTCTCTGCGGATTATGTTATTTTGTCACGATTTTTTCATGCCATAGGTGAAGAACATTGCCAATGAAGTGTACAAGGAAAAAAAAACAGTAATTTTTCTTCAAAATAACGTTAGTTGGATTTAAGGCGGAGTAGATGTACCACGTGACACATGAGTTCGAGGGAGATAACTGGAATTTTTCGAACAGAGATTTCGCAGAGATGAATAATATTTGGGGCTAAAGAAAATCGTCAAGCTCTGCATCAGGGAATTCTTAAGAGCCTGATGCTTTGTTTTTCCAACAAAAAAAAAACTTAATCATCTGTAAGAAAACAGGGTTGGCAAATTTTTGAGGTTATGTTGACCTTGTACATGTCCTTAAGGTCAAGTGTCACACCGACCGAGCGGCCATGAGTGTGAGAGAGATAGCTGATTTGCAGATTCCCAATGATTTCTGAAACGGTTGATTTTTGGGAAAAAAAGAAAAGAAACACGTTCCGCTCTGTTGAACGACGAACAACGGCTTTCTCTTCTTTTGCCCGAAATATGTTTCGTCTAGAAGAAAAATTGGCAGTAGGATGTTTACCGACTGGACGTGTGACACATGGCCTTAAGGAGTTTCGAAAAAATGTTCATAATTAATAAACGGTGTAGACGGATCATTTAATTTTTGGGTGACATGATTTTCATAATCTACTGAGTCGTTTGACAGTTTTTCATAACATACTTACCATTTCTTTCTACTATTTCGTGCGTAAAACTCCCGATCAGCGATGCGTGTATGCATCTCCCTAGGGTAAAAAAAGGTTTTTTTTTCAATTGTAAATTTTATGAAAACGGGCCGGGTTGAAATTTCGAACTTAAAATACTCCGATGGTTTAAAATTCTTAATTTCAATGTTCCGAAAGTACTAGTATCGTAAAGATTATGCCAGCGAAAGTCTACACAGGTGACTGTAAATGATATAGAACGGTACGAGTAGCAATAGAAAAAGGATACAAAAATCTACAGATATTACACAAAGTGCAACTATTTGATGGCATTGAAAATGTAATCAGACTTTTCGGGTGATAAAAGAAGGTACATGCAAATAATATGGGTTGCGCTCTCTCTCTCTCTCTCTCTCTCTCTCTCTCTCTCTCTCTCTCTCTCTCTCTCTCTCTCTCTCTCTCTCTCTCTCACTCTCTCTCTCACTCTCTCCCTCTCTCACTCTCCCACTCTCTAACTTTCTCACGCTCTCACTCTCTTCTCACATTTTCGCTCTTTTCTCACATTCTTACTCTCGCGGTCTCTGACACACATTCTCACTCTCTCACTATCCAACCATCCATCCATCAAACTCAAACCGCCCCAACTTGACCCAAATAAACACAACTTTAACGCAAAAAACCCAACTTAACCCAAACAAACCCAACTTAAACCCGAACAAACCCAACTTAAACGCAAACAAACCCAAACGCAAAAACAAACCCCAACCCAAACCCACCAACATTGTAATGTACATACCAAAATTGAAACTTACAACTTGTAACCACAAATGACTCCACATGTAACGCAGCATTTTTCAACAAGTCACAGGCATTTAGCATGTTGCAGCTGGCCCCATCCTGCTACAACACAGCGGCAGTGGAGTGAGGGCAGCGTTAGTTTCGTGTGACATCTCGCTAAATCAGACCCCCTATATATATCTTTAAAAGCATTTTCAATACTAATATGATTTCTTATACGAGATAATTTTCAGAAATAGTATGAAAAAGATGAACGCTTTATTTGAACGAGCAGTGATACGACATACAAAACTTCGAATATGTAATGTTAAGCATGCCACACAATTCCGAATTTTTTTATTATAGAAAACGAGCTATGTCAGAAAGTTTAAATATAATAAAAGCTAATAAGAGATTCGTCAGGTTCACGAAAGTTTTGGACTTCGGAAATCATAGCTTCGATCATCCAGTTTTCGAAAACTCACATATAACGTTTAGGTAGTGTAAAATTCCGAAAACTCACATATAAAGCAGATAGCAAGTTAGCCTAACGCGTTTAGATGGCAGCACCATCTAAACGCGTTAGGCTAACTTACTTATTAGGCTTAAATAGGCTTATTTTGACGGTGTTCAGATTTTCGGAATTTTGGTATTTCGGGTTAAATTCTTTCGAAGTTTTGATCTTTCGGGGTAGTATTCTTTCCGAGTTTTCATCTTTCGTGGTAAAATTTTTTCAGAGTTTTGATCATCGTTCACGTTTTATTGTGAACATATAATGTAAGGATGTTTAGCTATCGATGATTCTTATCGATATTCTTATTTTCGGAGTTTTTCCCTGCACAAACCTTCGCCATTCAGGAACTCGAATTTCTAACACTACAATTTTTCAGAACTGTGGACTCTCTAATTATGAGAAGTTGATACTTGTTATGTGTGCTGTGTTTTTTTCATGTCGACGCTTTATCAGTCGGTCCCATGATTATTCTCATTTAATTCCTTAGTGTACTATCATTTTCGATTCTATGATAATGCTGTTTACAAAATTGTGGAATTATAAATTTCCAGAAGTATTGAGTACTAGCTAATAAATTCGGAATTTTGAGCATTCTGATCATTCAAAGTTCAGAGTTTCAACCCGGCTCCATGGCAACGATGTAGACGACCGATTAAAAATTTGGAGTATGCATTCAGTGTATCACAAAGAATCTATTGTATAAATTTGAATCAAATGGTAACATTTCACCACTTGTTCCAAAACTCCTCAAGTTGCCCGTGTTCGAAAATAACAAAAGATGCAGCCTGTATTAAAGAAAAAAAATGTCTACGTTAAATCGCAAACACGTTTCCTCTGCGGGTATCCGTTTTTCGCGTGTCTTTTCCATTTTTTCCATAATGTATTTATTCCGCGCGGCGGTCGTGTGCAGTATTCGCGAATACACGAGTCGGCGCTCGGCAGGCGAGTTCGGGAGTGCACCGTGCGCTGCGTTCAAAATGGCCGACGTGGTGGGTAAACAAGCAGGTTGCTCTAACCTCTCACGCGTACTATAATGATATCAATCGCGAGGAATTAATCTCGCGTGTGTTTGATTCTGTGGTGATTCGTGTTCGAACGTTTATCACGTATCGTGTCAGGTAATTCGTGAAAAAATCATTGACGAGAATGTCCAACGGATATATATGCTCATTCCGCGAGAATCGAGACATTCACAGTGAGGATGCCTGAGAGCGAGGGAGAGAGAGAGAAAGAGAGAGATAGAGCGAGAGAGGGGAGAGAGAGAGAGTTAGATAGAGATAGCGAAGTAGCGAGAGTGAGAGAGAAACAAAAAATGGAGTGTTTATAACAGTAGGCGGTTTGGATGTGTATTGAGCACAACAGTTCACTCGAGGTCATTTTCAGCTTTTGTCAATTTTTTTCCTCCCCATTGTTGATGCTTTTACACTTAAAGGATGCTCCGCAGTGAAATTGAGCCCTCGTGCTCTTCGTCAACGATAAGCCAGGTATATTTCGTCATTTTTCGCGTTCGAACTAACCCTCCGAATCAATTCTACAGAAAAATATGTAGTTGAGGTTATGTGTGTTTTTTTTTTCATCTTCATCTTCCGGATTGAGAAACGAAGGAGTTTAATTCGAAACGATAACATTCTCATACGTTTCGTACTTGAGCTCGATCGTAATTTTCTTCGAGCATGGGAAACGATTTTTTTTTTTACCGGACTTTCGATTACATGCTCCAAGCAGAGTAGATCAACGAGCCTACCCGTTGTACATGAACTGATCATTGAGAAACCTCTGAACTATCAAATTCTCTTTCTAATTTATAGGGTGGAAATGTACAAGGATAGAAAGTAAAAACTTTCCATGGTCATTGAGAGCCTGAAATATTAATCGTGAGAACGTGTAATTTTTAGTTCTCAATCGACGGAGAAACAAGAGAGAACTCGTAAGCCGAAGCGCGGCTCGACGTCGAGCAGTCAGCCGGCATCGGTGCCGATATCGTTGCCCGTGACTTGCGTAGCGACGACTGTGTCGAACAGCGGAATAGTCACGACGTCCAAACGACCGAGTAGAACGAGCCGTCAGACGCCATCGCCATCCGTCACGGTGGCACCGGTCGTCACCTCTATCATTCAGGGTCCGACACTGGGAACCGGGCATTTTAGTAGCGTCGGTTCCGGTTCCGGCGGCGTTATGGGTCCTGTCGTCAAAGATTCGCCGCCCAGTAGCCCTGGTTCGGAGAGCATGAGCAGCACCGGACCTGGAAGAAGGAAGCGCAAGAGCACCGGCGCAACTGCACCCGTTACACCCACACCATCCACCTCCAGTACACCCACAGCTATCGCCAATAATGCCAAGGAGGAAAAAGACGTCAAGTTGTGAGCATTTTTTGTGGTTTTCAGTTCGATCGCTATGCAGTGCTTCCTCGCAGAGGAAGCTTTGTTTCTTCTGTGTGACGTTTTTTTCCTTGTCATTTTTTAGATGAATGGGTTCGGAATGTTCCGGCGAGTCGAGTGTGCTTTTTAGGCAATGTTATGGTGGTGAAGTTTGCATCGTTGGAATACAACGAAAATTCTTCGTTATTTTTCCATCTCTTTGTTTGTTATAACTACCTAAATTCGATTTGGTGCAGGTTTAAGTTATCGATCCTTAGTAAGGATGTTCAAAAATATTTCAATGATTTTTTGTAGCTTAAATGTGCCAAAACAAATTTACTAATGGAAAAAAAAAATTTGTCGTATTTTAACGGTGCAAGCTTTAATACCATGAAATGTTTTGGAATGTGCGTGTGCGGCTTTTCTTCTTCGCACCCATGCATGAGGTGTTGCACCGATCTACCTTCAGACTAATCTGTTTTATAGACATAGATTTGTTGAACTTCAAAGTTTCCGCAAGTCTCAAAACATTCTTTTAGAGAAAAAGTATAAATTTATACCAAGATAATTTAACACAATTTCTTGTGAAAAATCACGAATTTAGCTGGAATTTTACTGTCAATGAGCGCAGTGAATACGTCAGCAGGACATTAATATCTTGAGATATTAATACGGCGAAACTTCGGTTGAAAGTTTTCAAGGGGTACAGCAAGTATGACGTATAAAGGTTGATTCACACTATACGGCAGGTACCGGCACCGACATGATAATTTTACGCGTCCGTTCAGATTGCACCAGTATGCATCCGTCAGTTAACATTCAGCGGTCACCAGAAATCCATCGTGGAGGCCAAAATTTAATTGCTCGGGTAACTAAAGATTAATAATTGTTAATCGCGACTATAACAATTGACAATTAATTAATTGTAATTGTGAAAACTCACGATTAACAATTAATTAATTGTTAATTGCTGTAGTCGCAATTAACAATTAATCAATTGTTAATCGTGACTTTCTACAATTGAAAGCTAATCAATATTCAATCTTTTTGGTATATTTGATTAAAAACTAACAATTAAAACTGATTATTGTATAGGTCGCGGAGTAGCGTCAGAAGAAATATGTGGGCGCGAAAGGCGCGAGGCGAGAACAGTGTGCACTGTGTAAGCCTACAAAACCCAAACAAACACATCGTATCTGATATCTGTAAAGTTAAATAAGTCTATTGTTAGTTTTAATTGTTTCGTAGAACAATTAAACAAAAGTTCATTGCAATTGTTTTAATTGTGAGTTGCAATTAACATAGATTAATCCAAATAAATTAATTGCAACGTGCAATTAATAGTTAATTGCAATGACTTTTTTAGTCAATTAATAAACCGATTGAAAATTCAATTGATTAACGTCTAACACTTATAACCTTACTTCTAGACGAAGACGAAACCAAAAAAATCGAAAAAAATACGTAAACGAATATGGGTACATCCAATATTAAAGAAGAGGAAGGCAGAGGGAGAACATTGGACTTCATTTAAAGATTTATTAAAATTTGACGACAAGTTTTACCAATATTTTCGAATGCCGAAATTTACATTTTATGATTTATTAAAATTGTGGTCCATTACATACAATGCTTCCCACGATTTCGCGCTTTCAATTAATTTTTCCTGATCCTTTTTTGCTGGGCTCGGTCCGTCTTCTACCGTTCTCTAATTCAGACTGGCAGACAAGCACCGACACGTGGCGTAACGGACCGTTAAAACATTCCTTGCGAGAATGTCGGCCGGAGCCGTTCCGCGATGTTGCCGTAAAGTGCAGGTCATTGCCGGTTAGTATGTACACTCCCACTGAAACCCATACTACAAAGTTTTGTCATACCGGTGCCGCTACGTGCCGTGGCCGTTACGTGTCGGTCCGTGTCGTATAGTGTGAATCAACCTTAAATAAGAATAATGTAGAAATGAAATACAGTATGTATCTGAAACTCTATAGCATTTGAAAATGGAAATTGCTGCATAATTCGCGATGTTTTGTAATAGCAGTACCTCCATCATGCTAATGTTTGGTTTTCCAATTGAACATTTGATTGGTAGTAATGAAGTAATGAGCGAAATCATATTTTTCAATTTTTTTTTGAGAATTTTTATTCATTGCCAGTTTGTAAATATTAAAGCTTTGAGGTTTCAGACTAGTAAATAACAAACATGTTCGTATTAATACGAGATATGTAATCATAGTGCATGCGTGCATAGTACGATCCCAGAGTTTAACAGTGGATGTCAAGGTGTGGCTTGTAAAAATTGTTTTATACTTGTCGGTTTTCTTATGTGTCACAGTGTGAAAAAACGAACCTCAAAACGGACGCTGGAGTTCAAAATTAATAACGTATAAGTGAAAAACGTAGAAATAAAATTTCATTATATTCTTTATAGGCGGAATCTGCCGGGGCCAGAGAAATTTGACGTAGAAATGATCAAAACGTATTAACGAAGTTTCACTGTATTACGCTTAATATCTGGACTGCGACGATATTCTCGACTTTTCATAAGAAACTGCTTAAGTGTTATTTCAATTTTTATTGTCCTTAAAAACTATTAAATTGATCTTGTTGAACCTTCGAATTTGAACATTTATCGAATGTGTCTACTTTTAAAGAAAGAATCAGCATCCTTTGAAATTTGTCGCTGAAGTGACTAACCCTCTTGGAAGGTACCCTCGCATTAAGGCCGAAAAAAAATGTTTCACTTGACGAAATTTTTTTTTCCTCGCAATCTCTCCTAGACATCAGAATAAAAGCTTTCGGGCTCATTCCACGTGCATTTCGACTGTACGAAACGATTCTATTTGTTTTTAAATACCTAATCGAATTTTCATCATCAGACATGTGCGTGGTTAAAGCGCAGCACGAAGTACAATGGCGTCGAAGTTTGCATCGTTAGCTTGTAACGAAATTGCTTTTAAATTCTTTTTATTTCTTCGTTTTTATAAAAACATATTTCAGCATTGAAAATGCTTTTAACGATGTATATCGGGGGTCTGATTTAGGGATATGTCACACGAAACTAACGCTACCCCCATTCCATTGCTACTGTGTTGTAGCAGGGTGGGGGGAGTTGCGGCATGCTAAATAACTGTGATTTGTTGAAAAAAATGCTGTATTACATGTAGAGCCATTTGTGGTTACAAGTTGTAAGTTTAAATTTTGGTGTGTACATTACAATGTTGGTGGGTTTGGGTTCCGGTTTGTTTGGGCTTGGGACTTGGACTTGGGTTTATTTGGGCTTGTTTGTTTTCGTTTGTTTGGGCTTTGGATGGATGGATGGATGGTGAGAGAGTGAGAGAGTTAGACAGAGAGAGAAAGAGAGAGAGAGAGAGAAACTCATATTATTTGCATGTACCTCTCGTTCACCCGAAAAATTTTATTACATTTTCAATGCCATGAAATAGTAGCACTTTGTCTAATATCTGTAGTTTTTTTTTTATAGTTAAAGATCGTGGATCTCTCATGAGGATAAGAAAAACCGTTTAAGTGATTTTTCTACCCTAAATTGGCAAAAAAAAAAACGTGAGCTATGGGGGGAAAAATTAACTTTCGTTGCATTCCAACGATGCAATCGTCATGAAGTACCCGGGTCGACTGTTCACATCCTCACAGCCGTAGCATTTTCCAATCCGGAAAATTCAAGAACGTTATTAATATCGATGAGTGCGATTATCAAACTCATTGAGTTTGAACATGAAGATTCGGAAAGAGCGAATTCTCCGACGCATATATGTGTTTATCCAGAAAAGCAATGTTGAGGGTTTTGTGAGTGTAGAAATTTTTTAAAATGCATTATTGTCAATGTCTCGTTAATTTTGTAGAAACGATTCGAAGACGTGTTCGTAATATTACTTCTATGATTATACTTATTAGTATTATCATCAATATTATTATCATTATATTCTATCTGATAACAACGAATACTCGTAATAACGATACATTCCAATTTTCAAAACATTTTACTTTTCTCAAGCACGTCTGTGCTACATTTCTTTAATTATACGTTCGTGAATTCGCTGAATTTTGTTCCCCTATTACGGAAACTTTGCATTCCGTGCATCGAACAATCGACGTAAACACAGTCGCGTACGAGAGAAATTCCGTGTCCAAACACGATTGATTGGCGATTTCAATCGCTATGCACACCTGTCTTTACATATGTTCCTTCGACTTTTTTTTTCTATCACGCTTTGCCCGGTGTTTCTCATTGGTACCTTTTTCTTGTGGTTTGTTCGAAGATTTCAAAACGGAGTGAGCGCCCCTCACATGCTTGGCAATCAGTTGAATCCAACGTCGACAATGGCGCAAAAAATGTCTGACACGTTGTCACAAGAGTTGGAGGCACATTCGATCTTCACGGAGGCGAGTAATTCGACGACGAATCTCGTTGGACCTCAATTGCACAGTCGTGTGATCGCATCTGTGAGTGACACGTTTTCGATCTTCCGCAATTTATCGTTTTTTTTTTTTTCCATAATGAAGTTCTTCCATGGCAATGGAAGAGTGTAATTCATGCTCATGTCATTTTTATTCGAACGTACAGATACGATCGAATCAAACGACAGCGCCTACGGCGTCGTTCTCATCCGTATTCTCGAACAACAGCAACACCGCGAGTACGACAGCCGGCGCCCTGGGCGGTGGTGCCATACCACAAACGTTGGATCAACTACTCGAGAGGCAATGGGAACAGGGCAGTCAATTTCTCATGGAGCAAGCCCAGCACTTTGACAGTGAGTGTACGGCAAGAAAAACACACGATTCCTATCGTATGGGCTTTGGTCGTAGAGTTTTTCAACTCTTTCGGGATTTTTCATATGCCTTTAAAAATCTCTGCGGTTACGGCTTTGGATTATTGTGCGATTATCGTATCGGATCGCCCCGACGCAAATTTAACGTAATTCGTACACTGGCGAATACGGAAGAAACGAATAAATTTGAGAAATCGAATTGTAGTATGTTTCAAAACAGTCGGGGAGGTGTGAATCAAAAATTGAATTTTTTCATTCGGAAAATAATTAATTTGGGGCCTGGTTGAAATTCCGAACTTTGAATGCTTCGACGGTTTAAAATTCCTAATTTTAATGTTCCGAAACTACAAGTTTCGTGAAGATCATGCCAGCGAAAGTCTACACAGTTGACTGTAAATGATGTAGAACGGTACGAGTAGCGATAGAAAAAGGATACAAATATGATTTCTTATACGAGATAATTTCCAGAAATAGCCTGAAGAAGATGAATGCTTTATTTGAACGACCAGTAATACGACAGTAACCCAAACAAAATTCCGAATATGTAAAATTAAGCATTTTACTAAATTCCGAAATTTTTATTATAGAAAACGAGCTATATCAGTAAGTTTAAATATGATGAAAGCTAATAAGAGATTCGTCAGGTTCACGAAAGCTTTGGACTCTGGAAATCATAGCTTCGATCATCCAGTTTGCGAAAACTGAAGTTTAGATAGTGTAAAATTCCAATAAAGAACGTTCAGAACGTTTAAAATTCTGAAAACTCACACATAAAGCAGATAGCAAGTGAGCCTAACGCGTTTAGATGGTAGCACCACAACTTATTTTGATGATGTTCAGATTTTCAGAGTTTTGGTCTTTCGGGTAATATTTTTTCGGAGTTTTGTTCTTTCATCGTAGAATTTTTTTAGAGTTTTGATCATCCTTCACGTTTCATTGTGAACATATAATGTAGGGATGTTTAGCTATCGATATTCTTATTTTCGGAAATTTTCCCTGTACAAACCTTCGCCATTCAGGAACTCGAATTTCTAACACTACAATTTTTCGTAACTGTGGACTTTTTAATTATGGGAAGTTGATACTCGTTTTATGTGCTGTGTTTCCATGTCGACGCTCTATCAGTCGGTCCCATGATTATTGTCATTTAATTCCTTAATGTACTATTATTTTTGGTTATATGATAATTCTGTTTACAAAATGTTGATATTATAAATTTCCAGAAGTATTGAGTACTAGCTAATAAATTCGGAATTTTGAGCGTTCTGATCATTCAAAGTTCGGAATTTCAACTCGGCCCTATACATTTCTCATTTCTGTAAGTTTTTTTTTTAAATGCGTTTTTTGAGTGAGGGTCACGAGAAGTATGATTTCATGAAAAAATTCTTACAGTGCATTTATAAATAATAAGTATATTCGGAATTATTAGTTCACGAAGAAAAGTTTAAACAACAATAAAATGCATCGTAATGCATCGCATCGAAGTTGCAACGCGAGTCGTTCTGACTTCCAGTGAGCGTAGAGGGTTAACAACTCACTTTCATCGCGTGTTTCTTGTTTCATTATCCAGGCACATCCTGTTCCTTCTAAAAAGAATCACACAACAATTTTATCCTGAGGTTTTACATTGATTGATCCATTTTTTAAATTAATTCTTTTATTCATTAATTAAGCAGACTATCAAAGAGAATGTTATCACCGTATTGTGGAATTTCGTCTTTGTTTTACACCGACGATTCCGCCACGACAATTAATACACGCAAGTTGCACCTTGGCGACTTTTTGATTTTTCCTTGATTTGAATTTGCGCTGGGCTTATAATGCAAGTGCAACAAATAGCCGAGCAAACACAGCCGACAGATTGAAAAAAAAAAAACCGCAACACGGCGAACCATCGAGAATCTTTGTTTTGACGAATTTCTATCCTGCTTTTGTTGCAGTCGCGTCACTTCTGTCGTGCCTGCATCAGCTGAGAGCCGAAAACTTGAGACTGGAGGAGCATGTCAACAGCCTCTTGCAGAGGCGAGACCATTTGCTGGCAGTTAACGCTAGGTTAGCTATTCCTCTAACCACGCAGCCGAGCACCCATCAAGGTACAGTGATACATATATCTCTATTAGCTTCCGGCCCGTTTTTGTTTTGACATGAAAACCGATGGGTCGAATGACTTGGAATCTTTATAGTCGATGTCTAGTTGCTAGAGGAACGAGCTACATCTCCCCGATCCTCGTGGCACGCAAAAAAAAATAGTTTCTTTTACCGCAGAAGATTTTATTCGAAACAAGCTACATCTGTCGATTGAGCTAATCGCAAACCGAAGAGACTCCTGGCCGTCCCAAAAACGCGCATTTTGACCCTTAAAGAGGTTGGAGCGTTACGACGAATACAACTTTCGAGCCTGAAATTTTTATATATGTTGTTGACGAATACGTTATGCACACTTTGAAAAAATTCGAGCTATATTGACCGTTCAGTTTTTTTTTTCGTGATAAAATTGCAAAGTCGAGCACTTTCGAGCTAGTGAAGCATGTCGTCTTATGGAGACGGTCGACCCGAAGTACGGTGATCACGGTTTTGCTGCTCGCGTATCCAACTAAAGTCGTTGGAAACTTGAAATTTGATAAATTAGACATACTAGGCGGATTATATATATAATCCGCCAATTTACGCCGACGCCGCCATATATATATATATATAAATGATCTCAGCGCGAGGGCGTGCAAGATTCTCACGTGATAGTGTAGCGCTACGAGTGGCAGAGTGTGACGCTAATAAATTGGGACATTTCGCATATCGAAAATAGCGGGAGGTGTCATATCCCTGAGATACACTAGTGGAAGTAATACTGGACACTTTTAATAGAAATTAGTTTTTTTTTTAAAATATTTACGCAGGAAATGTATATTCTGCTACGCCGAAATGATACGGCAATGTTTTTATTTTAACCTATAATTTTTTTACTTAATATTTCCACATGAATAATTTTGTAAATGTTTTAATTTTTTTAATACAAAATGATAAATTACGAATTTAATGTTTTTTTTAAGCTTACAGAATAAATTCCACTAGTGTACTTCGCAGTTAGATAAAAGAGGCATTTTAGTGAATTTTTTCTGAGAAAACGTGTGCAGGTTTCATTTTTTTTTTCACATTAAAGAGTATGGCTTTAAGTATCTTTTACAATGTTTGTATTGGAAAATATTTATTAATGTGGTAGGTGCAATTTTTTATGCAAACCACAGTTTGAAAAATGTCCGTCGTGGTGACCACTGCTACTTGGAAATAAATCAACCGCATTTAATTTTTGCATGAAATTATCTAGTGCTTGAACGGAGGATTTAATAAAATATTGATTTTTGAAAAAAAGGTCGCACTCCAAAGTGAAAGTATCGATTCTCGATGAGAAAGTCGCCCCATTTTCGTAGCTAAAAAAACTGTATTAAAAAAAGAATTTCGTCGTTCAAGTACTGCTCTTTGATATGTAAAAGAAGCTTGTAAAAGTTTATCGGTGCAGTGATTTTCGAGATATCGTGGTCAACGATTTTGAAAAAGTCATTTTGACAAAAGCACGTTTAATATTTGCCGGTTGGGGAACCTACTTATAAACGTCCATACTTCCCTCGATTTCGAACGGATCGATTTGAAATTTTCACAGAATATTTTTTAGTTATATTTTAAGAATTCGTCAAAAACCAAAAATTCATATTTAAAAAAAAATTCAATTAGCCCTTAAACGGTCTGTGAGCTTGGAGCCAAAAAGAAAAACAAGCAAATCTTCAATATTTATTGCTGATGAAAGTATTGGGACTAGGCCGGAACTTTACACACATCACATAGTCTTGCCAAGTTTGAGTTTTTTTTAAATGAAAAATATTGTTAAACAATGAAATTATTGTTTAAATAAAGCGCCACCGTTGCTACATGGTCAATAGGTGTAGGTTGTTCTGGCAACTCGAGTGTTCTTAAGTAAAAAGTAAAACAATGTAGTTCAAGTATAATAATAAACGGTTCGTATGGCCGGTTACTATGATATTTTGAAAATTACGAAAATCGTAAGCTGTAGAAAAAATTCGATTTTCGTTCAAAGAACAAATTCTATCATTTATTTCAGTCAATAATATACATCCGTCTGTAAATCTGTCGCATCCGAATATGCAACATCCCGAGGTCCCGCCGAGCGGCGGCCCCGCAACGATATCGCGAGTGAATCGCGAGCCACGGGTGAACAATACTTATTTGTCGCACTCGAGTTCGGGCGGCCACTCGACACCATTGGAAAACGGTCTTCCACCGGATCCCTCCCCACCGGCGGCCGCCTCCTTGTCACAATATCAGCAGCACAGAGGATCTCTCGTAGCGCCTCAACAGAGTCCTACAATAAGGTAACGAATTGATTCGGTCACGGACTTTGGTCAGAAGAGAGCCTTACCATGAAAATGTTTAAATATTCATATTTCAATACCGAAACACCTTTTTCATAATGGAACGTGAAACGAGTCCTTGAGGCAGTATTCTAGTCCACAGGCAGTATTCTAGTCCACAGGCCTAAATTTCGGGCGTTTTTCCGGCCTTGATAAAAAATAAAATATTTTAAGTATCCATTTTTTAGTGTTTTCAATGATGTTTCGAGAAATAACAAAAAAAAATTGTGCAAAAAAAATGAACATTGGAAAAGTTATGGGCCTTTAAATATGGTCCTGAGAAAAACAGTTGAGCGGTTGACATGATTCCAAAACTCCCATTCATCTGAAACAAAAATAAAACTAATTTTCTTGATCAATAAGAATGTTGTTATGGCAGGTACCAAAGAGAAAAAAAAATTTCAATGCAGACTGTCTGAGAAAAAAAGTTTATTTTTCGCCCTACTTGTTTCTAGTTTTTTGTCGATTGAGTCTGACGTTTTCTTTTTTTTTTTTTCACGGACCCCACAGGCACAGTCCGGCAAGCGGTGCTTATCACCAGAACCAACCGAGCAACATTGTTTCGCCCGCGAACGCCACGAATTCCGGAGTGGTGAGGAATTCTTCCGTCACACCCGATCCCCTGCGAGGTGTACCCAGGTAAGAAGATCAATCCATCTGAATTTATTCATTTTCCCACCCATTCTCTCTCGGCCGAATCCAGCTTGACGCCTCTCCAAATATCGACAATTATGCCACACTTTCCTGATATCTCAGTAAAAAAAGACTTCGTTTATCCCTGCCTTGCGTCCGAGCTTCCGGCTGACGTTTTACGAACAGCGACGAGCAGCAGCGCTTTCGCAACTTACTAATTGCTGATAGCGTTAGTCTTATAGCATTTCGAGTCATCCAATTGATGCTAGTACGATATTAAAATGATGTACGAAAAAAACATTGTTTTGTCCACTAGTTCTGCGGTCTCGGACCTCGTACCAAATTTTCGCTTCGTGCAATAAAACGTGAGGCTCTTCCAATAGTCTTCACGTTAACGAAGGAATAAAAAATCGTTCGAATTAACGAAAAATATTGTTAGCTTGGCAAGAATTTCGTTGCAGGTCCGTGACCGTACCTCGCGTACGTACAATTTTTTTCTTTCAGTTTGCTGCTTTTTTGTGCCTATAAAACACTGGCCTCAGTATTTATATTTCAATGTTCCTTCGTGTGCCCGGTCGGCTTTTTACGACCAAGTCATTTTTATTTTTGAAAACGTGCCAGCTATACTGCAAGAGTAAATTGTTTTCGGAAATGCGCATCTTGTGTGGTTCAGAGGAAGAATTTACAATTGATTCGATGGAAATATTCCTGTTTACAATTGCAATTTTTTTTCTTCAGATGGAATAATATTACAATTATGAAAAATTAGATTTATTGATTTTCAGATAAACTCAAAATATAATAATCATCAAATGGACTCGAAATTGATTCATTATCAGATAAATCTAAAGTTTCTTAGTTTATATTATCGTATTTACGGTTCTTTTATTTCCAATGGCGCTTCGTATGACCTCACGAGCTTTTGGACTCCTATCCGTTACACTTTCGACCTACATTTGTCGTTTCCTTACATCTAGTTCCTCAGAGATCCCTCCAGAGTTTTGCCCACAGCGACTTTCTTTCCAATTCATTGCTGTATGGTATTCGCACAAGGGCACATGGTAACTGTGGAAAACCTGTGCCGATACGGACGGCGATACTTTCACCGAGATTATATTGCTAACTTAAACTCGGTGAAATTGCCGTCAGTTCGATAGTCGATACGCAAATGCGTGGCTAAGCGGTCACCCCACAAAGGAGTAGTTAGGAGATCGAACTCTGTACACAAAATGTGGCAGCGATTACTGTATGAAGATGAGGCGACTCGCCGTAAGGAGTAGCCCAAAACGGCTGGATCATGCGCAGTATGCTTTGTAGCTATTCTTGCCCCCCTCACGGAACGACGAGTGAGAGTATGACGTTGATTTGATTGGTGTTATGCAAAGGCAAATTTGGGTTATGAAGTTTGAACAGATAACCACGAGCGTTATAAAAAAAAAACGAGTTTTTGAGTGAACTGAAGGTATTTTCTGATGATCCCCGGGTATAGGAATCCAAGTAGAGTGTGCCACTTAAAAAAGTGCCTTTTGCACCCCATTTCACCTCCTTAAGAATCGAATTTGAAAAAAATCCTTTCTTAATGCACCTCTACGCCCTCTAAGGAACATATGTACCAAATTTTCCTGTTTCTATCTTCAGTAGTTTTGGCTGTGCGTTGTATGTCAGTCAGTCAGTCAGTCACGCAACAGTTTTATATATATATATAGATTTCATGAAAAAAAAACTTCTAATAAATACAAGAAATTGATTAGAAAGACTATTAACCCTAGAACCATACATTGGAGTACGCGTCCCACAAAAACATGCAAAAATAAGTATTTTGGCATGTCTTTGTGGGACGTGTACTCAATTTTTTTGCTCATTAAAGCAATTTTTCACCAATGCATGTTTACCAAATTTAACTTCACTATAATTCTCTTTGTTATTAAAAAAAAGTTCATGCATAACTAAACCATATTACTTAATGTGAGAAGTACTTTACGGTAACGAGAAGGTTGGGGTACAATTGTATGTTGATGAAGAAATTTATAAAAATTATCTACAATCATCATGTCTACGATTGTAAAAAGTGTCCAACATTTCAATCATTTGACACTGGCATTTCATCAACGATTGTCAGAAGAGTAATAAACTGATCCATACTCACAATAGTTCCTCTTTAACTCATTTCACTGTTCAAATCCTACCGTCGCTCTCACTCGAACTTCCAGTGAGAAAGCCAGCTACAATGCATACTGCGCATGAGCCTGCCGTTTTGTGCTACTCCTTTCAGCGGTTCGTCTCATTTTCATACAGAAATCGCTGCCACTTTTGAGCCAATAGCTCCACCAGGAGTTCGCTCTCCTTACTATTCCTTCGTAGGTCCACCCATACAAGTATCGCACCGGACCAACGATGCTTGACACGTCCGATCGCCGCGGCCGCACACTGACCGCGGATTCAATATTCTCGTCGCGTAAATTTTTGTATAATGAATTTAAAAAAAGAAACATACTCGATGCACTCAATGAACGAAGGGGAATTTGATTGATAGGTCAGTGGCACAGTCGTCGAGCAGTTTCATGCCGTCGATGTATCAACCGGCGATGTCCAGTCTTACCAGTAATCAAGTAGGTAGCATACATAATCTCCATTCACACGGGCCTTCACCCACGAGTCACGGGCCACCGGGGAAGCCGAGCTGAAGCTAGACGTGGCCACGAAAGGGCCAGAGCCGTACACGTCGCGGGAAGATCGTCGCATCTCATCAGCACACACACAGAAAAGAAAAGTCCTCTCTTCGGAGAACGGAACGAGGGGGAAACTTTTTCCTCGGGGTGAAAGAAACAAGGGGAGAGGGGGTATTGAGGGGAGCGAGAACTGGCATCGATCCCTCTCTCTCGCTCTCTTTCTTTCACTCTTGCACTCTCTCACGCTTGTACTTCGTCATAGAAATCTTAACCGAACACGTTCATTCGACATCGAACATCGGGCAAACCTCGTGTATCCTCAAATTACTGGAACACTCTCGCCAAATCGCCTGAAACGGGTAAATGTTCCCGGGACCAAACGTCACTGTATGCTTCATTTTTTGGATTCTCTTTGGTTCACTTCCGGCAACGTCGTTAAACTCTCATTGCGAGCTGAAGACTCTGTTGAATGCTTGTTTTTTTTTTCACGACAAACGCTGAATGCGGGATTTTTTTATTTTTCAAGACTAATCGTTCTTCGCTCACGTAATAAAATCTCGAGAAGTCACGTTACGCCGATTTTCAAACAAACGCAGATGGCTATTTTGACGTGAAAAAAAAAGTTATTTCCTCCACTTTTCGTTTTGAACAATGAAGAAAATGAAAAGAATTCTTCGAAATTCTAATATTGTTTGTATCGCTGTGTCTTAAACTCAATTGAATTTTAACGTTATCGAGAACTTGAAGAAGAGCGCGATCAGTTCGGTGCAGCCGCATTCCCGGAGGTTCGAGTGTTTCACCGATTAATGTTCAGGAATATTGATTTTACCCAATGAAAGTTCAACTGCGAACTTTTGACAAGTTCCATCACATCGTTTTCGAGGAAAAAAATATAATCTTGACAATCGAACGGCAGGTTCTTATTTAATTATCAATGAGCCCAACTCATTTTGTAGTGAGTGACGAAACTCATGATTTTTCATGAGAAACTACGCTGAATTACTTATGTTCTTTTTTTTCTCTTGAAACGATGTAGTAGAACTTATTGAAACTTCGAAGCAAAACTTCTATTGGACGTATCTACATCTCAAAAAAAAGAGTATCTTTTTAGATTTATCGGTCGAACAGCCTCCAAATAGCAAATATCAATGATAAAATAGTTTCGATTTCTCTTGAGCCCCTTGACCCCTCCCGTAAGAATCTTCGACCGTTCTAGAAACGAATGACGACTGGCAAATGAGATCCTGCGCGACTCGAGACTTCGTTATACAAAGGCTGAATCAAACGTATGATAATTTAGAGAACTAAGAGACACAGGCATTTGGAAATTCTTTCGTTTCTTTTTCTCTTTTTCTTTTGGTTTCGTCCAACGCCATGGAGTATCCTCTTCTTTTTGTACACGAAAAGATAAGCCCTTCGGCCAAGGATTTTTCGTCGCGAAACGGGACGTCTTATTTTGTCTTTTCGTTGTTTTCGCGCGTAACAAAATGACGAACGACAAACGAGGGAGAAACCGTGCATTTTTCATCTACACACACGAGACAATCCATGCGTTCGAATCACACGTGAAAAAAAAAGCGAACGCGCTGTACAAACTATGAAAAGAAAAGAAAAAAGAAAAAAAAAACAAACGAAAAAGAAGCCGAAGAAAGCGGAAGAAAAACTTAGCCCGTAGTCGACCTATCGCGACGAATAGCAATAATATTATAGGTGTACATTATACAATTCATACGATTATTGTCTGTTGGCCGGGTGCGTCAGGTCTTATTCTCAAAACGTTAACAGAACGATGGAGGCGCCAATGCGAGAATTGAATTGACCCAACATTTCGAAGCACGTGATCCGCTCGTCTCGTACCTCGAAGACACAAATATAATCACTTATTGTGCTGATCCAGAGTGCGTTTAAAAAAAGTTATACCCGCGTAGCAAGATCTTCTATACGATATAATGCGGAACCGTAAATCTGCAAAAAATATCGTCATACAGTAAGTTTGGCATTTGAGAACGTTAAAAAAACAAACCCACGTAAAGATAATTAACTTAATGATATAATTTTAATGCTCTTACTGGAAAAGTAAAGCTTTTAGCTGCGCTATTCGTATGACAACGCTTCTAAAGAAACAAAAAAGAGATATTCCGGTACTCTTTTCTAAAACTTTATGCTCAGATGAAGCTTCATGGAATACCGATTATCGGTAAAAATAACTAATGCTTGTTGGATAGAAAATTAGAAGAAAATAATGTCCCAAGATCTCGCTTCTGTTCGTTCAATTAAATCACCTGAAAAAAAAACTCCAAAGATTAGAGGATGACGAAATTGCGAAAAATCGAATTGACAAAGACTGAAGCAGATAAAAGTCGAAGAAATATTTTCTAGCACGCGATTGGTGAATATTAAATTACTGTTATTAAACAGTGACTAGAAAAGAGCGGAAAACGAGATTCGATTGTTTTTCCCTTTTTCGTTGCACTTTTCGCACGGGTGATTCGGCGAATCGGAATTTTCAAAAGGGCAACTTTCTCACTTCCCTCGAACGCTGCGAGAACTTTTTTTTTCTGACGCACCAATATCGACCTGGCATACAGTCACAATTGTACAGTTAAGCAATGGCCGAAAAAGAAAAGAGTGAAAACCTATTTCATAGTTGGCTTTGGTAAAATTGTACATTTTAATCGTAATTACGAACACTGCCTTCCACGAACGAGAGCTGTGAAGTAGGTTTCAGATTAATTCACGATCTTGACCGCTGTAATTATATTAAGCGAACGTCTTGACATTCGATTTTTTTTAGCTCATTGTCATGTTGTTTTTTTCTTTCTTATTTCTGTTCTTTTTATTATTGTCATTTGATATTCGTTCACTCGAATTCGTTATCGTACATCGACTGTTTTATATTAATCTGGCTCGTTCCTCGTAGAGGTCTTTTGATGAATAATCGATCGAAAAGTCATCGCCGTCATGTTTTGTTTTGTGTTGTTTTTTTTTGTTTTTTTTTTCTGTTGAACGACAAAGTACGCTGAATTTGGAAAAATTCCCGTGAGTGAGCATATAAGAATGAGGAATTGAACGAACGACAAGATCGTATAAATTCGCGTTCATTTAGCGACGCGGGCTCTTCGCGTTTGGCCTTTCGCAACGAATGCGCACTCTTGAAACTCGCACTCGATCAATTATCGCAATGTGATACGAATTGTTTTTTTTTTTTTTCGTATGAATTGTGAATGCCTTTTGGAGTTAGTGACGATGTCCAGCTACGCTCAGTCTTCGAAGTTTAACGCTAACAAAGAGAGTACCCCCAGAATAAAAAAATTGACGGATATTTAGTGGCTTTTTGATTTGTCTTATTTTTGTGAAAATATTTATTCGATGGGACGAAAATAACGAAATATTACGAGCTTTTCGTGATTTCGGAGTAAAGTTGAAGAGGGATTTGGTCCTTCCGAAAATTACTTAAAATCCTAATGAACAAAATGCTCCCCGATCTTTCGAACTATCCGAAAACGTTTCTCCAATCGGCGGGTTTCGATTACGCCTATTACTTTTTCCCAATTATTCAAATATTTTGGATAAAAATATTGAATGCTCAAAAGTTGCACATCAAGAGTCATTTTTTCTTGTTGAAAATCATCGTCTCATCCCATTTACGTAAATTAGACGACCAAAGAGAAACGAGTTCAACATCGATATATTCCTTTTATCGTTTTTATCGTTCAAATCGATTTGTTTAAAGCAAAAAATTAGCGTAATTCGACGTTCGAATCCAAAGAGCATGGTTGACGCGAAACGTGCAAACACACACACACACACACACATATACACGAGGCACAATCAATCGAGCTAGCGGTCTACTTCGAAATCTGCGGTACGCATCGGCGTAGTGAAAAGTAAAGGAAAAAAAAGAAAATGTCTTTTGTAAACACATTCGTAGTTCGTCTGATAAGAAATGCTAGATAATGTCCGATAGATTAGTCGTCGAGGCAATCGAGGTTCGATTTTTATGAGGTTCTCATTCTAATGAGGCCGACAAATTCATTCGCGCAGAGTTTAGTAGAACCGGCTGCGCGAAACCGAAGAAAATATGGAAAATTTGCTAGCCTTTGTATATCGGTAGAAATTTCGTACGAATAAACGTAGTGGGGATATACGTTTTGTAACGCCAAACCTACCGTATAGTTGGTCATCACTCAGGGAATTCGGTTTTAATAATCGATAAGACAACCGCCCCCCCCCCCCGGTCTCCTGCCGCAGAAGAAAATTCAAAAGAGAAAAGAAAAAGCCATGACATACGATCGTTCGATTGAGACGAGTTGGATAGGGAATATTTTTTTGGGAATTGAGATGAAATGACACACTGAAATTTCGACACCGTAGATGCCACTACAGTGCTCCATACGTATGTTATATGTACGCTGTTAGAGAGCAACACACGCGTATTTCCTCAAAATGATCAGCAATTACCTATGTGGTATCTTTAGGAACTTTTCTCACCTATTTTTACACAGATTGCAATGGTCCAAGTGTCGAAACACGTGTTTCGAGTATGGCTAGGAGCTGCTTCTATTAGATTTGCTATTAGCTCAATCGAAAAATCATTTTCTTACCTTTTTTAAATATAGTTTTCCGTTGCGAAGGAAAGTGTAATATACTTTTCAAAATCATGAATATCGGAGAGATTGAGCTTCTCCTGGCAATTAGACATCGATTGTAAAAATTTCAATTCATTCGGTCCAGCCGATTTCGAGAAACGAAAATCTGCCGCGGATTTCTTTAATCGAAGGAAACGTGTGTCATTTCGCGTTAAGGCGTTACACCACCTTGACGCTCTGAAAAATAAAATAAAAAAATAAAACAATTTTCTTACGTGAATATTCAATATATAACATAATTTTTATTTTTCACACATAACAGTTTGATGAACAAATTAAAAAAACAAATTTAGGATCTTCTTTTGAAAATCCTTGCCGATGGTGGAAATTTTTGCTCTGTCGGACATGTCTGAAAAATTTTTAAAACCAATTTTATTGTAAAGAAAGGTAATATCTGAAGTATTGCACAGGGCAAACATTTAGAATTTATTTTATAGATATTACAGCTGTTTAAAAAAAAACTCTGATTTTTACCACAATTTTGTATTTAAAAAATGAATATAAAAGGAACGCGGCATCCAATCGAAAAAATCCTATGGTACATCCTAGATAATATTATAAAGATCATGTGGTATTAGTTTCTGCAAAATCGGTTGAGTAGACCTGGATATATTTTGTCCAGTTTGAAAGGAGGATCCCACGAGACAATTTATATCTCCGCTATTTTTCAATTTAAGAAATTGCTTTATAAAACTATAATGTACTTGTGAAAAATACAAATTATTTTATATATTTAATAGTGGCTCCAAAATAAAACAAAAATGTATCCCTATTTTTCCGAACGCCGAGGTGGTGTAACCCCTCAACGTAACCTTGAAATTATATGCAGCTGAGGTCAATTTCGTAAATTCGCCTCTTTTGAGTTCGAACGAAATAAAGGCGAGCAACGTGCGTTGGATTTTCGAAAAATGATAAAAAAAATTCGCCCGAAGACTGAATATCACGGGATATGTAAAAGTAATTTCAGCAACTTGTTCGATCAAACGTAGAGAATATCGTTTCTTTTTCTTTCTCTCGGGGTGAGAAATATTGGGAAAAGGGATTGGCAATGGTGACGTCTCAGCCGGAGGATTCTCCTGAACTAATGTTTCGTAGGCTGGGCTGCGGTTTTGGCGAAAATTGCTCGTATTTCCATCGTCCACCACCAGATGACCATTCCCAATCCATTCTTCCCCATACTCAATGCGAAACGTATTTTTTAAGTAAACAAGAAGAAAAAAACACTTAGCAAAAGTCATAGAGAAATCGAAGAGATAAGAGCGTGTTGCGTTTTTTTTTCTACCAAATACAAAGGGGCGTATCGAAGTATCCTGATGTGATACGAGATAAGAAATAAGTAAAAAGAGCGAAAGGATATTTTTGCACCGCTGAATTGTGCCAAACTTTTTTTTTTTTAATATCGTCCATCTTTCGATACGCACGAAATGAAATTCGTAGCCTCGTACAGCATCATCGCGTCTACTTCTGTAAGAATTTTTATCGGACTGATAAATTACGGACCGTAATTATCTAAAATAATTACGGTGCAATGAAGTTAATTTAAATTGAGAAGTGAATGAGAAAAAAAAAGTTAACGATCGCGTTAAATATCCTTCATCTCGTGTGAGCCATCCCTCGCTCTCGTCCCATTTAAAAAAATTCAAAACTGTATCAACCGCTCGTGCATATGTCTATTTGTGTGAAAAAAAAATCGTACATATGCGTATCGCCATTTCATATATTATTAAAAATGATATATTTCATACGAATCCGATTTACATATATAAAACAAAGGGAAAAATTATACAAGGTTCATAAGTCACTCGAGAATAACAAGAGTATACGAGATATTTATCGCTCATCCGTACAAAATTATTAATGAGGAGAGATATTTTGTTGGTCTCCAAAATCTAACGCACTGAGTCTTTTTCATCTGCGTCAAACGCAAAATTTAACAAAAAAATCGTCAACTATTATCGAAGTTTAATGAATGTGAGACAACGACGATTTCTAGATGAAAAATGATAAGCTCGGTTAATTGGGATCTTTAATTGTGTAACGAGCCAGATGTTCCGGTATAATAAGTTGAAGGGCGGAACCTTTGAATTGGAACGCTAAAAAACGTAATTTTTGCGGTTCTTTTTCTCAATCCCAATAAAACGAATAAGTCTGAAACTTTTGGCGTGTTGCTCTGCACATTTTGATATTAATTGAAAAAAAAAACGTATGTAAAATATTCTGATATTTAGTACAAAATAATTAGCAATGTATGCAGCGCTACGACACCGAAGTTGTCCTCGTACAATCGAACGTGCGCAATTTCTGTCTGTAAGAAGACAAAAAAAATCGCAACACGAAATTACATTCTATGTGAACCCAAACAAAATAAATATTAAAAAATTACACAAATTGTGAGGCTTTGAAAAAAAAGTTGGGATGTTTGCCGAAAACGTTGCACTGTAACTTTTGTTTTTTAACCTTATAATTTCTATCATTTTTAATATTAAAAAATTATTATTGTGTTCAAATAGAAGGTGATTGCGTGTCAATAAGTATATTTTTTGCCTTGCTGTTACAGTCGAAAAATACGAACGTTTTTGATACGGACAGATGTTTTTTTGTCAATGGTATAATGTGTAATAAAACACACCAAAAATTTTCAAAAAATCGTTTTATTGGTATTCTTCTTCAGGTTCCCGACTTAATTGACTCAATAACATTAACGTGACAGTAAATCTTTAGAATACAAACGTTCCAACGGACACACAATTCGGATTGATAAAAAAAACAATGAAAAATAAATGAATGAAATGAGTCAACATTATCAATGAAAATGTCTGGCAGGTATCATTCAAGGTACATAATGTTAATTTTTTATAGATGAAAACAGACCCATAAAGATCCTTCTTTTTCTTTCAAATCTCGAGTGACGTCAATTCCTCGGATCTCAAATTCATACGCCTATCTAAAAGAGCTTGAATTAACGTCGAAAAATTCGCGGCCCAATACTGCACCACCGGAAGTGCTCGTCTGAAAGAAAAAAAAGGAAGAAACGGACAAACAGGATGCAGCCATTGTAAAATATAGTGTGACGCGACAAAAAGTTCGGAAAGTATAAGTGGTGAGAGTAATCGAATCTTCGATCGTATCACTTTTGAAATAAGTCTCGCTAGTTTATTATTTTATATATGTATAAATAAAATCAGAGAAGAAAACGAAACGGCGGAAAGAAAGAATCATTTGTACTGTGTAGAAGAGTCGATGGAAAACGGTTCGAGGCTCGTCAGTGGTGTCGCATCTCCGCTTGATTTTCTTTGTTCTGAACGAGAAAACGTATTTATTTACAATTATACGATAGTCCACAATCCATTTTCCACAAAGGGCGCAAGTCCGCTAGAAATCTTCGTTTGACAAAAAAATGCATCAATATTGATGCGTTTATACGTCTACCGGCGAGAAGCGATCCACTGGACGACACAACATTTTGTAATGTAAAATGTGCGTAAGTGAAGGCATGTAATAAAAAAAAGGGCAGTCCAAAACAATACCCAAAAATCATACAAGGTATAGATCACATTCCTGCCAGTCGATCCTAACTTTATTGCAGCTACTACATCGCGGCGATGTAAAAATCGAAGACGAAATTATACACGCTGATAAATTTTGATAATACTCGACAAAAGATGTGAATTTTGAGCTCGGACGGTTTGTTTTAGAATATAAAAATGCAACATTTTTATATTTAATTGAGTTGTTAGAAAAAATCGATTTTTTTTTTAGAATTGATCTTTTGTCATATTAAAACCGAATGTCAAAAGGATTTTTCTTTGAAATAATTCTAAAGATAATTATTAATTGTTTTTATATCACTATAATTCAAATTGTAGATGTTGGCGCGAAATGTCACGCTATCGGCGCTGGCGCTTGTGCCGTCACCGTGCGAACGCGACCGATAGGATATGTATACGACTTGCACGCGAGTGTATACAAAAGTAAAATTTTGTGTCATTTTACATGTAAAAATCTCGAGTATTCTGAAAAAGTCGAAATATAGTTTAATTTTCGTGCAACGATGTGTGAAAGTGGATTCGTGAAAGCAAATTCGAGTAATTTACCGACCGTGGATAACTGAACATTTTTAGCTTAGGAGAGGCCTGATAAACTGTGGCAGTTATTGCAGCTACGTATCATAAGCATTTTGAAAAAGACGCATTAAAAAAAAATATCTCAATACAGTTTATGTTATAACACGTTTACACTGACATCAACGTGGTATTCACAGCAAAAATAAGTCGACGATGATTTCGGGTTGACACGTCGTGCTGCAGCGAACCACAGATTTCGTCGTTTTATGCTTGTGGCACATTCAGAAATACCTATTAGGGGCACTTTTCGTCGTATTTATACAAAGAGGAACGAAACAAGGCTTATACGATTTTGTCGTTGCCGTCGTTGACAGAGTACTCGTATTACACGAGTAGTTCGTATACCGGCTTTCGCGCGTTGACGTCACAGAGCGCTCGGGTAACTTCGGATGCTCTCGGTGCGTCTTTGCCGAGTCGAACAGAACAACAATTTCAAAGTGCTATATCATTGTTAATTGTTGGGAAAAAAAAGAAAAATACTTTGCTTTAAAAATCGCACATGATCTTTACAATTTAAAAAGAACCATTTAATGACCCAATTGCTAAAATGATAAGTATTAATATCATTTCCCGGTTTGGAAACATTTCTCAACAATATGAGTTGCCCAATAATAATTAATTTTTACATGAAATTTTATTCACCAGAAGTTGGCAGTCTGCCGAAGAATCATTATATTTTCATCCCTACTCTTGCAGCTAAAGAACTGTATCGAAACTCGTTAAGGGGGGCACTCCCTATAGAACGCTAAATCTTAGTCGATCTTCATGATTTTTTTTTGAGGGTAAGGAATGTATATATCTTTTCAGGGTCATACGTACTTTTTATTGCATAATTCTAGTTTTCAAAACGATTTTTGTTGTCTAAAAAAAGTGAAAAATGGTGGAGAACCAGTCGCCGCGAAGCTGTCCGGAAGGAAGGCCGAATGCGGTGTACACTTCAGCACCTCGTAGGAGTATCCGAGTCTGCGCAAAAAAATTGTTTAGTATATACATGTGGTCATTTGACGAACTAATAATATTGGAAAAATAATAATTGGCTAAAGGTGAAGCCTTAGAATAAAAAAAGTTGATTTTTTCGGAAAAAAATGCAATCTGACTCAGGCAAAAATATGTTTATTTTGATAATTTTTAGTCGGTCTTAAAATCATCAATTGGACATAAGTATCATAAAAACATGTACCACATATAAGCTTGATCGATCAAATAGTTTTTGAGTAATCGTGTACACCGATTTTCAAGTCACTGAAAAAAAAAATTTCGAGATAATCGCGTTTGAAGTTTTGGCAAGAGAAAAACGTACGATTCTGTGACTTGCCGACTAGTCGGCGATTCCAGCACCATATAATCGTCCTTCAGCTTCCTCGTAAGACTCATTTTGCCTATCTAACAGCTATTATCCAATAGACGAGTCACCCACCTCTCTACATAGTACCTATACCTGCGCGCAGGGCTCCAAACGGAGCCGAGGTGAGTCACGTTCGAAAGCTCTCGGGACGTCATTGCCGAGAATTGACCAAAACTCACTAACTGCATCGTATTCTACAGGTGATCAAACTATAAATTGAGGCAAAAAAAATACATTTTTTAAAGACTCTACAGGGAGTGCCCCCCCTAAATTTCGAGCACAATTTTCAATACGAAATAGCTATACAAGAAAACGCTAAGTTTGCGCAATAAGCGCAAACTTAGCGTTACTTTTTATTAAAAAAAAAAATCGTGGATAACAAGTACCAAAAGTTGAATGCAAACTATTGCCATTTTTTCTTTCTTGCTTCTTGTTTTTACACGTGAGAGACGAACTTCCGTTAATTTAAAATCGCGTGCAAAGCAGCACTGTGCCATATACGCCAACATCTGTAACGCTAGTACAAAAGTTGTGAAGAAAATCGCGAAAAAAAGTTAAGGATTGAGGAAATAGAGAGACTCAAAGTTTGACCCATCGTTGCGCCGATCGTGGGAACATTAACATCTGCGACCTCGTCCATATAACCATGACAAATCGATATGCGGCTTAATATTGTACGAGCTCGGAAATAGTGCACACTCGTGCATTGTTGCGGTACAATAACAAACGTCATGACTACATTTATTACGGGGGACACCTAGTGTATATATCCGACTTAATTGTTGACTTTTCGTAACTATACTTTGCGAAGACTTTCGAATCATTCTTTCTCACTAACTTAACGTTACGATCAAATTTCCCACGATCCACTTGTTCCAATCATAAATTCAAATTAAACGAACAACTGTAAATTCGGAAGTACCAGTTCTGTCTGATTATCCTGTTCCTTTTGCTTTTTATTTTATTTTCATTTATCTTCTAATTTATTTATTTTTGCAGCGGAAGCTGCAAAAATTACAAAAAAAAATATTACTCATAAAAATGAGGGCTACTTGAGTTGAAAGATGTTTTAAATTTCAGAAAATCCAAGTTCTGCACTCGCTAATTTCAGTTTTTTTAATTCTCTAGCTACAAAGTTGTTACGATTTTTATTACAAATTTCGTTGCCCTGTAATTTTAATGCCGTTCTGCAGTATGTGTAAAAAAAAACTTTTCTACACGTTCGATCGAGTCGTTCAACAATGTATCTAAATATTTGTGATTTTGAATATCGAATTTAATATTTTACATATTGGGTCTATGCACAATTCCATAGCGAAAATTGAGTAAATATCAATCGCAAAATATTTAACAAAAAAAAAGCAATTTTAATCAACTAAAAATGTTCCATTCTGTTCAGTGACTTTCTGCCATCTCTTCACGAGCTTTATTATTCCTCTTTCATAGAGGTCCTGAGATCTTTGGGCAAAGGAGTCATCCAAGTGGTTTTTAAGGACGTCTAGGGAACTAAAAGATTTATTATTCAAACTGTTCTGTAGCGCCCGGAACTAGTGATAGTCTGATGTTGCAGGGTCCGGGTTATACGGAGAGAATTAAATGTTAAAAATTACCGTGCAGTAACGGTAACCAGATGACAACCCTGAAACTTCGCTTATTATTACTGAGTTAAACACAGATTTTCACAAAAATAAAATAAAATTTCTTCTTCAGATAGAAAATTTTACCAGATTTTCTAGTAAATTTTGATGTGTAACAAAAAACGCAAAACTTAAATTTAAAAAATATATAATATCAGCGAAATTTTACTGTGCATTTTATTATTTTATGCCTTTCAAAAATGTCTATAAAAAAGTATCGTCTTTATAACAGTTATTTTAAGATTTATTATAAAATTTAATGAGTGTCATAGGAAAATGTATTGTGCTCTCGGTAAAAATTATCGTGCGCGCTACCCTTCTTGTATAGTAAAATACCGTATTCACTTTGCTTGGTGATCGTAACAAATTTCATTACATATAATAATTTGCATATTTCGTTTCAGATAGTTTATGAATAAAGTGCAGACGTCGTGCAAACAGCAATAAATTTATGTAAAGCTGGAGAATCCGTCAAAGGAACGGCCAAAAAGTACGAGCTAGCATACGCTACCTTAGACAGATCATTTTGTTAGTAATTTACGTTTACAAAGATTTCTTTGTTGTTATCCACTTTGCCGTTATGCCGTATCCACTTTACCCGGGGGCTCGGGCTAAGTGGATACTTTGACATTTTTTGTTATTTGATTTATAGCAAGTAATTAAACTAGAATTAAGGGGAAATTGTTCACGCAGTTTGAAAGCTGATTAAATAAAGACTAATCTCAGATTAATGTTTTAATCTTCTTTATCATACAACTCTATTATCGGCAATAATCACGGAAAGTTTAACGCGTTCACTTTGCCCGGACTTCCCCTATTACTAAAAAAAGAGGGCCCTGTTTATGCTTATTGAAAAATATTTACGTACGATTCCTTTTGTATATCATCCTTGTGATGTTAATACGTACGTCTCATTTAGGCCAATAAGAAAACGGTCAACATTTTTTTTTTACTCAAATGTACTCTTTATTTAACTACGTTCGAATTATTCTTTCTCGGTAAATATAAAAATGAAGGAATATCGTGTGTAGGCAAATCATATGTAAAGATGTTTCGATGGTTAAAACAAGACGTTGAATAATGTTTAACAAATCGGTTTAAAATAATGTCTAAACACGTAAAAACCATCGATTATAAAAAGCGAGAAAAAAAAATTACGTGCTCACGCGTAGCCAGACCAATGACAAACTGAGATACGAAATCGTTTCAAGTTCTAACGTACTTCGTTTTCATAGTCACTAAACCTACACATGGAAGAGTTGTCTCATTGTCGGAGTATTGTAAAGCATCGCGTTTCTGCCGAGGTTGGATTTAAAATATGAGCTAATAGGATTTAAAACTGGGGGATCGTATCTCATAATAGTTTTCACGGTGGATTAAACTACGCTGTTTTCGATCCTCGTCGAGTGGATCACCCTCCAGTGATTTTTATCTCGCCACGCAAGAGAGACATACATTTTTCTAATATTTTCATTCAACCACGAACAAAAAGATTTTTTATCTCCGAACGATGGAAAATTGGGTGAAATAAAATCACCGTGGGGCCTCCGAAATGCGTATTCAGAAATCGATATTATGATCAAATAATTCATGATTTTTCGTCAACTTTATTTATTCATTAAATTTTAATATTCATTAAATTTTTATACTGATTATACCAAAGCATTAGACATAATTTTTGACAGGAACAATTTACGATTACTTTTTTTTTTAACGGGTTACGCCTAGCTCGTAGCCGGAAAAAAAAGGAATTTTCGTAATTTTTTTCAGGACAAAAGTCTGCGGGTTTTTTTTTTTAACGAAGAAGTATTGTTTTAAGTATGTTTTACAATATTTTTATTGAAAATATTTAAATATGTGGTCGATACAATTGTTTGTGCAGACCGCTGTTTGAAAAACGTCCTTCGCGGTAACCACTGCTGCCCGGAAACAAATTATCCGAAATGTAAAAAAATCAAACGCATTTAGTTTTTGCATGAAATTATCTAGAGCTTGGATAAAAGATTTAATAAAATATTAATTTTTGAAAAAATGGCCGCCGTCCAAAGTGGAGGTGTGGATTTTCGGTGAAATACGGCCCGATTTTCATTAATAAAAAAAAATCTATGCATCGAAAAAACAATTTCTTCGTGCAAGCACTTCTTTTTGATATGCGAAAGAAGCTTGTTAAATTTAAAGTTCATCGGTGCAGTGATTTTTGAGATATCATGGTTACCGATTGTGAAAATGTCATTTTGAGAAAACCGCGTTTAAAATTTGCCGAGTCGTTGTTCGCCTGCTCCCAGAAGCTACCCATAAAGGCCTATAACTCTTTTAATATTGAACGGAATGACTCGAAATTATCAACGAATATTTTTGAATTGTTATATATTTGGAGAATCCGTTGAAAACCAAAAAAACAAAATTTTCCAAAATTTCAACTACACTCAGCAAAAAAATTAAAGGAGCAGAAAAATTTCACAATTTTTTCAGTGATTTTTGAAAGGCCGTAACTTCGTGAAAAATGGTCGTATCGGGAGATAAAAAAAAGCATTTTGAAGCTTGAAATCTCTAGTTTAAGAATCTCGCGGAGAATTTTTTTTTTTGAGCATCACACTTGGCCCTGTCATAAGAAATAACGCGAGAAAAAAATTTACGATTTTTTTTTTCAACATCGCCCATGTCTTAAACAAAAAATTTCTGGCTGAATGAATGCTTGGGTCTTTTAGCCTGATTCTTTAGCTTCAATTTGGTGTTTTTTTGCTCTCTGTACGATCATTTGTCGCTGAGATATCGCCGATTGAATGAAAAGTCAGCTTTTTTCTTTGATCATCGATATCTCATGAACTAATGATCGTACAGCGAACGGAAGGTTGGTTTCGGAAACTTGAATAACTCCTCTATAAGTTCCTTTTGGTATTATAGAGAATTTTTTTTTAAGCTCAATATTAATTTGAAAAATACGCGACTATTCTATTTATGTGTAATTGACAGTGATCTAACTGTTGATCGGCTTGAAACAGGTTCTTTCGTTACCCGATACGTTCCTTTTGAGTTTTACCGGCACTTCCACATTTATACGCGATGATAGGTCTCCATTCTTGTATGTCAGTCGAGGAATCCACCCCAATCGGATAATTGCATTATAATGGAGACCGCGCGTTCTCGGTGGCTTTGCCAGTGGTTGCAAAAACGTCAAAGCGGCCTCTCCACGGATCGTCATGCGTATATACTGCGGGGATCGCACGTCCACATCCGGAGGACCCCCGGAGAGCAGCTGCCCAGGTATTTGGCCCAGATCGATTTTTTTTCTTTTTTTTCACCGAGGGGCCTCAAGAGCGATGACAGTGGCGAGGGGTGAGTCCGCCGATGCTCTCTTAATGCTCCCGCTTGTGCAGTGGTCCAGCCAAAGGTTATTCCACACCGGAAACGCTGCCCGAAACCGTAAGACAATTTCATTAAATCGTAAAAACAACAAACGTTTTTTTCCAATTTTCAAGAATTTAAAAAGAAATTCTTTTTGGTAGATTAATTTTTGTAACAATTCTCGTATTTATGTATTGCGGTATAATTTATTTATTTTTTATAATTTAGACGTTACATTTAATAATATTGTAGATATATTGGAATGAGAACATTTTTATTGTTCATTCGTCGGTGCAGTGTAAAGAAAAAAGTTACTTTTTTGCTATGGAATATCAATTATTATTTGAAAACTGATGCTTTTTTCTCAATAATTATTTTTTAGATGTTCGATGTTATTTATGTTTATATTTTATACTTTACGGATTATTTTATGATGTATAAATTACATCATATTTACAATTACAATTACTTGAATTTCCCATTTCAAGCAGCGTTGTCCGAGGCCATACTCGGATGGGTGACCGCTTAGCCGCACAATGGCTTTCGCGCCGGTTATTGAGCAGGAAATAATTTTTCGCAGATCTTAATGGTAACTCAACTGAAAGTCTGTAAATTATCGATAGGGGTTTTTCAGTTTCCCTGTGCCCTCTGAAAGAATCTCTCTGGCCAACGCTTTGGGAAGGTATCTTAAAAACTAAAAAAGAATAGTTACCTGCCAGGTGTGGCGTGAAAGTAAAAGAGATGGGTTCGTAAACGCAGGTGCAAACGTCAGAACATTAAAATATCAATACTGAGGTAAGCAATTAATGGTCGGGAAGAAGCTACAGCTATTTAGTAACTTACTAGTTCGTTGATTGAACATGCTCTTATAACGTGTTAAAAGTGAAATTCCAAGTGTTGCTTGAAATTGCGAAAAATCAGATCGCAAAAGCCCACCAACCCATAATGGGACATCAGAAAGAAGTAGATTACTCAAATTACTATAAATAAATAATATCGACTTGTATGTATTCAAATAATATATAAATTGTCATAAATAGATATCGGCCGACATCCACCGAATGATATCCAAAACAATTAATATTCAAAAAATTATTATTTTTAAACCCTCACCCACATTCCCTGGTTGAAGTGATAATTCATTGTAGTATTAAAGTTTGCATCGTTGAAATGCAATGAAAATTCTTTATTTTTTCTATACTTTACTCTTATTATTATCGAAAATCTTTTTTCGCAGGCTTAGGCTACAGATCCTTAATAAGGAATCTCGAAACCGTTTCAGTGATTTTCGTAGCCCAAATGTATTGGCACTATGCACAATTTCGTAGCGAAAATCAAGTAAATATCAAACGGAAAATATTTAGCAAAAAAAAGAAATTTTAATTAACTAAATATGTTCCATTCTGTTCAATGACTTTCTTCTATCTCTTTACGAGCTTTGTTATTCCTTTTTCATGGAAGTCATGAGATCTTTGGGTAAAGAAGTCATCCAAGTGGTTTTTGAGGACGTCTAGGGAACTGAATGTTTTATTATTCGAACTGTTCTGTAGCGCCCGAAACGAGTGATAGTCTGAAGGTGCAAGGTCCGGGCACCAAAACATTCCACCCAAGCCCCAATCACTTCTGCCGGCTCATCAGAGCAACGTGTGGTCTAGTATTGTCCTAGTGGAACATTACGCCCTTTCGGTTCGCCAATTCGGGCCGCAATACAAAAAACAATTGGGCTGTACGAAAAAAAAAGTTCTCTGTATTCCAACGGTGCAATCTTTATGACCCTGATTCATTTATTGGCAGTTATGATAAAGGTGACTGAACTATGTTTGCCTGCGATTACAAAATCATACTTTTATTACTGCTTCGGGTCACAAAGTACTACCGATTTATTCGAAAAGCTAAAAAAAATCTAATTTCAATGGAATCGCTTCTAACAGCTAACAGAAAAGTTTTAATTGGCTCCTTTAAGGGGGAAAAACCCTTTAATCGCCCAAAAATGAGTCATTTTTCAGATTTTTTTAACGGTGATAAAATAATGGAATCATTTTAAAATTTTGCCATTAACTTATTATTACGACTTTCAAATGTTAACATTTTTTTTTCAAATAAAACAAAATGGCGGCGTTATAAGGTATTCCTTTAGGCGTCTTTTGCGTGATATCGAAAAGTGCTCAATTTGTCTGATTTTTTCTATTGATCCGAAACAGAAATCGAAAATATTTTTCGATTATTGACATGTGTAGGTGAAGGATGTACTTATAAAAATATAAAAAAGTATCAAATTAAAAATTAAGTAGGCTTTTCAATCAAATTTTCATACTTTTGACCATTTTCTCGACAATTTTTATCCCAAAAAAGTAATTTATTTACGCGATAACCTTAAACCTTTAGGTATATCCTTCCGATAATGTTATAGTAAGAAATCTCCCAATATTTCAGCCAGATCGATCAATAACTTTTTGAGCTATAGCATGAGCAGTTTTTGAAAATGCAGTTTCGAGATAATCGCGTTTAAAGTTTCCCTACTTCATAGCATGCGGCCCCGGCGCGCTCTCGACTATGTGTTATACGATTTTTCGATCTTCCAGTATACTCTCAATATATTATACTTTCGAAATATGTGAAAATCGATTTTTTGAACATTGTAAAGGATTTTTTCCCCTTAAATTGACAACGTCGCGATTCAAAGTTTGACTGGTCCGAGCCGAATGAAAATTTGTCACATCACCATGTAGGAATAACGATGATTTGTGAGCGGTCCTTTATGAATTTATAATAAAGATTCGCTGTCCCGTAACACCGGCATTGCCCTACAATGTAACTCTTGCAGCAGCCAACGTCGCCGATCCCCGTTATTCACATTGAATCGGGAATTAATACTTTATTTGTGTGTCACTCCAGCTGCGAGGATCAACACAAGTGCTACCCTTGTTCGAACTGCTCTTGCACCCTATACCCCTCCCCCGCCACCGCTATAGCCGAACAGAAGGGAGCGCAAGAGTTCCTCCGCGTGCTGTAATATTCTATAAATAATGTAGCCTAGCTACCAAAAGGGCACGAGTTGGGATAGAAAAGCGCGTGCAATTCGAACGTGTCGGACCCTTTGGTTTGTCAGCGAGCGATGTACAAAGATCCGGGCCATCCCTTTTTTTGTTGTTCGCTACTAATGCACCCTCGATCGACACCGCATTCAAACGCAAGTCCATGGCTCGCTAATTTTCACGGCATTATTAAACGCCGCATAAGCCGCAACGTCCGAGCCGATTAGACTCAACTCTGCCCCCTCAATCGAATCTTCACACCTCCCTTACTGTACCCCACGTCGCGTCGTACCGGTGACACTTGTATACTTGAAGGAAAAAAATCTTTTTGCTACTTCAGACGTCCTACACTACGGTGTACATTGACAGTTGAAAAAAAAAAATTAACTTGTTTTTGGAAACGAAAATGACGCGCGCGTTTTCGTACCGAGTCTCGATTAATACGTCGCTTTTATCAGCGATCTACCAACGAGAACGATAATTGAAACGAAAAATGCTTTCCCCTGACGACGAAGCACCTATTTGATGCGCTATCGGTGAATAAAAAAAAACCCACCTGGCCTACCACGCAGGGACTAATCGCCCCCAATCACCTGCGCTCTTTACATCTTGCGGTTGGAATCCTGCTTTGATGTGGTGTCGATCGAGGGTTCGCTTATCTTTATGAAGCTCACACTGGTCAGATATTCGAAACGCACTTGCCTCTAGCGCTCCTCGACTGGCTCGATAAAGACACGTGGTTGTTGTGATAATCCCACGGGACTCGATTAACCGGAGCCGGGTTGAAATTCCGAAATTTAAATGATCAGAACGCTCAAAATTCCGAATTTATTAGCTAGTACTCAATACTTCTCGAAATTTATAATTCCAAATTTTTTTAAACAGAATTATCATATAACCGAAAATAATAGTACACTAAGGAATTAAATGGCAATAATCATGGGGTTGGCTTATAAAGCGTCAACATGAAAACACAGCACGTAGAATAAGTATCAACTTCCCATAATAATAGAGTCCACAGTTCCGAAAAATTGTAGTGTTAGGAATTTGAGTTCCTGAATGGCGAAGGTTTGTACAGGGAAAAGTTCCGGAAATAAGAATATCGATAAGAATCATCGATAGCTAAACATCCTTACATTATATGTTCACAATAAAACGTGAAGGATGATCAAAACTCTGGAAAAATTCTACCACGAAAGATCAAAACTCCGAAATAATACTACCCCGAAAGATCAAAACTCTGAAAGAATTTTACCCGAAAGACCAAAACTCCGAAAATCTGAACACCGTCAACATAAGTGGTGTTTCTGCCATCTAAACGCGTTAGGCTAACTTGCTATCTGCTTTATGTGCGAATTTTCGGAATTTTGAACGTTCTGAACGTTCTTTATCGGAATCTTACACTATCTAAACTTGAGTTTTCGCAAACTGGATGATCAAAGCTATGATTTCCGGAGTCCAAAACTTTCGTGAATCTGACGAATCTCTTATTAGCTTTTATTATATTTAAACTTTCTGATATCGCTCGTTTTCTGTAATAAAAAATTCGGAATTTTGTGGCATGCTTAATATTACATATTCGGAGTTTTGTATGTCTTATTACTGGTCGTTCAAATAAAGCGTTGTTCTTCCTTATACTATTTCTGAAAATAATCTCGTATAAGAAATCATATTTGTATTTTTTTTCTATCGCTACTCGTGCCGTTCTACATCATTTACAGTCAACTGTGTAGACTTTCGCTGGCATGATCTTTACGAAACTTGTAGTTTCGGAACATTAAAATTAGGAATTTTAAACCGTCGGAGCATTCAAAGTTCGGAATTTCAACCCGGACCCGATTAACCTTGGACATTTTTATTTGAACAGAATCGGTTCCCGCGGAATCGCAAGCAACGAAGTTCATTCGATTTTTATTTTGAATTTGAAATTGATTGTACGCTGCGTTGCGACAAAAGACTTTATTGTTAATAAATTAATTATCTGCGAAATTAATTATGTACCAACTCACTCTGGTTGCAATATCCAATGCCATTGCCCCGTCTGGAGCAGTAGGATTGAAAATGATATTAGTAGGCTTTTTCACCCCAGGTCAACTTTAAGGGGGTATCCCTCTCTGGAAACTAAAAAATCGTTTTTTTTGCATATTGTTATAGTGTGAACTTTCAAGAATATTTTAAGACTAACCGGACACCCTGAAATTCTAAAAATTTACAAAGTTCCACCTAGTTTAGTGGAACAGTCTGCGTCGGGTTTGCCGCGATCAAGCGGACATCAAAGCACAAGAACACAAAAGAGGACCGAACTGCCCGCGGATTGCATAGATTAGGTGAGGAAGGACACTTATATGGTGCCGGAATCGCTGTCTAGCGGTAAGACGACAATATTTCACAAGATCTTGTAAAATATGTACCAAAACTTTGAACACGATTATCTCGAAACTACATATTTTGACATAGCGGGATTGATATCTTGAGTAACTTTCACACTATTGACTTGAACTTGCACAGTTAGCGTTCAAACAGTAGTCATTTTCGGTTCACGATCGCATTTTTTTAATTAAATGAAGCATTTGTTAATAACAATGAGCATGCTGTTTTTCAAGAGAAAAAAGAGGTTTTCTTTGGAGAACCTGTCATTTTTCGTATTTTTCGAAATGTCGAAAAGTGGATCGTGAACCCATAGCCAGTTGGATATATTCGAAGAGAACATTTTTTATTTTCGTTTCAGATTACATTTGAGCCTGGTAGAGATCCCGCCGTTTCGGGCCTCGCCGCTGAAGGACTGCAACACCAACTGCAGCACCACGAGATGAAATGTACATTGTCAATTCTTGAAAGTAATTCATTTTGCAATTTTCGAAAGATGAGCTAACTTTTTCACTCTGCTTTGAGAATTATCAGAACAGAGCACATATATCCGTTTAATGGAAAGAGATTAGAATACAGCACCAGTGAATAGAGATGTCTAATTCTGATCTATTATTAAGAATTTATGTTAAAATTTTGCAAAAAATCAAAGATTTATTCCATCTTAAGCGGGGGGGGCTTAAGACGCCCGAAAATGAGTCATTTTTCAGGAATTTTTTTAAAGGTGATAAAATAATCGCATCATTTCAAAATTTTGACATTATCTTATTACAACTTTAAAGTGTTGAATTTTTTTTTAACAAAACGAAATGGCGCCGTTATAAGTTATTCCTTTGGGCGTCTTTTGCGTGATATCGAAAAATGCTCTATTCGTCTGATTTTTTCTATTGATCTGAAACAGAAATCGACAATATTTTTCTATTATTGACATGTGTAGGGGAAGGATGTACCTATAAAAAAATAAAAAAGTATAAAATTAAAAATTATGTAGGCTTTTTAAACAAGTTTTCATATTTTTGACCATTTTCTCAACAATTTTTACCTCAAAAAAAGTAATTTATTTACGCGAATACCTTCAAACTTTAAGTATATTGTTCCGATAATGTTATAGTGAGAAACCTCCAAAAATTTCGGCCGGATCAATCAATAACTTTTTGAGCTATAACATGAGCAGTTTTTGAAAACGCAGTTTCGAGATAATCGTGTTTAAAGTTTCCCTAGTTCACATGCGGTCCCGGCGCGCTCTCGACTATGTGCTATAACTTCCTAAATATTTCATATTTCGATTTTCCAGTATACTCTCAATATATTATACTTCCGAAATATGTGAAAAAAAATCCATTTTTTTTACATTTTAAAGGGTTTTCCCCCCCTTAAATAATAAAAGTAATACTTACCTTCAAAACTCCTAAAAACTTTTGTTTTCGCCTTTAGAACACCTATAGTGCGCAGCTGTATCGTAATTAAATTTCGTGGTATGCAAGTACCACAAACTAGATTAATTTCGTGTGGCGTCGAAATTTGATATTGAACTCATTGTAAGAAATTGCTTTTAACGACACCTGTGATTTTTCTGCTAAATTATACTGAATCGAATTTTTATCGTAATTTCATATTCTTTAGTTATTTTAAATATAAATGAGCTTTCATCCATTTACCGATCCCCGTCCATCCAATGGTCGGCGTAGCCTACATCAAAAGATTTTCATTTAAGCATCTATGAAATCTGATTGAACAGAACGCCGTTGTTCTGTTCCACACTTTTCCATCGAATGGACCACTGGCTGTGCTTGAACAACCCACTAACCTATTCTGAGTAGAAAAATTCTGACGGCTGTAAAAGTCCTCGAATCAACTGTTAGCAGGTCACAGAGGTGCTCTTCGGATTTGCCGTATGCGGGAGGGCGATTTGTATATACAGATATCATTCTAGAGACGTTGTATAGATTTCCATATGGACAATAATGCGGAGGGAGATGGGGCATCGTGGGCCTGCTATCAGCTGTGAAAACACCCTTGTTTATGAACATCGGCACACAATGAGGTGTAATTGAATCCATATTCGTGACGGGCAGGGGGTTCGATCGCTTCGGACCCGTATATGGTGTGTATGTGTGTGTCTATATACATACACATCCTTCACACTCCGAATCGCGTTCGCCCTGCTAGGGAGACATCGGCCAAAGGGCACGCTCAGACCCCAAAGCAAGCACCGTTGACGCTCCACGCACTCAACTACGGTGCTGGCAGTCTCCACTCTGTCCTGTGTTTGAGGGTAGGGTGAGGTCTCGACGATTTGTGGGCAATTAGGGATCGTTTCGATGACGAGGAAACAAAAAGGACAATCGTATTCTCCGGAGACCCATCTCGTACTCGACCGAGAAACTTTTCGAGCGTTGGACAGGCACTGACTTGCGAAATATCAAAATGGCGCACTCTTTTACGTGAAATGGTGGAATTTCTTGGATTTTTGTAGATCCTTCGAAGGTAGAGTGGTTTTTATGGCAGTGTAGCGACAGTAGGATGGATCCGTTGATTGACACCTGGTAGACTTGACCAGCAATTTTTCGAAAGGATAAATCGTAAAAAATCCAAAATAATATCCATTTTACTTTGAATATATTAAATTTATTGAAAAATTTGTTTGATATTGATGTGATTCATGTTCATCCACATTTTTCAGACCTTTGTCAAAAATACACATTTCCATTGTCTGCATGATAAGCGCTCTTTGGGTTGATGGGTCTCAAAAATCCAAGGACATTGTTCTGAAAAAAGGCTGAATTTTTTAATTCCAAAACAAAACAAGTCGTCACTTTAAAGCACAGATATTCCTCTTCGTGTCAATTTTTGTGCTTTAAATGTTTATATAAAACGTTTGAAATTCATAATTAAAAAATGACGTAAATTAAATATTATAGAGTATCTATTATCGAAGATAAAAAAAAAACGGTATTAAAAAGCCAGGAAAACTGTTCAAGTTATCGTGCAGACCGTCTCGAAAAAATGTAGTTTGGCGCGTACGGCCACATTTTCCCTTGTAACTTCGTCCTTAATTGAGGTTCCGGATTTTTCATAAGACGCTTAACAGTATAAAAAATAGTAATAATCGATAAAAGAAAATTCGATTTTTTCAAATGCTGAAGGTACGCAACCCCTTCACTCTACCCGGACAAATTTGATTTGGAAAACATAAATTTGATCGATAGATGATTGGATTGAAAGAACACAAATGTAATTGCATCTGGTAGCATCAATACCTCGAATTACTAAAAAAAAAGTCTTCATAATTGAAGACGAATTGTGGATTCGTTTTCATATCCTAAGAAAAGTAGCCACTTGTAAAAAACTGAAGAATGTATGAGGCAATTATATGAATCGATTTAACTACCCTCGATTTCACCGACCCTCACGCGAGGTTGAAAAAAAAAACAGCATCAAAATGGTACATGCATAGTATACAACGATTTGTTTGGGGTTGAAACTAAATGTCAAGTTGCCAGACGAATTTTTTTGTTAGACTATTAACAGTGTCTGGCGGACTATTCTAAATTTACGTAGACGGATTTTACTTCAAGTTCGTTCAACCTTACAGTTAAACGAGAGTTCTTCAACAATTTTTACCCGAAACGAACATTCAAAATAATTTAAGTTCTAGATAAAATGTGCCTTCGAAGTAGATATGGAAATAATAAAATATCGATATTTGATAAAATGGTGCATTTTAGAAAAAAAAAAACGCTTATAACACACGAACAATCCTCTCCGTATTTCAATGTGAAATATTTTTAGATGGTTCGAAACAAAATTTCGAGTCAATCGGTAAACAATTTGCGATGGAATGTTCCCTGTTGCAGGACATTATTAGACAAAGGTGCCGCGCTTCATCCAGTTTTAGTGCCGTTATTTTGTTACAAAATTTTGTGAAAAAAATTATAAATACACTTGAAGATATGTAACATAAATCCCATTAAACGGAACTTCCATTCTATCAACTGGGTACCCATAAATGAAATGTCGAAATTCACCTTTATTTCTGGGCTCTAGACTGCAGTATTGGGCGTTAATCAATTAAATTTTCAATCAGTTCATTAATTGACTAAAAAAGTAATTGCAATTAACCATTTATTGCATGCTGCAATTAATTTATTTGGATTGATCTATGTTAGTTGCAACTCGCAATTGAAACAATTGGAATTCACTTTTTTATTATTCTAAAAAACAATAAAAACTAACAATTAACGTATTTAACTTTACAGATATCAGATACGACGTGTTTGTTTCCGTTTTGTAGGCTTACGCGACGCCCTATAAAATAATCAGTTTTAATTGTTAGTTTTTAATCAAATACACCAAAAAGATTGAAAATTGATCAGCCTCGAATTGTGGAAAGTCACGATTAACAATTGATTAATTGTTAATTGCGACTACGGCAATTAACAATTAATTGTTAATCGTGAGTTTTCCTAATTACAATTAATTAATTGTTAATTATTATAGTCGTGATTAACAATTAGTTAATTGTTAATCTTTAGTTACCCTAACAATTAAATTTAGACAAGTAGTTTCTCTTAACCCAAATCTTATCTTCAAGCCCAGTATTTCTAGACAGACTCATGAGTGAGAAAGTATCAATAATTTAAATAATATTCCGAAATCATGTGTCTTCTGATAACCAAATTAAGCATTCTGGTTGTTCATTTCATGAGCCGTGCAGAAATTGTCGAAGGGATCCAATTAGATTCCCACTTGTCTTAACTTCCTGATAGGGATCCGATGGGTCATCGCATTGGATCCCTATACGAAAGGGTCACTCTCGTACATTAGATTCTAATCTGGATTCTCGATTGGAATCCAATGTACAAATCCAATTTGAATCCTAAACGGTTGCTACATTATCGAACAGAAGCCGATACGATTCTTGATGGATCTCATCGCATTCTTTACAGTGAATTTTCTAATCGAGATATGTCTAACACGAAAGGATATATGTTTCTGGGAGATCCAACAAATTCCGGTTCAGAGTTTTTAAATAAAAAATCTCAAACGACGTCAATTGGAAAACAGTGCGGAAATATCCCAAATATTTAGTGAACATTCCTTCAAATCATTTGCGACACATCAGGGCAACTAGTAATTGAGTCAACGAATATTTACCGTCTTAGATTTCGTAATTGCATTGTCAAATATATTTCGCAATACTGTGTCATACGCGACGAGGTGCCGTCATGGCGAAAAAGCATCCTAGCCCGGGTTTCCATTGTCCCAAGGGTGTTATCTCGTTCCGGGGTGTTAATCATACCCCAGGGGCACTGGCATGCCCCAAGAGATTGGGCAACGTACTAAGTACGGCGAAAGAATAAACAGCGACGAGCCCACCGTATTATCTTTAAATAGTATAGACTTTGCAGCTACTTGTTTACCGGCAATTATTACCGGAAAAAGAGGTATCATCACGCTCTTTCGTATGTTTTTTTTTTTTACAGCTTGTTCGCTATCGACTAAAGAGAATTACCGAAAAGTACAGTACTTTCCTTCGGTTTTACCGGTAATTATGGCCAATTATATTTTCCCGCGGACATTTAACACCAGTAAATAAGACTCGACGACTTTACAGGTAGTGGAAACGAGACTTCCGTTTCGACATCCCGTGTCTCTCTTGAATACATGTATTATCATATACTTTGAACTTGCGTGGAAGTAATATACGTATGGGTACATAGTGCACATAGGAGGGTTGAAGGGAGAGGACGCGTATATGGAGTGAGGGGCTCAGAGGGGATTCGTGGGAAGATTCACAGCCGTTGCCGCCATTACTCCACCTAGTATATGTTATATTGTGTCGGGCGTCGCGACGCCGCGGGTTATCGACGTTCCGCCCACACTCGTTTCGAGTCGCCCAGGCAAAACCGGCAACCCCGTAAATTAGATCTCCGTATCAGCGAACGGGAAGTCCCCCGCGCGCAGGTGCACAGCCATCTTGAATTTCCCAGGCAAAAAGCTTGGAGAAAGACCGACAACGGCCTTTGGAGCTTCGAGCTCCGAAAGCCCTGCGCGTACTCTCTACAGCCTCTTGGACCTTGTACATGTATACTCGTCACTCCGTTTGGCATGTTCTCTTATGGGAAACTACCAGTCTAGAGCCCGGAAGAAGAGGTGAACTTCGATGATTTTTTTATGGATACTCAGTCGATAGTACTCCAATAAGTCTTAGTTTTATATTTTTTTCTGCATATTGACCCCACACTTTTTCAGCTGGTTTTTTTTTAACCCTAGAACTCATGACTGGGGTAGGTTTGCATCCCACGCGAACTTTGGACGACGCTCCTTAGTTAGCGAATGATACTACGGACCTCGAATTTGCACCATAAATTAATACGCAGACGTAACAGTGGTGTCAGATCGATCGCGGCTTCGGTTGATCGCTGGCAGTGACGCAGTGTACTTCTAAACTGTTCCACAGGTGAAAAGATCGCAAAAGTCACGCACATCGCGTTGAGTGCCGTTGAGCCATGTGCGAAAAGCACAAACTGTTATTCTGCACTATGATTGTGCAGCAGTCGACGAAATTTCTCTCGGTTCTTCATTCGGTTTGGTCGGTTTGACTTTTTAGTACGAAATAAAAATATACTTCAAATACAATTTTTCGTGACTTCTTCAATGACTTTCCAATTATCGTCATTTTCAATGACCCAAATAAAGATATTTTTTTAACTGAACATAGCGCTAGTAATTTTGGGGCCGAATTGAAATTCCGATCTTTGAATTATCAGAATACTCAAAATTCCGAATTTATTAGCTAGTACTCAATACTTCTGGAAATTTATAATTCCAAAATTTTGTAAACAGAATTATCATATAACCGAAAATAATAGTACACTAAGGAATTAAATGACAATAATCATGGGACCGACTGATAAAGCGTCAATATAAAAACACAGTACATCAAACAAAGTATCAACTTCCCATAATTAGAGTCCACAGTCCCGAAAAATTGTAATGTTAGAAATTCAAGTTTCTGAATGGCGTAGGTTTGTACAGGGAAAAGTTCCGAAAATAAGAATATCAATGAGAATCATCGATAGATAAACATCCTTACATTATATGTTCACAATGAAGCGTGAAGGATGATCAAATATCTGAAAAAATTCTACCACGAAAGATCAAAACTCTGAAAATCTGAACTTCGTCAAAATAAGTGATGGTGCTGCAATCTAAACGCGTTAGGGTAATTTGCTATCTGCTTTATGTGTGAGTTTTCGAAATTTTGAACGTTTAGAACGTTCTTTATCGGAACCTTACACTATCTAAACTTCAGTTTTCGCAAACTGGATGATCGAAGCTATAATTTCCAAAGTCCAAAACTTTCGTGAACCTGACGAATCCCTTGTTAGCTTTTATTATATTTAAACTTTCTGATATAGCTCGTTTTCTATAATAAAACGTCGGAATTTTTTGGCATGCTTAATATTACATATTCGGAGTTTTGTATGTCGTATTACTGGTCGTTCAAATAAAGCGTTGATCTTCTTCATACTATTTCTGAAAATTATCTCGTATAAGAAATCAGATTTGTATCCTTTTTCTATTACATCATTTACAGTCAACTGTGTAGACTTTCGCTGGCATGATCTTTACGAAACTCGTAGTTTCGGAATGTTAAAATTAGGAATTTCAAACCGTCGGAGCATTAAAAGTTCGGAATTTCAGCCCGGCCCCGTAATTTTTTTCGGATAGTCCAATGTGCCTTCTTCAAAACTCTCTTAGAAATTTCAAAATCGGTTAAACGGTTGAAAAAATACAAATTTTTATTTGAAAAATGCGGTTTGTGCTGATTTTTTTCCATTTTTCAGTCTTTATATGGATTTTTTACTAATTAAATGTTAATTAAATCGGATGCCTCATATACCATTCTCTTCTTTATGAAACAATGAAGAAATTCATGTAGGACAAAGTCCACTTATCCCTGTAGGACCGGCTTTATTATCAAGAAAAGTGTGGGGTGCATCCAGTTATGCGTTTGAAGGTAAAAAAAATGTCATGAGCTCTAGAGTTAACAATGTCATTCTCCGTGTTTAACAGTGACATATGAGATAATTGTTCCACGTGCATTTTGATTATGAGCCACATTCTCATCCGTCTCATGGCAGAAAAACTTTTCTCACAGCCGACGGAGCTCACTGGGAGTACTATTCTTGTTTGGAAAAGTTGATATAAGTTAGGGTAGGACTTTTTTTCAAAATGCTTTCTTAAATTTTCGGAATTTATTTAATCATTCACAAATTGAAGTATGTTTTTTATGAGCATTGTTTCCACTTCTATGGTTGACGCATCAGTTATTAAGGTTTTTCATAAATTATTGATGAAATCCTCCCTGTTCTTCAGAGCCAATTAAAAAAATTCATCAACTTTATGAGCTAATGGTACATTCTTAAATCGGCGTTTTACATTTACAATGATATTTGGATTCGATTTTTTTCTGGGAGGGGGGCACCGGCATTTCAGGGGGTTGGTGTCCAACCCCCCCTGGCTACGCCAAAGTCTTTAAGCATCTTTACAAATTTTCTCACAAAATTTTATGACAAAATGGCGGCGCTGAAGCTGGAGGAAGTGAGCCACCGTTGTGATTGTGCCCTGCGAATGCAAAAAGTTATACTTTTTGCCTGGAATGAAAATTCAAAACAATTTGAGTTCTAAATTAGATACACCTTCGAAGTAGGTAGGCAAATCGAAAAATATCGATTTTTGATAAAATTGTGTATGTTTGAAAAAATAAAAATGTTTTTTTTTATAAAAAAAACATCGCCAATAATAATTTTTTCCGGAAAAATGTTTGAACATATCGGAAAGCCCCTGTGTACTTTGATGTAGAATGTTATAAGGTACTAAAAAAAATGCCAAGTCAATCGGTGAAGAATCGGCGATATAATGTTGCCGGCCGCAGCATACCATCAGAAAAAGGTGTCAGTCTTCATCCAACGTGAGCGCCCTCGTTTTGTTTCAAAATCTTGTGAAAATTGTTGAGATCTTGAGAATATGTAGAATAAAGGCCACTAAATAGAATTTTCATTTTATCAACGGGGTATCCATAAAAAACTCACGAAATTCACCTTCTTTCTAGGCTCTAGACTGGTAGTCCCGCTTAAGGCGGGCAACCACTTTAGGAGACTGAAAATTAGATGATTTTTTGGATTTTTTTTATTGTGAAAAAAACGGAAATTTCTGCAACTCTGACAATAATTTATTCATATTTTCATACATCTCTGGTAATTTTTTTCAAGTTATTTCATGCATTAATTAAGGTGTAATCCGCTCTGTCCCTTGGCGTGTCCTTATCGTCGTTGTCGATTTGCGGGAATTGTTCAGCTCGCAATTCGCATCTAAAATAGTCCAACAAGTTTTTATACATTCTTGAGATGTTTTTTAAGAACATGAACCTAAATTTTGAAAAAAAAATCGAGAATTGAATGTTGGAACGTGTTTGAAAAAAAATGATCTATTTTGCAATAATAAATATGTTTTAAACAATCTAATCTTTTCAACTTCAGGTTCATGTTTTAATAAATTATATTATGCAAACGTGTTCCAAATTTGAAGATGATCCATCAATTAGTTTTTGAGTTATGATTCCCGCAAATTGAAAAAATGTTGTTTCGAAAAAAACACGTATAAAGTTTCACAAGGGAACAAATCAACGTCTAATGTGTTTAATGAAATGATAAAGCGTCTTACCGATTAATCAGCGATTCTAGCACTATACAGCAGTCCTTCCTCTTCCTCATGCAACTCATTTGAAGCTTGCATTTCCTCTTTACGAGCTTTTCGAGCTTTTTTGTCTCTAATAAACTTTTTCTATTTTGCCGAGCCACGCGCATCTGATCCATTTGCTCGGCATATCCGTAGCTCTGCCTGCCAACTACGATTTGTAATTCATTCATAACCATGAGTAGGGCTGAATTTCCTTCATTGAATAAAATAGCAGCAAGAAATGCCGCTACCTTGATTATTTTATACCCAGAATGGATATGTTTTGGAGCTAATCGCCAAACGGTCGAGTTTGGGTTTGTTTGGGTTATGAAAACCCAAACAAACCCAAACAAACTAGCTAACTGAGCGCTCGTGGATACCTGAGCGCGCTTAGGAGACGAGCGGAGAGTCTCTATCATTTATATACATACCGTTAGAAGGAATCCAAATATCGTTTTGAAATTTTCAAAGTTTTTTCTTAAGTTATTTTGGTAATGATTTATGAAATTCAAAAAAATTGATTTCTTCTAATCTAAAGCATCTAAAGTGGTTGCCCACCTTAAGGGTGTACCATCGTATCGTTCATCTGCAATATGTTGCGAATGAACATATTGTCAACATATGTCAAAGCTGCGAAAATCGTTTCTTCAATATGCATTTCTTCAATATGTCTTTCAATCTTTCGAGTGTCCATTTGACGAAACGAAGTCACACGCGATCACCGCTTCATGGAAACATCCCTTAGTTCACGAAGAATGCGAACGGCAGACCGAGGGATTCCAAATTCACGAGAGAAAAAAAAATAACGCAATTTGGAAGGATTGTCAGTGGGAAGAAGAATGAAACATACGCATGGAAGAAAGAATCGGAATTCTGAGTTGTGTTATTCATATTTGTCGCCGAGTAATAATTACTCATCATTGATTGCTATACACATTTATCACTTAATTTATGTTTACACGATTATATACACATGAGCATATTTTCACGCGGTCAGTTCGATATACATTATTATCGGATTCTTCGTCAAAAAGAATTGCCAATGAAGGTCTGATTGAAACAAGTTGATCAACCAATTGCTCGACAATTAAACGATTCTTATTTTAAAAAAGACGGTATATCCGTACGAACAATGGATACAGTGTACAAATAACAATACATAATACTGCAACTGCGTATTGAGGATGACTTGAGAATGACTAGAAATGATCCGTCTCGACGATGACTCATTGCCTAAAATTTCATCAATTTTACGAAAAATAAAACATAATGATTATCTACGATGCGATTGAAAATGATTTCGCATTATTCTGGTACGAAAGGATTGACTCGAGTTCGTTGCAGTCTCGTATTTTTTTTTCTTTATCTGACTAGATCTCCCCGAATTCTTTTGTCTCTTGCTTCAACGAGTATAGAGGATAGTTAAATTTTCTTAAAACTAAATAACACGATGATCTTTTTTTTTGCGCTTTTCTTTTCTTTTTTTTCTTAACAAAACGTCTTCCCGCACTACTTTCGAACCGTTGCGAAATACTCGTCGACGATATCTATTCGTAAGACGTCGTATTTTTGGACGTTCGAGGATCCTCGGGTGTCCACACTTTGGCGAATATCGTACCGTTCGGTAGAATATCCGTTTTTCGCGACCACGACAACGAGTGCGAGATGAATTGGTTGCCAGCGCTACCTGAAACGAATCGATATATTTGAAACAAAACGACAATTGCGAAGTTCACGGAGGATTGGCTCAAACCGTTACGCTCATATTGTGTTTGAAACATAATCGTGTCAACTTTTGGGGAATTTTATTCAGAACAACTTTTTCGATCTAATAATTTTTTTAACCTTATTTTAAAGGATCCTTAATGACGGGTTGATGTTGGTGTCGAAGATGTAAGCTTGAAATGTAGACCTAAAAAAACCGGTATATGGAATCTTACACGGTTTCGAACTTATTTGAATGTGTCTTGTCAATCTTTTTATCTGAAAATGAATAGATTCCCGGTAGAGAATTTTTATTGGGTAGTATCGAATCCGTTAAAAAAAATAATCTTTTTTTCCGCGATTTTTTTATTTGCCGAGGCTAACGGAAAAAAAGTATAGTGTCCTACGGGACCAAAAAGAATTGTTAGTATTCTTTGAAAACGAATTCGTTTTAGAATTAGTTTTTTCTTCAAAAGTATAAATGCGCAGCTACGAAGGTAAATCATTTTGTTGTAAAGACGGCGGTATATTTTTCTTTTCACGAAAAGTGCATTGTTTTTAAAGATACAATAGAGCGTCGATTATCCGAACGTCAATTATCCGAATGTCGATTTGGTTTATCCGAAATGTCAATTATCGGAATGGCGATTTGGGTTATCCATAATATCAATTATCTAAACAATAATTTTATTTATCCAAATGCTGAGTTATTCGAACGATTACGCCCTATATATTACGGCAATAGAGTGGTACAAAACGCAGCCTGAATGTTGTTCAATGCAACTTCTTCTTGTAAAACGATTGCGAGATTTGACTCGCAATCGTTTGCGAGTCAAATCTCGCAAAAAGTCGAAAAAAATCGTCGACTTTTTCAAAAATAAATAGATAAGAACTCAAAGATGTGCGAATGTTGATTATTTTTAAATACATATTTAACTTCGTTCTATATCATTGAATGATACAATGCTTATTTGCAATTTACCAAAAATATACTTGTATTATTAAATATTAATGTTAATTCTATTTTTAAATTCATATATTTTATCATATTGAAATAATCAACGTTTTTATCGACCGCGGAATATCACTGTTCGGTTATCCGAATTTTCGATTATCCGAAAGGCGCCCGCTCCCAATTGATTCGGATAATCGACGCTCTACTGTATGTTGAAACCAAAAATAGCTTGAGGTCGATATGACCTCATGGGCACTTTAAGGCCGTATTCTGGTCTAGAAATTAAAAAAATATCGATTTGTCTTAGCATTTTCTTAAAGTATAGACTCTTAAGAATATGTTTAAAAAAAAAAAATTCGAAATTCTCAATATTTACAAAGTTATAGCGATTTGAATACAGCCGGATTGAGGCTTCGCATTGGCTTCAAAAGCTTCTAAGTAAACTAGAACTGCTTGCAGGGAAGAAAGAGTTTCAGAAAATCATCATTTCGAGGTCGAGGAAGGCACACTTTATGAGGCAGGAACGGTCGATTAAGATAACGTAAGTATAATATGCCATTATACCACTTAGACAGTTGCATTTGTCTAAAATTGTACTCAAAACTTTAAACGCGTTTTTCACGAAAATATTTTTTTCAACCTGATTGACATATAACTCGAGTTCTATTCAACCGATTGACTTCAAATTTGGTATGGACCTTCAGTACATATCCCTCTATCGTTCCTATCTGCGACATTGCCATTACTTTTAATAAATTATTATTACCACTACTTTTAATAAATTAAAAACATTGAAAAAAATAGGACGAAAAATTAACTTTTTTTTTAGGCAATCGCCATTAAATTTTTTTTTCTCTCTTTGGTACCGCCATAATGACATTTTTATTGATTGAGTAAATTGATTTTATTTCTGATTCAGATGAATGGGAGCTTTGGAATCATGTCAACCGACTCAACCTTTTTTTTTACGGCCATATCTAGAGAATTTTGCAGAAAAACTTTTCTGTTAGTTCTTGAAAAATCAATAAAAAAACTAAAAAATGGATACTAAAAAAATATATATATATTTTTATCACGCCCATAATTTAGACCTCTAAACTGGAATACTGCCTTAAGATTCACTACGGAGGTGTGCACACATTGGGTTAATATTAAGACATTTACTCGATTGCATATAGTAAGCGGTTAATATTAACCCTTCGTGGTCACACGTCGAAATTCAATCTCGGTGGTCACACTTGGGGCGATTCTACCCAGTCAGTTTTCAAAAAAAGTCTTGTGACCAGACTATCCGTCCGAAGTGGTTCAAACAATTACGGAACATGCTTTGAACTTTCTAAATGATGTACGAAAAACTTATTTATAAGAAATAAAATAGTGACATGTTTAAAAAAATCATAAAAAGGTGGAAACGAAAAAAAAGACACTTTTTCGCTCAGAAAATCATAGTTCCGTGAATTTTCAACATTTTTACCTAAAATTTGGACATGATACTCCTTAGATATGTTACTTTTGGAAAAAAATAGTAGTATCGTGCACGTTCCAACAAAGTATTTATTCCGATATGTAAAGAGGGTAAATTTTATGGTATGAGGATATTTCAAACTCCAAGTAAGATGGTGAATACAGTCCCATTCGAAGCCGGGAACATATATTTACGCCAAAAATTGATCGACGGGTCGATTCTACCCAGGCTGACCACGAAGGGTTAAGATTCATGGAAAGGCCATTTCCAGGCGATGGAAACATCGCCCCGGACATGTTCTCGTTTTCGTATGTACATCCGAAAAACCGAGCGACTCTCGATAAAGAGGGTCGAGGACATAACAAATATTATATTTTCCTACGTTATTTCCAAAGGTTATAATCCTAAATAAAAATAATTGAGATCGATGATGTACGGAGAATGATAAACAAATTAACTTCATTATAAAAATAAATAATGGTAAATTCACCCCATTTCATAAGAATCCTTAGATTTTGGAATAGAATTTATAAATATTCACATGTTCGTTTGATTGTATTGAATTATGTTTCTACGGATGCTTATCGTTCATATCCACATACACGATGTTTCAAATCAAATAATTTCAAAGTCTATCGGCAGTCGTCAGTTTTATCATTTTCACTCGCCTCATATACAAAGTTTTTGAAAGGAAAAGAAATATCAACTCGAGTCTTAACTCCGTTGGATGATAAAAGTCAGAGTTCATTAATTTGAGCATAGGCGTTGACAATTATTTTCCAGTTAGAATTCATTTTTTTTAAGTATCAAAAAATTTTAACTCGAAGAGTAATAAATGTCGATTGATGTCGAATTCATGGAATTAAATATTAAAGATTCATATGAAAGAGAGGTATGGTCTATTTTATTAGCGATGAAGAATGAAGTTTTGAGTAATGATTGAATAAATTCTAATAATTTACAATTTGATTCTACGACCGCGGTTTTGATTTATATATAATTTAATTTCGATTTTTTTTGTTTTTATTTTAATTTCATTTTTTCAGTCACGAGCAGTTTTTAACAATGTCGTTTGGTGTTCGGGCTTTGAAAAATCGATTTCGGCTTAAAATGGTGCTTTTGAAGAAACGGAAGGTTTACTTTATGCACCAGGCATAGCTGATTAGTGTAAGTATAATTTTTTATAAGAAATCTGGAATCAAAACTTGAAACGCGTTTTTCTCGAAACAACATTTTTGTAAGCGGCGTGGGTGATTAAAAAAATTATATCCAACCGATTGCTTTCATTTTTGCACATGCACAACAATGGCTCCGTCGGGTACTAAAATTACTTAATTATAATAATAATTCCTTTTTTTCACCGATTTTCAACGAAAAAAATCACAATTTAAAATTTTTTTTTCTTTACAAGTCCGCCATTTTGTTATTTATTAATAAAAATGTATATATTTAGTACAAGACGGAGCCACAAGCATACAGAATAATAAGCAAATTAAATTTTTTGTTTCAGATGACTCTAAGTGCCGTAATCATCCGCGCCACTCACCTACCTCCATTTAAGGTGTCTACTTTAACGTAAAAAAACAATTATAAAATTGTGTGAAATTAGGTAACCAAAAATTGTTTTGAATAATTTACGATGTCAACAAAAACAGGTAAAAAAAATTAAAATGATTGTATTTTATTTTGTTATAAAAAAAATTCTCAAATAAGCTTTCGAAAAGGGCCGGAACACCAGACTACATCCTTCAGCGAGGTTACTTCCACTACCAGTTTCAGGGCTTTTAAATTAAACAAAACGAATATTCAGCGAGTAAGTAATACCGTACCATTTTTTTACCCATAAAACGGAATTTTGTAATGCTGTATTCGAGTGGCTAAGAGTCGGGCAATGACACAGACCTCATGGCAATTTTTCTACATCAATGGTGACGTGTATAAGCACACAAATGGTCTTTATTTGGGTACCTAGAAAATTGTTCTGTTCCTAATTTAGCATCTTATCCAAATCGACAAATCGTCCGTATATTCGGTAAAAATAATGTTTTCGTGCTTTACAAGTCTATATTTCCATGAGGAAAAATAGGCCCAATGCCTCATCGATACTGTAAGGTATAGCAATGGCACCTGTCTATTCGAAGGGACAGAGGAGTTGGATCGATAATTATGATAAACGAGCGTCACGATTTCTGTCGGAGTTCTTTTTTTTTTACACCGGAAATATTGTGGTTTCTATTCTCTTTTGTGCAGTCTCACACGTAGACTGAGGTGTAATTTTGTCACACGAAAAAGTGCCCGTTACGTCAGTGTTCCGAATATGTAACGAGCCTCCATTATATTTTTGTTCATTCTTATTATTATTCAAAGAATTCTAAACGTCGACAGCTCCTGTATTTCTTCCGGGCAATTACGGAAATACAACTTTGTCGTGGTCAAAACATTCGGGCCATAAATCACAAACGTATATTTACGCTATTTGACATATTTTTTTTAAGCTTTTGCCTGAATGTCCCCAATTGCTGTACACCATTTGAAGAATATCCTCGCGGAACAATAGTTTGGGAACATTGTCTGAGAGAAGGTAATCAAATCCAAAAATGGTGAATAGAAATTCTATAGATACATTTCGGCCAGCGAATCTGCATAAATCCAAAAATATTCGGGATAGAAAGTGGGGTCGTGCTGGAGACTTGAAACTCCAGGAGAGAAAATTAGAAAAGGAATAAGAGTTAAATGTTGAAACTTTGGAGTCGTTTTGACGACTCTATACGTTTCTACAGGGTGTCCCAGGACGGAATGTCACCCCTGAAATGGGGGGTTGGGGGTGAAATTCTGAGTCGATTGATATAAGCATGTATGGTTCCCAGACCAACCCCTGAATTATTATTAATTTTTAAAGACGGACCAATCAGGCGCGCCCGATGAGCGGGCTTACGTCGGTGAGCGATACGCGCGTGTAGTGGTGCCTGGTGGAGCACGGTAGGAGCACCGCTTCGCCAGGCACCACTACACACGCGTGTCGCTCACCGACGTGAGCCCGCTCACCGGGCGCGCCTGATTGGCCCGTCTTTAAAAATTAATAATAATTCAGGGGTTGATCTGGGAACCATACATGCTTATATCAATCGACTCAAAATTTCACCCCCAACCCCCCATTTCAGGAATGACATTCCGTCCTGGGACACCCTGTATAGTTTAAATTGAAATGACTGATACATTCGATACACTGACAATCAATGATATTTTGTGATTTTTAAAGAATCCTTGTGAAAATTCGATGTTTCATTTACTATCCATATCGAGACCGCCCTTAGGTCAATTCTCTCTATTATTTTTATACGTTAAACGCAAGATCGTTACTTACGCTCATATTAAACTAAAAAAAAATACGTTTTTAAAGGGGGAAAACCGTTTAGGCGCCCGAAAATTAGTCATTTTTCATAAATTTTTGTAAAGGTGATAAAATAATCGCATCATTTAAAAATGGTGACATTATCTTATTACAACTTTAAAGTGTTAATTTTTTTTTAACAAAACAAAATAGCGGCTTTATAAGGTATTCCTTTAGGCGTCTTTTCCGTGCTATCGAAAAATGCTCTATTTGTCTGATTTTTTCTATTGATATGAAACAGAAAACAAAAATATTTTTCAATTATTGACATGTGTAGAGGAAGGATATACCTATAAAAATATAAAAAAGTATAAAATTAAAAATTAAGTAGGCTTTTTAATCAAATTTCCATATTTTTGACCATTTTCTCGACAATTTTGACCCTAAAAAATGAATTTATTCATGCGATAACCTCAAAACTTTAGGTATATCCTTTCGATAATGTTATAGTGAGAAACTTCCCAAAATTTCAGCCAGATCGATCGATAACTTTTTGAACTATAACATGAGCAGTTTTTGAAAATGCAGTTTCGAGACAATCGCGATTAAACTTTCAATACTATAATGTGCTATACGACTATGGGCTATAACTTCGTAAATTATTCATATTTCGATTTTTCGATTTTCCAGTATACTCTCAATATATAAGACTTTCAAATTATGTGAAAAAAATCGATTTTTTGAACATTGTAAAAGGTTTTCCCCCCTTAAATATGTTTCATACAAATGTTCACCATTAAGAGATACATTTTTCTGCTCTATAATGTGATCCCTTCTGCAACAATTATACCTGATTGATACTTACTCAATCGGTATATTTAAAATCACGAAAAATTCCCCGTATGACACGAGTCGATTAAAGGATCCTTGTAAATTTCCGAAGTACAATGGAAGTTTAAACGTGTAGAAGAATCGATGTGTCGTCGAAAATGGACAATCATTTACCCAAGTAAATGATGGACGTTCAAAGAGGTCTTTTGCAGAAAAGACCAAAGGTCGTGGAATTAATCATTCGAATAACGCAATGGAATTAATTCAGGAGAAAACTCACCATAAACTATGACCTTCATGGAATCGACTCGACTGGAACATCTCGAGAGAGCGCCATTTCCGTTAATCGAATCGTTACCTTTGTCCGCTCTCAACAAATCGTTCAGTATCTTTATGTAACCTATCGCCAACTTTAACGTGTCCACTTTGGACAACCTCTTCTCGTAGGGCATAGTTGGCAAATGGGCCCGTAGATCCTCGAACGCGTCGTTTATGTTTTGCATTCGTCTTCGCTCACGAAGATTCGCGTTCTTTCGTTGCTGGGCCGCTTGTCGTGGACGTTTCAGAGAACTGCCGACGTTTCTTCTACCATCGCAGCTTCTTTCCCCATGAAAAACGACAGTAAAAAATGTTAATTTTTTATTTCTTTCCTTCACTCGTTTTGAAGCTTCCTGACCGGCCAACGTTTTATCGTAGCTTGATCGATTAATTAGGGTAGGGAGGGGCATGTTGAGCAAGTTTAGAATTATCGCTTTGTAATTTCTTAAAAGTCTGCCGTATAAAAATGAAACCTACTCTGGTCAATAGGAAATTGATATGGGAAAAAAAGTCTGTAGACGAAATCCCTGTTATCCTTATTGTTTCACAGATAATCGCTCTCAAATGACTAAGGCCATATTTGCTCAAGTTGCCCCGATAGTGGGGTAAGTTGAGCATGAGTATGAGGTAAGTTGGGCAAAGTAAGAATTGCATAAAAAAATTATACGTATGCAACATGATTTGGTACAATGCAGTAATAAACCAACAGTTGCTTGTTAATTAGTTAGGTCTTGAAACATTAACATTAATTGCAATGAACTTGGAAATATTTTTTCTCATACAATGGTAGAAGAAAATCTTTCAATCACGTTTTTTTTTTAGTTTTGGGTACAAAAATAATGAAACGTCCCGTGTTACCGTCTCGTGCGCCGCATGGCAATGGGCGATGGCGTGATGTGTTTCGCTCCCCCATAACCTCTCTTTCCAGATATTTCGATTGCCCAACTTACCCGACTGCTCAACATGTCCCTCCCTACCCTATCATCTACATATGAACTAACGGAACGGTAGTGGATGCGCGGCCAACGCAACATTGACGTAAGCCACTATTTAGATGAGTGGCTGGTTAGCCACCGACTTGTGGGTCGACTACTGAACTGACGCCAGTATTACTGAATTTCCGATGGTAACACAACTGAAAATCGGAAAAATAGGGCCACCTTGGCTGGTACGGATTTTCCACAGTTCCCCTGTGCCCAGGAGCTAATGCGATACAGTAATGCATTAGGCAAGAGTCTCGAGGGTGGCTCTAAAGAACTGGAAATAGTAAAATGACAAGAGTTGGAGCGGGGAAGGGGAGGTGTAAAAGTGGTAGAGATGGGTTAGTGAACGCAAGGACATACAAAGGAGAGTTAGAAATTAGGAAATTTAAGGTATTCCTTTCGCGGTGGGCCATATTTTGTGGGCGCATAAGCCAGGACCCTTTCGAATTATCAGCAGATTACCGTGGCGCTTAATAAAAATAAGTTATAATCAATTATTATACCCAACAATAAACCGCAGTAAAAAATTTCGCGTAAATTTTGTAGATTTAGGCTTGACTACATTTTCTCTGAAAAGTTACGGTTAGGAAAATTCTTCTGTCATTCACATTTTTCTACGTTTTATCGGTAATATTTTTTTTTATATTCGGTCACCCCCTATTTTAATTGTCGTTATGGAAGCCAGAAATTTTTACATGCTTAGCGTAGCTGACGCTAGTCATCCAGAGTTATTTATTATATAAATTATTTCATAGAAATGTAGCCAGCATGTCATCTTCACAAAGTGCCGTATAAGTTGGACGATTTTTTAAGTTGTAATTTTTTGTTAAAAGTTCGATAACTGGGCTCGAAATCTTACCAGCATATACTTTTTTACCAGATGTCTTTTTACTTAATGGTCGATGAAAATCAGTTAATCGTTAAATATTCGGGCTCGTGAAAGAAATACATTAAATCGACGTAAGCAATTTTCTTTTTCTTGTTAACTCGATATTGCAATGAAACGAACTCGCATTTATTCCTGGTGACGTAAGAAAAGTGAAAAAAGAAAAAGTTCCTTTGGATTTTGCAAATCTTTGCGGTGGCAATTGAGATTAGTTCTATGATTATTGTTGCATCAGTATACTGAATTAAAGACAATTATAACCCAATGAATGGTTACTGAAATATATCCTTTACAAGTAAAAATGATCGCTGATCCATTTTTTTCCTTCATTCTCCAATGAATTCCCCATAATTGGATTTAAGAGCATGCCCTTGCAATTCTTCATTTTCCCTCGTTGCCCTGATAGCTAAAATTATCAGCAGATGAATATTGGCAAAGAATTTTCGATTGCCATTTCATTCCGTGCAAAATCCGAACTGTATGGTGCTCGGGTTGTCCAAAATTTTTGATTTTATCGAACGAATACGTTATCAGCTTACTTTGTCGTCTGATTCTCTTGATCGCTGCTGCATGTACTGAGATTGTCGCGACTGTTCTCGTCGTACGGATAAAATTCACTTCCGCTACAGCTACCGGTACTCCCGGTTGGATGCGAAGGCAATTGGGAGACTATCGGTGATAAACTCGCCGTCGCTGGCAATCCGCAATGGGGTGGCACTGACGGAATCGCCGGATTCCCAAGAAAACTGTGCGCCTCGTACATGTAATGACGATTCATCATGTCGAGACCCAAATTGTCCATGGAATACATCTTTCCGTTTTGTTTTTGGGCTGTAATATTTTATTGCACTTTGTCCGAATATTCGACTCATAAATAATCCTGGAGACTAGACCTGACGGTGATATGTAAATCGACTTTAATATTCGTATTGATATTATTCTTATAATTATTACCAATGACTAGATTTTTTTGACTACTTTGAATTTGCCAACTTTATCTCACACAAATCATTATTTCCTTCACCCTCACGCTTCCATCAACCTCTCCACACGTAACGTACACATCCTAAAAGGGTTTCGTTTTATTGGCATCACCGTGTCCTCGGCGAATTTAATTACAACCTCTGCACATAGCATTTTTTTTGGTCTTCAGGAACTTTGAACCTCAGAAAATGGTAGAGCAATAATTTATTTGGCAAATTCGAAAAAAATGTCGTGGAATGTGGAACGACCACTTGAGCACGCCACGAGGCGATTTAAACGTTTCCTTGGTATAATGTGTGAAGAGTACGGACGCGTGGCCAAACAAAATATTTCCAAACAACGGCACGTGCCGCACCACGGCAAGTATATTAACGGTACACGTGTCACTGAGATTCTGTTAGGCCAATGTTCTCGTGTTGTACATTGTGTGTTTAACCGGCACGAGCCACGATAGCGATGCATCGGCACGTACAGCACGTTTTCTTGTTGCACACGCTCGGGTAAATCGCAATTGAACGTCACGCACGTGGATTACCGTATTATTTCATACGAAAATACTCTTTTTTTTTTAACTTGCCACCTCGAGTAACGTCATTTCATCGGAATGGAGAAACACTTGCATTTTTCTCTCAGTTGAATCGTGCACATCTTTTCTTCACTGGTGAAAAGTCTTTGGTTATTAATAATTGAAGTACTTACAAACGAGCTCGTATTACAGACTGCCTTTTACATCGAACACCATGTACAACAGGCTTGAACGTTTATTTTGTCGAAAAACAATTTTTTTACGGTGTATAGTTATATTTTTTCAGTATGGGAAGAAGGTGCTTGTTAATTGTTTTGAGGTTGGTCACTTTTAGAATGACGTTTACACATTAATGGTGGAGTTGTCCATTCTCAGATCTTTGATATCATCGATTTCTGTTTTTTTTAGTATGGGGAGAGGGTGAATTAATGGTCGATTACTTCGAGATTTATCGAAAGATGTTGATCACTTTTAGGATGACGTTTACGTATTAATGTTGGAATTATCCATTCTCAGATTTTCGATGTGATTGATTTCCGTTTTTTTTTCAGTATAGGGAGAGAGTGAATTAATTGTTGATTATTGTGATATTGACCGTAACATGTTAATCACTTTTATGATGACGTTTACATATTAACAGTAGAATTGTCCATTCTCACATTTTCGATAAGATCGAACGATACTCCAATAATATCACTCTGCTACCACATATCAGGATATATATGTTTGTATTCCATGATGAGGAATTTTCATAGTATTTTTTTAATTCACCGTACCAAGTAGAGAGTTAGAAAGAATTGGATTTAAAACGTTCGTAGCACTCGAGGGATCGTTGTCGAACTGTCGGGTAGATAATCGCGTTCGTGTGTGTCGCATTGCTCGAAACGGAAGAGGAGGATAACGAAGAGGGTACACCAAAGGTATATACTGTACACGCTAGATATACGATATTGTCCGGGGGGTACCAGAGAACACATACATGACCCGATGTTGAAGTTTCGTCCAATCGTCGATTCGCAGAGGCGGACTGACTCTCGAGGGGTGGCTGGGGGTAGTAGCAACGCCTATTCATCGATCTGATAAGGGGATGATGTTCCACTCGAGAAGAGGTCGGAGGTCGCAAGAGGGATGAGGCTCTTGACAATGGAAACCAGGAAGTTGAAGATTAGTTTAGAAAAAAATATATTTTTTTTTCCCATTTCTATGAAGCCAATATCCTTACGAATAAATCTCTGCAGTCAATTTCAACATGGCGGTTCTGTCAAATACTAATAATCATGAAGAAACTATTAGTGAACACTTATTTAAATTATTTATTTATATTGTCCAGCTTTCATAATTTATTGATTATTTTTTCTTTTGAATTATATATATATATATATATATATATATATATATATACACTACCGGCCAAAAGTTTGGATACACTACTCGAAATTTCTTACCGCACTAAAAGTTAGATAGCTTTTTTAGAAAATGTTCTACGATTTTTTTTCGCCCCGGTACGCACATTTGAATGTGGCTATTTTTCAGCTATTTTTTGGCCGTCGAAAATTAACTGCAAAGTTTGTGGAAACATTTTTCCTCGATTTTTTCCATGGTAAACTTCAAAAGGATATCAAAACCTGAATTTTTGTTTTTTAGAAAGTCTCGTACTATTTCTTTTTGCCTCGGTATTGCATTTTTAGCTAAAAAAGACATGTTTTAGAAAAACAGGCGTCATCGAAGAACTATAGGATTTCAGAGGAAATCTCAAGAAGGTAAAAAGTTGCATGGGTTTACAGTGGAGTGGCCAGAATTTTTTCAGAATGTTTTTTTGAGATTTTTTTCACCATTTTTGTTTGGAACTTTGATGTGTAGAGAAGCTCTACTTGGGAATTATGGGGTCTAGGACAATATATTGAGAAAGGAAATTTGTTTACATTTTTATTTATATTTAATTACAATTTTTTGGAATTTCTTTTTAAAAATTTTTTCATTTAAATTTTCTAAAAGAAAAAAAAACATCTAGAAAAATTGTAATTAATAGAAAATGGAAACGTAAATAAATTTCCTTTCTTAATATATTGTCCTAGACCCCATAATTCCCAAGTGGAGCCTCTCCACTCATCAAAGTTCCAACCAAAAATGGCGAAAAAAATGTTCGAAACAAATTCTGAAAAAATTCTAGCCACTCCAGTGTAAACCCATGCAACTTTTTACCCTTTTGACATTTCCTCTGAAACCCTATTGTTCTTCGATGACGCCTTTTTTTTCTAAAACATGTCTTTTTTTAGATAAAAATGCAATACAGGGACGAAAAAACATCGAGACTTTCTAAAAAATTAAAATGTAGGTTTTGATATCCTTTTTAAGTTTACCATAGAAAAAATCGAGGAAAAAATTTTCCACAAACTTTGCCGTTAATTTTCGACGGCAAAAAAATAGCCAAAAAATGGCCACGTTCAAAAATGCATACCGGGGCGAAAAAACCGTAGAACATTTTCTAAAAAAGCAAAATAAAGGCAAACTTGTCCTCTTTAAAACGCCACTTGGGAAATTTAATTATCTTTATTTTTGAGGCCTCTATCTAACTTTTAGTGCGGTAAGAAATTTCGACTAGTGTATCCAAACTTTTGGCCGGCAGTGTATATATATGTATATGTATATATATATATATTCCTATAAATATTCATATTTTGTCAATCGCTATTTTTTATATTGACGTATAAATACTTTATACTATTTTTCTATGTTTCTTTTAAACACTAATCATAATCGATGTCGAATCCGATTTATTCGTAAGGTAAATGTTATTTTGATTGGAGAGCAGGAACAAGACAATAGCCACAAGCAATTGACCGATCTATTTAATATATATATATATTCAATTTATAAAGGAAACAAACTGTAATGTTGATAAATTTCTCATTCATTTCAGCCTGTACATATTTGCGTAATATTTTTTGTTTCGGGCAATCTACGCTTATTTATACATATAAAATATTTCCGTGACTAAGTGACTAACGACTGACTGAAATATAGATAGTGCACAGCATAAACCGCTGAAGATAGAAAGATGAAATTTGGAAGAAATATCGATTCGAAGGTTTAGATTTTTACTAAGAAAGGATTTTTTGAGAATCAACTCTTAAGGGGGTTAAATGGGGTATAAAAGTTTGTATGGAAAATTGTATTCCTTACGTGTATCAATTTGAAACTTGGTATAAATATTCGTTAAAACAAATAATAAGACACATATTTTATGATTTTTTAAAACAACCCCTAATTAGGGGTGCAACAGGGTGTTAAAGTTTATATGGGAAAATTAAATTCCTTGCTTTGATCTCAATGAAATTCGGAAGATATATTCCTCAAAGAGCGTAGAGATGCACTAAGTAAGGATTTTTCGAACCCCTAAAAGAATGAAATGGGATGCAAAAGTTTGTATGGAAGATTGTAGTCCTTGCCTTAACTCGAAACATGAAACTCAGTATAAATATTCCTTGAAACAAACAATAAAACGCATATTCTAGGATTTTTTTAACATTCCCTGATAAGGGGTGCAACTGGTACTGAAGTTTCTGTGGGCGATATTCCACGCGGGCGAAAGCGAGTATTAAATAGTGTTCGAAACCCCTGTAAAACTCAATTCACAAATGCAACAATTTCACATATACGCGCGACACGTTTTCGAAGTGCAATATTTCTGATCTAGGGGTTTTGAAGATATATAAGCTGTAGTCACGCTTAAATTGGGCAGGCATTATGCTAACGATTCGGGGGATTAAAACGGATAACGAATCCCCTTTATTCATTTAAATATTCGCAAGAATGTCCGGACATCTTTGAATTCCACTCAATACAGACGCTTAACATCGATACAGCTAGCTCACGGACAAAAACCTTATTAGAAAATCTGACATGGGCTTGAGGTTTGCATCGTTAGAATGCAATGAAAAATCTTTTCAGTTCCTTATTTTCAATATTATCCAAAGTCATATTTTGTAGATTTAGGTTATACATATTTTATAGATTTAGGTTGTACATAAACATCTTAAAAAAGGTTTGCGTGATTTGTGTACCTCAAACCTGCGAAAGGATATTTGGGAAATAAAAAAAAATTATTTTTGTTGCATTTTAACGATGCAAATTTCAACGTCATAATCTGACCGGCAACTAATACGTAATTTTATATCGAAGCCTTTTTTAATTGCTTCCGGCAATCAAATATACTACGGATTATTATTATTATGACTGTCACTATTAACCTTTCGTGGTCACCCTAGGTAGAATCGACCCGTCGATCAATTTTTGGCGTAAATATATAATAGTTCCCGGCTCCGAATGGAACTGTATTCACCATCTTACCTGGAGTTTTAAGTATCCTCATATCATAAAATTTACCCTCTTCACATGTCGGAATAAATACCTTTTTTGGAACGCGCACTATGTTACTATTTTTTCCCAAAAGTAGCATATCTAAGGAGTATCACGTCCAAATTTTAGGTAGAAATGTTAAAAATTTACGGAACTATGATTTTTTGAGCGAAAAAGTGTTGTTTTTTGCGTTTTCACCTCTTTATGAATTTTTTTTAACATGTCGCTATTTTATTTCTTATAAATAAATTTTTCGTACATCATCTAGAAAGTTCAAAGAATGTTCCATAATTATTTGAACCACTTCGGACGGATAGTTTGGTCACAATATTTTTTTGAAAACTGACTGGGTAGAATCGACCCAAGTGTGACCATCGCGATTGAATTTGGAAGTGTGACCACGAAGGGTTAAAATAGCCGTTCCTTAGGTAACTTCCTTATTTACTCCCACACCCAAAAAAAACAAACTTCCTTATTTACTCGTGTTTTTTTTAAAATAAGGTTTTACGGAAAACAAATTACCAAACATATTGCGTCTATACGTTAAATGCATTGCCCCAGCTATTTTATTTTTGATTGACATTTGATTATCTCTACCGCACCCGTCCTGCTTTATATTTCTCGAATAATTATAGAAATCAGATCCTGGTCGTTCACCGAGGTCGAAACTGTTGTCTGCCTTTTGTGGTACCGTTATCTCTCTCTCTCTCTCTCTCTACCTCTGTATTGACTGCGTGGCACACACGCGTAGTATCATAATTACAGGTTCGAGTTCGCCGGCCAAATGTCACCGGGGCGGTTAACCCACAACGCAACCCTTGCCCATTTGTCTGCACACACTGTGTATGGCCGCTGCACGTGTCACGCACGTGCCGACGACTTCCTTTTTCGAGTTGCGAACAAATTCGTAAATGATTTTTCATCTTTGTGCAAAATTATATTTATCGATATTAACTCCAGCTCTTAATTGAGGAAGGTCGAGCGTTTCGTCGATTGAGGCTCAGCTATCGCGTAAAGTTAAGTACACGGAGAGAATTAAATGTTAAAAATTACCGTGCAATAACGGTAATCAAATGACAACCCTGAAACTTCGCTTATTATTACTGAGTAAAACACAGATTTTCACGAAAATAAAATAAAATTTCTTCTTCAGATAGAAAATTTTACCAGATTTTCTAGTAAATTTTGATGTGTAACAAAATACGCAAAACTTAAATTTAAAAAATATATAATATCAGCGAAATTTTACTGCGCATTTTATTATTTTATGCCTTTCAAAAATGTCTATAAAAAAGTATCGTCTTTATAACAGTTATTTTAAGATTTATTATAAAATTTAATGAGTGTTATAGGAAAATGTATTGTGCTCTCGGTAAAAATTATCGTGCGCGCTACCCTTCTTGTACAGTAAAATGTTAGCTACGTATTTGAAATTTTCTGTAACGTGAGTTAAAAAAAACTTGTCGCATACGAATTATTATGTTTTTCTCACTTGTCACCACATTGAAATATATCACGGTAATTTTTACCGTGAAATTCACGACAAAAATTACTTTTTAATTCTCTCCGTGTATATGCTAAAATTTATTGAAAATATTTGCGATAAGGTGTTACGACTCTGTGCAAAATTTCGAATCATTCGTCTGCATGCTCGTTGAGCAATTAATTATTTAAGTGAGGCTCTTATACACGGCGATATATCAAAAGCTATACGATAACTCTGATACGACTCTCGTAACATAATAAAAAAAAAATTAAGAATTGAATACACAGGAAAAAAAAAATTATGACATCTTTATGAATAATTTCAACGAAGAGTGAAGTGTTTTGTCTGCCTCGTTATCGAGATATTCTTGAAATAAAACAGTAAATTATAGCTGATTTGCGTAAAACGACAAAGGGCGCTACGACACGTAGCAACGTTGCTGTCAAGTCGGCTATTTTGAATAGGCGCCACATTTAGAAACGCACAAACTATTGCTTCCTCGTTATGAATTGCTTACTGCGGCTTCATAAAGAGTATTGAAATATTTTTTTTATCATTATTGTTATTTTTTTCTGCATGATTACAAGAGACAGCGATACAACATAAAATGTTCGCAAAAAAGGTGATACATTAGAGCGTCGATTATCCGAAACAATTGGGAGCGGGCGCCTTTCGGATAATCGAAAATTTGGATAACCGAACAGCAATATTCCGGGGAGAAAAAAAAACGTTGATTTTTTCAATATGATAAAATATATACATTTAAAAATACAATGAACATTAATATATTAATAATACAGTAACATTTTTTATGAATTGCATATAACCATTGTATCATTTAATGATATAGAACGAAGTTAAATATGTATTTAAAAATAATCAACATTCGTACATCTTTGAGTTCTTATCTATTTTTTTTTGTTGAAAAAGTCGACGATTTTCTTCTCCCTCACAACGGAAGCTCGTTTCTTTTCTGAGAAATCTCCCAATCGTTTTAGAAGAAGAAGTTCGATTGAACAACATTCAGGCTGCGTTTTGTGCCACTCAAAACAAAAATTATTGTTTAGATAATTGATGTTTTGGATAACCCAAATCGTCATTCGGTTAATTGGCGTTTCGGATAAACCAAATCGCCATTCGGATAATTGACGTTTCGGAAAACTGACGTTCGGATAATCGACGCTCTACTGTATATTTAAAAAATGTATTACCAATCAAACTTAACGGATATACACGTTATATTGTCAAACTATGGGGCAGCACACGACATGTGTGATAATAGAAACACTTAGATATATGAAGCATACAGATTACAAATCTAATCGAGCAGCTCTTGAAAATGATTTATAATCGTATCTAGCATTTTTGTACTCAGAACCTTATTCATAAGCAGGCAATGTTGGCAGAAGGCAAAAAACATTGAGACCAAGGTGGGTTTTTCTTCATGTTTAATATTTTTCATCCACAATTCCTTTTGACAGAAGCTGCAATGCATCTGTTTCGACATAACCTTCAAATCAATTATGCGTCGTCCATCGACTGCGCCATTTTCTAATTCAACTACTTTTTTCGCTGCTTTTCATTCTACTTGCTTTAAGCGATGATTGTACCATTTTTCAATTTGGATTTTTCCTTTCCATCTTTTCATTGTCGTCGAAGTCCAAAAGTGAATTCGCGAAGGATGTTTGACAAGCGCTCACGATGTGGCGTCCGTATCTGAGCTCAGTGCTACCAACTACTGATAACTAAATTGCGCATTTTCCACATTTCAACTTGGTTAATAACGGATTCGCGACGTAAATATATAAAAAGCGATAAATAACTTTTCTAAACAGTAAATTATATGCATTCCGCATATCGATTAGCTGAAATTTGTTTTCCTTACGTAATTGAAAGTTTGATTATTCGCAGTTGGCAACCGTTACTAGTGCCCGCGCTTAAGCATGCGTTTCCCCATACTACCCGCCCGGCAAAGACCCTGAGCAACCCCCTTAATGCTAAGGCGAGTGATTTTTCCTCAGATACACATACGTCCAAGGAAAGTTCAACTTCAGAGTTTCCAAAAGTCCCAACACGTCGTTTTCGCGAGGAAAAGAATTTGAGGTAGTAGTCTCGCCACAGTCACGTTGAAAAGTTTATTCTCTGCTCAATCGATGAAAGCTTCGTAATATTCCGAAATATCCTTATAATGTAGGTTGTACATCTTATCGGGATGTAAAAACTCATAAAGTAATGATGAAAACGCCTAATATAATGTTTACCCAACCCTCACTTTTGTATCAGACTACCCATTCCTAGTTCTAGTCTGCTCCAGTCGGTTCGTGGCGCCAGCGTCGCTAGACATTGCTTCATTTAAATCGCTATATCTCTGAAACTAGACGGTCAAATTTCATGATTTTTTTACTCACTTCGTTATATGTTCCTCTGTAATAGAGAATCAAAAGAAAAAAAACTGTAGAAAAGTTTCGAAGTTATTGCGTGAAACGTAAAATTTTTCACTGCTCTCTTCTGCAAATCTTTGATTGCCAATATCTTGAAAACGGAACGGTGAATCCTTTTGAAGTTTTACAGGCAATCATTTAATAGTATCTCAAATGAGTCCTCAAAATTAAAAAAAAACCTATAGCAAAACGCCTTGTCGAGAATCGTTTTCTGTATTATTTTCCGAATCTACCAGCCAGGTTGTGCATTTTGCATCCGGTAGTGTTTGTGAGGCCGCCGAACGAAACGATAAACAAAAGCCTGTTACCAGGCCCATTAAGTTTTCGTGTTATTACGAATGGGAAAATGTGGAGGGTTCCCTCCCGAGATGATGAGTTATGAGACTTGGGTGAACATCGGGTGTAATACATCAGGGGAAGAATGAAAAACGGAAATGTCCGTGAAATAAATATATATCCAATATTGAGTCCCGTTTCTCTGCACGCGATATCTCGTAATTTTTCTCTCACTTTTTCTGGACACATATTTTATCCCTCTTTCTCGGTCTCTTTCTCTCTCTCTCTCTCTCTCTCTGCGCCTCTTTCGGACCAGGTGGATGACCGAAAATCCAAATAGATTATCGCCACGAGATATTATTGCATAAGAATGATGGACGCAGAATGAAGGAGAATGAAAGAAACGATAAACCCAGGTCACGAATCGCCGCAGCCATTTATACATTTTGCCCATGTATGCTTGTGTGCAACGCTTGGAGCAATAGAACCGTCCTGATGTTCGACGCAGATACGTAATCCCGTATGAAAATAATGGATCGTCCGACCCCTCGTATAAAGGACGACGGATTTTTTTTTTCGTACCCTTCAAATTCGAAGATCTCAAGAATCGAATGTAAATGTGCAAATCCCCAGGACCCTCCTTGCCAATTTTTTTTTTTTGCCAATGTGGTGCTCTTTGGTAAATGTGTACAGAGGCATTATTCGGCTGGTAAAATCGTGCGAGGGTATGTAAAGTTCACGTTATTTAATATGGCTACGTATTCTTTTTTCTCAATCGTTAAAATATTTTTTTTTAGTGTCGAACCCTTTTTATTTCATTTTCCTATAATACATATATTTATTATAATGTATTATATATTTATATATTTATGATCATTTGATTTAATTAAAATTTAAAATTATTGAATTAAATCTTATTAATTTGATTCCGATTATTTATTGATTTGATTAAAAATAGTATTGAAAAATTTATTAAAGTTTTCAAGGTTAATCCTAAAAATTATGTTATATTATTGTTTTGAATTAATTCAAATTCTAGAATTAGCCATATTTGTTCAAAGGAAAAATCTTATACTCAATCAAACGAGTTTTATTTGCACAACTTTTTACAAAAGCTTTTTACAAAATCATTCACTTAATTATTACACCCCGCACTCTTGTACTTCGTACTCTCTAATATTTCTCTCTTTTTATTCATGTATTCATCTACTCCATCTTTTTTCCTCCCCCTTTCTCCTTACTAATTGGAAAAACAAACAAAAAAAAGTTATCATTTATTTTCATAAATTAAAAATATTATTGAATGAGTCGTTGAAATCATTTTGTTGAGAGAAAGTTTTATTTGAATAATTATTAAATTAGTATTACCGACACTGGTAGATGTGCGGTCAGCGTTCGACTCCGGCAGTATTTTGAGTTAGGCAGCGTTGGGCATGGCCAATAGTCGGAGCGGTGACCGCTTAATCGTGCACCGACTGGCGCGACAACTAATGAACTGAAGGTTATACTTGGTACGAATAACTTGGCGTAGTGCAGGTAGGGAGTGATAGGAAACGGTTTAATTGAGCAGGGCAATACGTAAAAACCTGTAAAGGTATAAGGGTATTCAGGAAAACTAAAATAAAAAAAATATTAAATTAGTATAAAAATTATTTCATTTATTGAATAATATTTTATTTTTCATGTTATTCTATAAATTTTTTTCGTCAATAATGAAATATTAGTAATAATAAATAGTTGCACGATTGCATAATGATTTAAGTTCGAATCCGCATACCCAACTTTTGCAACATTATACTTCCTTGTCAAAATAGTTCAATGAAATCAGTGTTTAACAATAACACCTTTGCAAATAATTATATCAGCTGTAAGAAAAATGTTTATTAACCCTTCGTGGTCACACATCCAAATTCGATCGCGGTGGTCACACTTGGGTCGATTCTACCCAGTCAATTTTCAAAAAAGTATTGTGACCAAATTATCCGGCCGAAGTGGTTCAAAAAATTATGGAACATGCTTTGAACTTTATAGATGGTGTACGAAAAATTTATTTATAATAAATAAAAAAGCGACATGTTAAAAAAAAATCATAAAGAGGTGAAAACGCAAAAAAGACACTTTTTCACTAAAAAAAATCATAGTTCCGTAAATTTCCAACATTTTTACCTAAAATTTGGACGTGATACTCCTTAGATATGTTACTTTTTGGAAAAAACAGTAGCATAGTGTGCGTTACCAAAAAGGTATTTATTCCGACATGTGAAGAGGGTAAATTTTATGGTATGAGGATACTTCAAACTCCAGGTAAGATTGTGAATACAGTTCCATTCGAAGTCGGGAACTATTATATATTTACGCCAAAAATTGGTCAACAGGTCGATTCTACCCAGGGTGACCACGAAGGGTTGATAAATAATTTTCGGGTTCGAGAGCGAGATATATGCTGGCAAATTTTTGGCATTCAACCGAGGGATTTATGCCAGATGTTAAAAAAAAAAACAAGAAACAGTCATATCCACGAAATGTGCCACTTGTTTTAAAAAAACCTAAGCGTGGCGAATTTTTGGACGATTTTTACGAAAAACTTGGTTTTATATTTGATAGTACATTAAATATCTTTATTGCGGCGCTAGGACGGTGATATGTTCACACTGCCGTGACGACATACTAGTGTGCGATAAAATTGAAGGAATTTTCCACGGTTCATCCCCCTCAGGGATCCACCGTGTCAAACACCTGGTCCCGCAACACATCACACCCCCCGCAGCATGGATACAAACCTTTGTGTGATACAACCCGGTACAAAACCATTGGAAATACGTTTTGAAACCTAAGTGTCTATTAATTTACTGTACGCTACATATATACGTATATATATATATAGCTGTGCATACAGTCACGAGTGTGAAATCGATTTACGGACCATCTCTCGATTTTCCCTCTCGAGAATCTCTCGTCACGCTTCGCCCTCGAATTTCACACCCCTCTGCGACATGACGTATGAATACGAGTACCATTTTTTTGTTTCTCATGCATGTTGTTCATCAGGTTATCAGCGAAAATTAATTTTTCAATTGATATTTATTCTGAAGAAATCTTGGGTCACTTTTTTTTAATACTTTACGATGCTTTTTCGTGGGCAAGCAATGCGGAATTAAGGGCTTACGCAAAGTTAAATATTTTGAACGGATCGATTTTTAGTTTTTTCGAGGGAGTCACAAAATATTGCATTTCAAAAATATTCTCTGAAAATTCCAAATCGAATCGTTCCAAATTGCGGGAGTTATGGGCGTTTATAATTAGGTTCTCCGGCGAACTTTCAACGTTTTTTCAATCTCAAAATTACTTTTCCAAAATCGGTGACCACGATATCTCAAAAATCACTGAACCGATCAACTACAATTTTTACAAGCTTCTTTTACTTATCAAAAGAAAGTGCATGAATGAAGAATTTTTTTTTTCGCTGCATAGTTTTTTTTTATTACCGAAAATAGATCGTTTTTTAAATCGAAAATATATATTTTCACTTTGGAGTACGGCCATTCTTTCAACAATCAATATTTTATTAAATCCTTCGTTCAAGCACTAGATAATTTCATGCAAAAACTAAATGCGTTTGATTTTTTTTTATATCGGATGATTTGTATCCGAGCAGCAGTCTTCACCGCAAAGGACGTTTTTCAAGCAGCACAAAACATTGTATATACGACATTTAGAAATATTTTTCCATACAAAAATTGTAAAAGATACTTGAAGAGGTTGCTCAGCTATCGCTTAATAATGAGACTTTGCTGAAATTTATTGATAATTTAATATTTGCGAACAGGCGTTACGACTTCGTGCAAAATTTGACGTCATTCGTTTGCATGATTGTTGAGCAATTAATTATTAAAGTTAGGCTTCTTATACACGGGCGACATAGCAAAAGCTATACGATAATTCTGATATGACTCTTGCAACATAACAAAAAAAATTATGCAAATTGAATACAAATAGGCAGCAAAATTTCTTGACATATTTATGAATGATTTCAACGAAGAGTGAAGCATTTTGTCTGCCTCGTTATCGAGATGTTCTCGAAACACAACAGAAAATTGTAGCTGATCTGCGTAAAACGATAAAGCGCGCTACGACACATGGCAACGTTGTTGTTAAATTGGCCATCTTGAATAGGCGCCACCAATTTGAAACGTACCATAGCCCTGGGACAAAAGGAAAGAGCCACCGAGGGAATCGCACCAATCAAAGAAGATAAGTCACCATGCTTCTTGTTGTTAAATTCTGCCCCGATCGATGTGCGTGAAAAGACTTAAGGCCATGTGTCACACGTCCAGTCGATAAAAATCCTACTGCCAAGTTTTCTCCTAGACGGAACATATTTCGGACAAAAGAAGAGAAAGCCGTTGTTCGTCGTTCAACAGAGCGGAACGTGTTTCTTTTCTTTTTTCCCAAAAATCAACCGTTTCAGAAATCATTGGGAATCTCATGGCCGCTCGGTCGGTGTGACACTTGACCTTAAGACTAAAGACTATAATTGTGAAAAAGACACTATAAACTAGGCGTGAACGAATGAGTGTATGGATGAATGTATTGGTGTGACTATTGTAGAGACGATTGATCCTACAACGCTAAATTGACAAAAATTCGAATTCGTATTTATCATTGCATTGTTGAATACCCCGAAAAATAAGCATTTGGAATAAATGATGTGATCAAAAAGAAATGTTACAAGTGAACGATTCTTCGCGAGTCTCGCATTTCTGTGCATCAGTTAATTGAGTCACAGGGAAAGCCGAGTGGGTTTTATTCTCCTAAGTTTTATGATCGACGAGCGTACATCGCGTAGCGTGAAAACGAATCGATTTGCAAGGTCGTGCGGGGGGTCTCATCGTTCGCCTCTCTGCGTCGCGGAAGATGATGAGCCTGATGGAGTTCCCCGACTGTATTCTCGTGGTGAGTGCAGTGGTGCGTGTAGCGTTTTAGGGGTCGCGTCCCCTTTGGGTTGCTGCTGTCTGTGGACACCGTAGGGTACCACCCCCCCCCCCCCCCCCCCCCCCGCGTTTACCGGAAACGATCGTATTCCGGTACCGGATGCACGAGTGCATGTTATTAGACAGGTGGCTCTCTCTCGCCAGCGTATGGAAAAACTCGCAATGTATGCGCTTTTGTCGCAAAATGTATACTTTTATCGTCAGGGACTTTACTTGCTGCCAGAATTCGGAGAATTTACGGTTTTTGAGGATATCTGCTTCAAATATTAAGGATAAACCGTAGAGTTGAATTTAATTTATTTTAGAAAAGACGTATGCGGTTGGATGTTAAAATTGACTCTTCTCGTTTAATTTGAAATATTCACATTATTGAGGACGCGTCGGTAAGGTTACTATTTTTCAGAACTGAGGAATTTATACATAGATATCATCGATAACATCATCTTTAAGGAGCGCGCGAAAATGAGTAATTTTTATTATTTTTTTTAAGGTGATACAATAATCGCATCATTTAAAAATTTTGACACTATCGTATTACAACTTTCAAGTGTTCATGTTTTTTTAAACAAAACAAAATGACGGCGTTATAAAGTATTCTGATTTTTTTTATTGATCTGAAACAGAAATCGAAAATAGTTTTCGATTATTGTCATGTGTAGGGGAAGTCTATACCTATACAAATATAAAAAAGTATAACATTAAAAGTTAAGTAGACTTTTAAATATTTTTGACATATTTTTGACCATTTTCTTGACAATTTTTATTCTAAAAAAGTAATTTATTTACGCGATAACCTCAAAACTTTAGGTATGTCCTTCCGATAATGTTATAGTGAGACACCTCCCAAAATTTCAGCCAGATCGATCAATAACTTTTTGAGCTATAACATGAGCAGTTTTTGAAAATGCAGTTTCGAGATAAAATGCAGTTTCGTTTAAAGTTTCGATTTTCCAGTATACTCTCAATATATTATACTCTCGAAATATGTAAAAAAATTGATTTTTTGAAACATTGTAAAGGGTTTTCCCCCCTTAATGTATACACGAATATACACAATATGTTATTAAAAAATGAGATTATTAAGAAATACATATGGCTGTCAGAATCAAGAAACGTCATACTCCGGAAATGACATACTCTCAACAAGTCATCACTCGGACGCATTAAGGTATTCATTTCACGAACCCGAATATTTAATAATTAGGTGATTGTCATCTACAATGAAGTAACAATATATGCCACCATACTGGTGAAATTTCAAGCCCAGTTACCGAACTGATAACAAAAAACGACGACTTCAAAAATCGTATAATTTATACGTTACTTTATGGAGATTACAAGCCGGCCATATTTCTATATAATTGACATACTTAGTAACTCTAGTGTCTGATATAAACTGCTCTATGCATGTAAAAAATTCGAAAGATTCGATAACGACAATGAAAACAGGGGGTCACGGAATGTTTGAAGAAAATATTAATAATAAAACTTCAAACATGTCACCAGCGGAAGAATTTTCGTAACCGCGACTTTTCAAAGAAAATGCAAAAATGTGTGAATTTACAAAATTTGTGAAATTTTTTGTTCTTCCAGTGTATTGTTAGGTATGATAATTGATTGAAACTTATTTTTTATTGAGCGCCACTGTAATTTACTAATGATTCATAAGGGCCCTGCTCATGCGCCCACAAAATACGGCCCTTCGCGAAAGGGATACCTTAATGTTTAGATAGATTTTTAATTATAATTATTATTAAACATATGGTACTCGCAATACAATGAAAATTATCACGGACCAAATTTTCATAAATTTCAATGTACATGCAATTTTCAGTATGGTGACATTTCAGGGATACAACATTTTAGACTTTTGGGAAGTATGCCATTTCCGGAGTATGATGACCTACTGTATATGTATATATATTAGTGACTGATAATTGGGTTTAAAAGATACAGGATTAGAAATTAGTCCTTTATCGTGTAAATATTATAGATTTAACTGTATCAGTTATATGTAAATTACTATAAATAATCCATGTAAAAAGGAAACAATTTCAGTCTGTTAATCCATGACGCCTAATACTCATCCTGTATTGGGTGCTATCAACTTTCCTGAAACTCGATCTGGTAGTTGAAGTATGCGCTAGATTCAGATGTGGCTAGTTTATTTGATGTCGCAAACAGTTTGAAAAAGTTATCCAAACGAAGGAATGTGTATGACAATTACGTCGAAATGGATTTTTAGAAATGTTCGCATGGTACCGAATTTCAGATATGGACGCCTCAAAAGATATGGATGTTTCAGAATCATAGGCTATGCGGCGATGAACTGGCCAGCAAATAAATTGTTTTCGGAATATGTATTGTAGCAAAAGATCATTTTTTCAGAAATTGCTAACATCTTCGGAGATGTTAGCAATTGTCGCTTGATGAGCAATGCTGTAGCGGGTGCATACTCGTGCAGAAATGTGACCGAGCATTCCCTAGTTTTTGTCGAGCCCAGGCCAGGCTTGCCTCGTCTGTCACCTGACCGGGCCCTTTTATGGAACAGACCGGGAAGATCTCAAAATCGTTTTTTACGGCTTACACTCTATGTTTGGAAATAACAACGTTCTGGCCGGAATACATTGCGAGCGAGTACACTTTTAAGTAATGGTCCAGAACATTGACATTTCCTGAAAAGTGGAGCCTGACTTTAAAAACTGTGTAAATCTGCTTTGTTTTGTACCCCATCAAAGATATTTATAATTGATTAGGATGAAACTAATATATCTGTTGTAATTCTATTCACCATTATGGGCATTTTTTTAATCAATTTTAATCTACGAGAATAAAAATGCTTTCTATAAACAATGGTATTACAATGAGTATTAATTTGAACATAATGAATAACCAAATTATTTAAGGTAGTAGTCGCGCCAAGGCGTTTTTCTACAGATTTAAAAAAAATTGACGACTCATTCAGGACGCTATTAAATAATTACCTGCAAAATGTCAAAAGGATTCACCGTTCTGTTTTCGAGATATTGCCAATCAAAGATTTCATGGTTTTACACGTGTTCTTATGAGGAGCAGTGGAAAATTTCACACTTCACGCAATAACTTCGAAAATTTTCTACAGATTTTTTTTTATTCTCAATTACAGAGGAATATATGATAAAGTGGGTAAAAAAAATCATGAATTTTGATCGTCTAGTTTCAGAGATATAGCGATTTAAATTACTTTTTACCGCCTTATATTTCTACACGGGTCGTGTGAATTTTTTATTCTTCAGCTACCTACGTTCGTCAAACGCGCATTGATTTTAAAATCTACATTGCAATTTTCTTCGCTCAACTGACACATCCAAACGACTCATACGTTCTACGATTATAACTTACCCTCCATTATTGGGGAATCGCGCCGGGATTGTTATACCGAGAAATCAAATAATACACTGTATACTGGACAATAAGCATTAAGTGACCAACGATGATATCTTCGAGATTTATCTGAAGATATTTTTATCGGAAATCAATTATTCATATGAATTCCCACCGTTCTGATGAACACAAGTACGGGAGTGGCTTGACATTGCGTATATCCCTACACGTATAGCGTATACAGAGTTTTTTTTTCCTAACAGTCCACTCGTTAGATTTTGCGATATTCTTATCCCTTAACGCACAATAGACCGTCCCCCCTGCAGTCAATACTGCACGAGAGTTGACAGACTTTTACGGTTCTCTCGTTACGGTAATATTTCGAAGACGATATATGAAAGAGAAAAATGATTGAAGGTAGTAGTCTCGTCAAGGCGTTTTTCAGGACGCTATTAAATGATTATCAGCAAAATTTCCAAAGGATTCACCGGTCCATTTTCGAGATATTGGCAATCAAAGATTTCATGACTCAACTAGTGTTCTAATGGGGAGCAGTGGAAAATTTCACATTTCCCGCAATAACTTCGAAACTTTTCTACAGATTTTTTTAAATTCTTAATCATATGTTCCTCCTTACAGAGGAACATATGACGAAGTGGGTAAAAAAAAACCATGAATTTTGACCGTCTAGTTTCAGAGATATAGCGATTTAAATTAAGCAATGTCTAGCGACGCTAGCGCCACGAAGCGACTGGAGTAGACTAGAACTAGATTACAGTAGTGTGTGCATATCCGTATACGCAGAGTATCTATACATTAGATGACGCCGGAATGGATGCTCTGATACCACGGTCTTATATACAGGTCTTGCAACGAAGCGAAATTTTCGAGGTGGGCACGCTTAGCTGTTCTGGTTTTTATTCCGATTTCTACCGCTTGGTGCGCGACGGAAAATGCAAGTAGTGTGCAGCGAAGACAAAAAGATTTCTTCTGTCCCTTTTCATCTTGACCGCAACATATGCGCCGTTCGCCCTAACTTTACCGACCGTGAGCCGCATAATGCACGAAAGCAATACAAAATTAAGTGTCGATTCAGAAGAAAAATGAGTATTTTTTATAGAAAAACTGAAAACTTTTTGAATACATTAATTCATAACAGCAGCTATTTGTTCATTTTGCACTGAATTTTATTTTGGATATTTATTGACGTAGGTAAGTAGAAATGTAAAAATTGTTTTCCGCTTTGGGTACACATTTTTCCTTGTGATTTTACAAATGTATATCAGTATTTAGATGATTGCGTCATTCGGCTAAATTTTTATTCCATCTTAGTCATCTTAAGGAGGTTGGAGCGGTCCAGTTAAGTCAAATTACGGTTTGCGTTCTTTTTCTTCAATAAACCTTGATGCAATAGAGGTGATTTTTTTTTCTTAATAGTGTTTGTGAAAAAATTGCGACATGTTTAAGGGTTGCGCGGTTCCCAAGTGTAAAACGGGGTACTATAGTTTTACGCAAAAGTGCTTCGTGTTTCGAGTGCCAAGAAATGTCGAACAATACAAAACCCATTTTCCCCATCGAAAACCATGTATATTCAATATTGAACCATCAAGGGTTGATAAAAGATTACTAATCTTTTAAATCTTTTAATGTTTTAAATCTTTTAATCTTTTTAATCGAATAAAAGATTACAACTCTTTCATAACGATCATCAATAATGTTATTCTTTGTCAAGTTGGTTGTAACACAACAGTTTTTCTTTTTCACGTAATTAAAGTATAAAAATGCATAATTTTGCCCTTTAATTATATATTTTATGAAAATTTAGCATCTACAGAATAAATCTATACCGTGCATGCATTTTTTTGCGATTTATTGAAGAAAAAGAACTCAAACCGTAATTTGACTTAACCGGACCGCTCCAACGTCCTTAAGATGACTAAGCTGGAATAAAAATTCAGCCGAATGGAGCAATCATCCAAATATTGATATACATTTGTAAAATCACAAGGAAAAAAGTGTACCTACAACGGAAAACAATTTTTACATTGCTACTTTCCTACATCAACACCACCCAAATGGAAATATAGTGCAAAATGAACAAATAGCTGGCGTTATAAATTAATGTAATCAAAAAGTTTTCAGTTTTTTAAATAAAAATATTCAGCTTTCTTTTGAATCGACACATTATTTTGTATTGCTTTCGAATATAATGCAGCTCATACGACAATACGGTAAGTAAAGTTAGGTCGAACGGCGCACGCGCTGCGATCAAGAGGGAAAGAGACAGAAGAGCTGTTTCTCTCGTCGCCGCACACCACTTGCATTTGTCGTCGCGCATCAAGCGGTAGAAATCGGAATAAAAACCAGAACTACTTAGCGTGCCTACCCCCACTACCGTCGTTGTCAGACCTGTATGTAAGACCGTGGCCGGATACAATAAAGTGAGGGTTAGGTAAATATTTCATTAGGCGTTTTCATCATTACTTTATAAGTTTTTACATCCCGATAATAGCCTCTGCACACTGCGCGCGATGAGCGACGAGCGATGAGCGATATCCAATGGGAGCTCCCCTCTACTAGGGGTTTTCTGGAATACCAGAACTACCATTGGATATCGCTCATCGCTCGTCGCAAATCGCGCGCAGTGTGCAGAGGCCGTAAGATGTACAACCTACATTATAAGGACACTTCGCAATATTTCGAAGCTTTCATCGATTGAGCGGAGAATAAACTTTTTAACGTGACTGTGGCGAGACTACTACTTTAACACCGTGTAAAAATTTATACTGAGTTGCATACTCGCCAGGCACTGTTCTGTTCTTACTTTTATTGTAGTTTCTGATGAATTTCAGGGCAGCATTTTTTCCACGCTTTTCAAGTTAAGAAAGAAAAAAAAATTGACAAAACGTTTTCAGAAAAATACCTCGACGACCATGTTCTCGAAAATCCGCACTTGTATCCAAAAAAAGTCACATAAATTTTTTAGAAGTCAAACTGATATTTATTACACGCAATTTTCAAAGTAGATATACATTTTATTCCCGGTACGTTACGGACTGATGGCAAGCTAAAGACCACTCGAATGTCGATACTTACTGTTCAAACTTAAAAAATACCGGCAACTTACTTTCAGTCGGTAACTTATTGATAATTTGAATTTATTTCAACACAGAGAGTTTACAAACTTTTTCAAATTATTGGTAGCTTAGCAGCAGTCGATAATTTATCGACATTTTGAAAAGCATAATTATTTTGGGTTCGATGGGTTTGACTGCAGTTTAAGTTTCAGGGAACACTTAGGGCACTCAGTGGCGGATTTGCACATTTTCTAAACATAGGTTGTTCAATGTTTGCCGCCCTTACCTCTACAATTGTAAGTTCGCAGTTCATTAGAAACCGATATTTTAAGCGATAATAGACCCTAGCAACATAAAGAGTTTTAAAATATTTCTTTGTTTATAAATTGTATGGAAAATAATTTTCCTAACCACCAGATTACCAATGGTATACCGGAAATCAAAATTTTTTGAGCGTATTTCCAAACTAAGCAAAACACAATAGCATGGGATTATAAACTATTTAGGACTACAAAATATAGATAGTAGGATTATAACATACACAACGGTAAACAAAATTAAATAATCTTTATTGCTCACAAACAGATTAGAACCTAATTAATTTAATAAAACTTTGGAAATTTCTTACTACAGCTGTTTGCGCGATTTTAAATTCCAGACGAAATGTCACTTACGAATATTTACCGTCGTTGATTATGTGATTATTAATCGAAGGAAAATTTAAGTATTCATTCAGAATTCAATTGAAATGCCCTTATTTTTTTTTCAAACTTTCGCCGCTCTTTCGCCGAACCATAGTCAACATATAACACGAAAATCGATCAAATTCTTTGATTATTATTATTAAGGCCTTAGGCCACTTTAGGATTTTCAAAAAATCGATTTTTTTTGTTAAAAATGTACCTTAGTACCTATAAAATTATATTCCAAAAAGATGATGGGTGTGAAAAATCACTAAGTACTCGATTTTTGAATTCTAGCGCAACCCCTCTTAATTCGTGTCTTAACTTTCTACTAACTTTAAACGCGTTTATCTCAAAACTATATTTTTCAAGTCGGCCGGACTCAAAACTCAAACAAATTTCAACCGATTCACTTGAAATTTTAACTGTATATTTAGAATTACATTTTCGGAGGCACTACGTAGGATTTTTTAAATTATATTGCATAGTTCCTTTTTTATAAACAATTTTCTGACGATTTTCTCATGGCATTTTATACTTTTTGTTTTAGAAATGCGCCATTTTGACAAAAAAACAATATATCAAAAAAATCCTACGTACTTCTATAGCTATTCTTATATGTAATCGAAAAAACTAGTGTCTCATCATAACTCAAAAATTATAGGAGCTATTGGTCCGGCTGTTGACCTTCCAGAAATAAAGGCGACATCGGAAAAATGCTGCAAAGTCGCCATTTTGACATGTATCGCTGTGAAAAAAATTATTTTGTATAGTCAATTACGTGTATAATAAAACCCCTATTTTGTAATTGCGATTTATTTTATAGTTTCGCTGAAAAAAAAATCACAAAATATGCCCTTTTTTGGCCTCTAGAGTGGCCTAAGGCCTTAAATAATTTGAATTAAGTATTTGATCTATTTAAAGTGAAGAATATTCAAAAGCAAACATTTTTTCCTTACAAAAAATTTCTATTTGGATATAATTTACCAATGGGCACACCTGCGAAAAGACATTATCTGAACAAAAGTTGTCGCAAATGAAATATTTTTGGGAAACTTCAGATGATTGAATTTTGCGGTACCGTTGGCGCCACAGCGGAACAGTAGGAGTGGAGGGGGGTGCTGAAAAGCAAAAAAATGCTAAGCCAGCCGTAGTAACAATGATCATTCCCAGACAGCAAAAATAAACGAATAAAAGTCATCAGAAAGATGTCTCAAAGATTGCATTCTGCAAGAAATCAGAAAGCCGCCTTACAGACAACACATATCTTCCCGATGATCGGGCTTTCTGGGTTGTTACAAATAAAATTTGTATAGAATGCCGCCCTAGGCTCAAGCCTACTTAGCGGGCTGGTAAATCCGTTACCGAGGGCAATACAGGTCGCAAGGAATATTATTATCTTCCGTCGGCAATGTTATCATTGAGTATTCTCGCCGGTGCTGAGTACAAAAAAACGAAGCGCAACCGAACGGTCTGAAACACAAATTGAAGAGAACTAAACGAGAATACATTTTTCTTTGATTTGACAGACAAAGTATCGATTCTTTTCGTGTTTCAAAGAGCGTTGTTCCAAAGAGAATTCTCGCATACAATATTTTTTATCTCCAACAAAGTTACCATGCTATCGGCCACTTATTCGGGTCGAGCTGGTAAACTTTTGACGAATAGGATTTCGGAGATCGTCTTTCCAGTAAATTTTCCTATCCCGGTCTTCCCTCTCTCTTCTCTCTCTAGTCTCTATGCCCGCTGATATGAAAACATGGCCGCTATCGGCATACAACTTGTACAATATACCGGTAAAACAATGTTTTCGCGCAATTCGTATTTGATTTTGCAGCGTGTTCAATACAACATTACAACGAAAAGCCTCAAGTATAGTACGAGCAATTGCGAATCAGGTAACGTTTTTCATTTGACTCGATTACATTCACATTTTGAGGTTAACTCACCAAATAAATTTCAAGAAACTCCATTATTTGTGTGAAACTTTTGCTTGAAAAAAATGTAACAGGCGAGCGAGATCCAGCTCCTCTTTTCTTCAGACAGGATGTTCAGAATGTTCTCAAAACTTTGACGCGTCCGGACATGAATAAGCTATTCCGTAAACGTAAAGATGGGAAGCCAATCGCAGACCCCGTATACAAATTCATGACCGATGAAGAATTGAAGAAACACACTAAAGCGGCCGAGGAGCGTGGCTTGAAGCGACTGCAAATGCCTCCCGTAGTCAAGATAAGAACCGAAACTAATAGAATTTTCTCAAAAGATCCAGCTCTCCAAGGTCACGACACAGCCAAATACGTCTTTACGGACATAACTTATCCGATGAACGATTATGAGAGATTAATAGTTGTAAGAGAACCGGAAGGCATACTGAGAGAAGTTACATGGGACGAGAGGCATCGTTTCAATCAATTATACTATCCGATCAAGGGTCGGGAAATAAATATGCCAAGAATGTTTCAAGATCAATACTTGCAGGTACGCTTGCATTGATATTTACATTTTATTCTATGGAGTCTTGCTATGCGCCATTTATTTGGCAAGACTTACAATGTCCTATTTCTTGAGGAATTTGACAAATTCCTCAAGGAATTTTTCTTGTTAAAATTCTTGTTAAAATTGGGTTATCAATAAAAAATGTAAAACCTTTGCTGCAGGGCTCTGACGAGCGCAAGACTCTGATCTTTTGCCCTTCATGGTCACACTGGGTAAAATTAGCCTGTGGATCAACTTATGGCATAAATATATAATAGTTCCCGGCTTCGAATAGGACTATATTCATCATCTTACCTGGAGTTTGAAGTATCCTTGTACCATAAAATCGACCCTCTTCACATCTCGGAATGAATACCTTTTTTGGAATGCGCACTATGCTATTATTTTTTCCCAAAAAGTAGCATATCTAAGGAGTATCGCGTCCAAATTTTAGGTAAAAATGTTGAAAATTCACGGAATTATGATTTTTTGAGCGAAAAAGTATCCTTTTTTGCGTTTTCACCTTTTTATGAATTTTTTTAACATGTCACCATTTTATTTCTTATAAATAAATTTTACGTACATCATCTAGAAAGTTCAAAGCATGTTCCATAATTTTTTGGACTACTTCGGACGGATAGTTTGGTCACAATACTTTTCTTGAAAACTGACTGGGTAGAATCGACCCAGTGTGACCACCGTAATGGAATTTCGAAGTGTGACCACGAAGGGTTGAAACAGTTGAACCGAAGGATAATTTGTAAAATAATTTTTAATGTGTAATCCACAAATCTCCTTGCATTATTTTCGTGTAAAATGATATTTAGATTTGTCGAGATTTGCGTAAACGCGTGATTCTAATAACCCTTTTGCTCCAGGCTTTTTTTTAAAATTATATCTTTCAACTTCATTTTTTAACATAATATAATGTCATTGAGACCAACAAAATGTTTGTTCACCATTAGTAATGTTGTAAGGTGTGATATTCCCGGAGGAAAAGATTTACGCAACGCCCGACGTTGCATTCGTTACACTCATATCTTGTGTCCGGAGTCAAGGGAAAAGTATTCGTTAAAAATTTTACAACGAAGTTCGGGCAATGAAATGATTGTTTCTGACCTGAACGCTATTTAACGTATAATGTGAGACATTTTTTTAAATTTGCAAGGTGAACGTCAGATTACGTTATTTTGAGCCGAACGCATATATGCGTTTTCCAGAGCGAAAGGGTTAAAGCGCGCCTAACAGAAAACGAACAAAACAGCAACTATAAAGGTTGTATTTTGAACTGGAATAGAGCGTTGTATAAAATAAAAACTTTTCAACGTACACAAAATCGGTACCTACACTTGCGTTTTACCTATTTCTATTATCGATTCAATACATTATTATTATATAATCCTAACGTTCTTCCGTATCGTCTGTAACATACAATCTGTTTGACAAGAGTGTGTACGGTGAAACTCAAAAACTATACGGGAATAGGCACTGAAAAAAAAATATACACACACTACATGATATAAACCGTAATGCTTTAGCATTAATAAGTGGTCCAGTCGCCTCCACTATTAAGGAAATACGACTAGTTCTTCAGGGTCAACAAAGAGACTAAATTCATAGAAGAATATTTGTATTGTCGATCCCAAAGTGCCAAATTTGTGATAAATATTTTATTTATTGCATATTTACTAACAAAAACTGAAGAATTAGATCCTCAGTAACTGGAGTAGTCCCCGTCATATTCACAATGACAGTTTCACCATAAAAACGGACTAAAAAACGTTTCACTAAATCTATCGGAATCTTATTTAAATAGCCCCGAATTACCTCAGCAGAATTAATATTATAGGTAAAATTTTGCGTTTTGTGGCGACTCGTCTTCACGACGATTTCCAAGCAGTAGCGAGATTCTGTAACTCGGTAGCTATTCTTTTTCGTTATCGTTAGTTAGCGACAGCCAATAAGACGCTCCCTTTCTTCTGTAATCGTGCATACAATCGTATTTCGCTGTCGCTAGTCAGCGACAACGAAATCTGTCGCTACCGAGTTACAGAATCTCGCTACAGAGCTAGGTTATGCTTGCCAAACGAATCAGCCTCTACGCCCGACGTCGGCGAGTATGGGTGCTATTTCGTCATTATGATAATATTCAACCGGAAGTTGAAAACGTTTTATAATATAGTGCTTGAACTGCATGGTGAAGTTTGAATTTTCGATTTTTTTTACAATATCTATCATGTCTAATTTATCAAATTTCGGTCTAATTTATCACTTTCGGTCGATCGTCCCCATAAGACGTACTTCACTAGCTCAAAGTGCTCGTCTTTGCAATTTTATTACCTAAAAACTGAAGGTCAATATAGCTCAAATTTTTCCAAAGGGTGCATACCGTATTCGTCAACATCATATAAAAATTTCAGGCCCGAAAGTTGGATTCTTCTTAATGATCGTACCTCCTTAATAATCGTCTGGTATTTCCGAGGCATACTTTCCACTGATTTCATGGTATAATCTGTTGATGAAGACCCCCATATGAGTTGAATCTATCAGAGTATTTGCTTGAAGTTCCAAATCTTAGGTATCTATTGGTGTGGGTAGGCCAGGTATAATAGGAGAACGTGCCCAAAAAGAAGCTCTGTCCGAAAAAATTACGTTCTCTTAATCGCGATCCAAACTTTCTTTCGCCCAAATGAGTCTTTCTTCGACATCTTTTTCGGACAATAGCGGTTCATCTGTGACGAACAACTGACGCTTTTTATACAAAGCATCTTGGCCAAAGGGTCCCGCTACCTGCTTGCGTTCGAATTTACGGTCTAATGATTTTCACGAAAAAATGTAGCCGTACACGGTTTTGTCAAACAGACTGTACATAACCAATACCAGCATTCCTCCAATATGTATAAGCGTTATATCAAGAAAAGAACACTAATCGTTCCAGGAGCTTCTGGGTCAGAAGGAATACGAATTTGTTTTGGACCGGGCGTGTATTCAGTTCGAGCCAAACGATCCAGAATATCATCGCGTTACGAAAGCCGTGTATTCGGCAGTCAATGAGGAAAAACAGTTCAACAGTTTACGCTCGACTCGACACTTTGGACCGCTGGTGTTTCATCTCGTCTGGACGAGAAACATAGAAAATCTGCTCATTGAAAATATACGGACGGAGAGGCTCGAGGATGCTGTTCTGTTGATCAAGCTGTACAACAAGATCTATCCTAAAGCTGAATCTGCCACGTTAGTGCACGACGGTGACGACATGAAGTATTTAGAAGATTACCTTAACCTTGAGCCGGCTAATAAGGGGAAATTGGTGGTTACGCTACAGGCGTTAAAAGAAATACGCAACGCGAGAAAAGTCGTCGAAGAAGGTGTTAAAAAGGCGCATGGCTTATAAAACGATATTGTTTGAACGGTCGTGTCATTGTCGCTGAAACAATAAAAATGAAAAGAACAAGTATCTCATTATTCCGCGAAATCCTAAATTGGGTACCACATTACCTATTCAACAATTTATGCCTCCTTATAGCAAGAAAGATCATTCGTGGGCACTTTTTTCTCGACATTTTAAGAAAGACATAGTCTGTTTGACAAAAGCGTGTACGGCGAAACTCAAAAACTATTCGGGAGAAGGCATTGAAAAAAATAAACACACACATGATATAAACCGTGATGCTTTATTATTAATAAGTGGTCCAGACATCGCCACTTTATTAATAATCGCCTGGCATCTCCGAGGCATACTTTCACTAATGATGATTTATTTTTCTGTGTTTCAACGTATGCCCCGTGCGGATTTTTCCGTATTACCCTTTCCAATGGAACACTTTTACACTATACCGCACTATACCGAGAGTACGGGGAAACTGTGAAAAACCCGTACCCGTATAGACGGCCCTATATCCTTCTGATTCTCTGGTGCACATAGTCTTAAGGTAGTAGTCTCGCCACAGTCACGTTGAAAAGTTTATTCTCCATTCAATCGATGAATGCTTCGAAATATTGCGAACTATCCTTATATTGTAGGTTGTACATCTTATCGGAATGTAAAAACTTATAAAGTAATGTTGAAAACGCTTAATATAATGTTTACCTAAGCCTCACTTTGGTATCAGACTATCCATTCCGGCTACTAATACGTAGATACTCTGCGTATACGGATATGTACACACTACTGCAATGTAGTTCTAGTCTGCTCCAGTTGCTTCGTGGTGCTAGCGTCCCTAGACATTGCTTAATTTATCGCTATATCTCTAAAACTAGACGGTCAAGATTCATGATTTTATTTTACCCCTTCGCCGTATGTTCCTCTGTAATTGAGAATTAAAAAAAAAAATCTGTCGCAAAGTTTCGAAGTTATTGCGTGAAATGTGAAGTTTTCCATTGATCCCCATAAGAACACGTGTAAAACCATGAAATATTTGATTGCCAAATCTCGAAAACGGAACTGTGCATCCTATTGAAATTTTGCAGGTAATCATTTAAGAGTGTGCTGAATGAATCCTCAAAATAAAAAAAAATCTATAGAAAAACGCCTTGTCGAGACTACTACCTTAAGCCACAACACCAAGGTATCCGAAGTATCGGCCTTCCGCTCACTGCTCGATGCGCCAGTCGGTGCAAATTTTCGAAAAATCGATTGCTTGCTTTAATTTTTTTCTCATAGTTTGAACTGTAAAGAACAATTTAAGCTGAATGCGAAGTCTGTACCTACAATATTAACAAATATATTTTTTTTTCTACCGCACTGTGTAGCGCTCCCTTAGATAGATTCACCCTTCGCTTCTATGAAACTAGTATCCGAGCATAGATTTGTTCTTGGAAGCTCCGATTACACTGTCAATTGGAGGTTTAGAAGGATATAATCAAAACTGTAACGAAAGCATAAACACTATGATATGGAAAATCGTATCGAAAATAAGTTTCAGTGGTATGAAAGTAGTTGAGAGAGCTACTTACATCGCTACACGTATTTATAATGATGGCTATAGTAATATTTTATTAATATTACACTTATTAAACATAATCATCAGACGTAATTGTTATGACATGTGTAATGACGAAGACGAGCACCGTATATCGCTTGCTGAAAAACACGCCCAAGAAACTACAAAAGAGGCTAGAACAGCTCGGAAAAGGTCAAGATTATCTCTCGAGGACCAGCAACTTGTTGAGGAAGTACCCCAATACGGAGCAGGGATCACCGATTAATTATACAACAAGGTATGTCATAAATTTCCAATGTTTTTTACTGTTGAAGCCACGGCAAAACTTTAAACGCGTTTTTCTCGAAACGACATTTTTCAAATTTGCGGGAAAGATAACTCAACAACAGCTATTCCGATTGATTTGAAATTTATATCACACATTTGTGACATAATTATCTCAATCCGTACGTAGGATTTTTTTTTCTAATGTTAACCGTTTTTGTTTAATCAATGTTTTTAAGTAGACATTTTATGAGAAAAAACAAATTTCTGCGTGATACCAAAAATCCATTTTCTTTTTTTTCCAGAAAATCCTTTGTAGCGCCGTGTATTTAATCCAACTTAACAAAATATTTTCATTCTTTTATGTTTCAGATGAATCGTGAGGCCATTAGGATTCCCACAGATTGAAGGTGCAAAAAAAAACTTGACGCGCGCGGAGGCATGTATCTCCGCCAATTCTCAATATTTTTAGATTTACAAAATACATTTAAGAAACTGAAAACATGTATTAAAAGAGTGTAAAGATAGAAATAAAAAATATGCATTAGTTTAGCTACAAAATATTCATGAATACCGAGTCTTATTCTAGCCTCTCAGGGTGGTGTAACCGCTTAATGGAAAAATGTGCCCCCTTCGCGGACGAAACGTTTTTTCGGCCAAGCGAGTCTTTCTTCGATGTGACAAACATTGTCCGACAAGGACAATAACGTTTCGTCTGTGACTACGGTGGGACAACTGACGCTTTCTATATGAAGCATCTTGTTGGAAGGGTCGCGCGACCTGCTCGCGTTCTAATCCATCCTCTAACGATTTCCAGGAAAAAATGTAGCCGTACACGCTTTTGTTAAACAGACTGTATGTTCCGAATGTTCCAAAACGCCGAAAAATGAGGTTTAGAAAAAAAATACCTGTGTACGTATGTGTACAAGTAAAAACTTTTATAGTTTTTGAGACGTTTGGCTCAATGTTTGCACACCAATAGTATCTCATGAGAAGACTATTGTACATGAATTTAGTGAAAATCGATGGGAAAAATATTGAGGGAGTCTTCATTTTCGGGAAAATAGTTTTTACGTGGCTTTTACAGTATCATAGATACATTCTCAAGTTTTAGTATGGAAATGAATAATCGTACCATTTATATCTAAATTTAATTTTGCGAGAATCAGTGAAAGTTTAGATTTAATGGAGTATGAATTCTTGGAAAGAAAGCCTTCTTACGCTGTGACCATTTCAATATTTGAAATACTCTGCTCACTTTTTTATCTCGATATACTTGAGCAGAGAGTTGAGAGACTTTTAAAACAATATCTATCTATAGCCACAACGCGGCAGTGACGGACGAACAGACAAACGGGGTCGAATTTTAGTAATTTTGTATTCTTTCTGGAACACTAATTTATCTGATACAATTAACGAGAGAAACATATCACTGATTCACGCAAAAAGATATTTTCATGATTTTTCGTCGAAGAACTCTTGACATGTAAAAAAAAAAGAAAAATCCGCTTACCTTAAAGTACTTGGGAGAAGTCACGGATCGGTAATTGAAGTCCAAAAGCTTTTCGGGATTCCTTACTTCAGCGATTAATACCGTGATTAATTTATTTAATTACTTACAAACATTTACAAATGTAACAAGTCAATTCAATTTGGCGTACAAGGGACTGTCAGAAAAAACATTACACTAATGATTGATAATATTACTAAATACAACGTATCGCATTTGAAATTTCATTTTGTGCATTCTTGGAGATGTACGCGCGCTGGGCAGGGGTTAAGGGGCAGGATGAGGGTTCAATCTGTCTTCTTAAAATATCGAATAGTCGATCGATGACGATAAATACACGATTTCATATGTATTTTAATATATGTATACGAGAGAGAAGTGATCTCGATTCAATTGAACAATCATGCATAAACATTAGCTTTGTACAAACTCAACCGTGCATATAGATACAATTCGGAACTTGAAATAAATGTTTTTCTTGGCCTTTGATCGAAGTAAAAGATCAAGTTTATTCGAAAAAGAAAACTCTTCTTGGTTCATATTATTATATTTTCTTATAGCAAATACGTGAAATTAGTGTTTCATAAATATGTGCACATTATTATGTCGCACAACATAAAATCAATCTGGCTTTATTTTCTTGATATTCGAAAAAAAAATCATTTTCGTTCTGCTAAGAGATATTAGGCCATCAAAGAGGAAATACCTCAAATCCTTAATCACCGAGCACATCCATTTACCGTACAGGGTACAGTGGAAAGGAGCCTACTCACTTATCTTTTCTATTTTTTTTTTTATAAATCAAATGTCTTCTCACGAATCCATTTCGAAAAAGAACGTTGCATACGAATCTCGTAGATCACGTGTAATAGGAGAATCCAGAGGTAAAAAATTCGTTAATTTGCGTGAGTGAAACGAAAACACAAATTGCCGCCGTATTATAATTTCACGATTGCGATGAGTATATTGTGTGATTACTTTTGTTAAAGATTGCGTATGCTTGCGCTTAAAATGTTTCTCTGCACTTCAACGTTTGATACCAACCGCGAAACGTATTGTTTCGTTTTGGATAAGGTATTTTGGAAAACTCCAAATTTATACGATAAAGAATCGAAAGTCCCGATAGACTGTGATAGTTGTAAAAAACGTAAAACATATTTGAAAAAAAGAAAACAATTGAGAATAATTGAATTCTATGGATTATCAATGAAATATTTTTGAGTATTTCTGAGTGGGCGAAGCTTTCGTGGTCTCTGCGAAATAATAATCGTCAGAAGAATAATTTACTTGTGAAAATTTAAAAATCATTTAAGAATTCCATCTAACTTTAATTATTACGTCGATCGATTTTATTAATCTATAGACGCAAATACGAATCGTCACGACTGTTCAATTTATCTTGTAATCCGCGCATCTTACGTATAGTCCGTTATTTGTTGATAATATTTGCAACATTGAGGGTTGTTGTTTGAGCAATTTTATTCTTTTTTTTTCTTGCACACTTGTGTTCCGTAGGGCAGAATTTGTCTGCGCCGAATTCGTCGTCGAAGCATTTTATTCTTCATTCTTTCTTCCAGTATGACATTGCATCGCTATTTGCAAAACGATACTACGCTGCTTGATTGTACAAGAATCCTTCGTTGAAACCTAGTTTTCCGAATTTTTTTTTTTATCACGACAGGAAAGACACATTTGTTTTTTTTTTATTTATTTTGAATACCAACGAAAAGAAAAATATCCACGATATTATGTCGAATCGCATATTGCTGCAGAGTGCCATCATTGTCCTAGGCAACCAGTTAGAAAAATTATTTGATCGGCCGACATTTACCGTGGCGTTTATTTTCCAGCCTGATTTTTTTTAACAAGCCTTTCCACGCGGGTGAAATGAGCAACAGCGCGGCGCTTTCCACCAATTGAACGATCAAATAATTCAACGAAGATATCCTTACGATTTTCTTAATGCCATCAGTGAAGGTTCAAAGGTGGAGTGAAAAAAAAAGAAATAATAATAATTTAAAATCATTTAATTGGCACATACAAATCGCTGACTCGGTCTAGTTCTCTTCATACGTCTACACTTCGAGATAAACGCGGCATGCAACTTGCAATGTTTTCTCTCTTCTCATTCGTTTGCATCTTGTAAAAGGAAAAAAAAATGCACAAATGTATTTGATGCAATATCATTTACACGAAATGCTTTTTGCGACAAATCTTAGAAACACATAGCATTCAGTCGTCGTTTTGTGATACGTGTACAATGTTTTCAGTTTTTATGTTATCTTCTGTAACTTTTTTTCTTCTCTTCTCTCTTACGTTATTAATTGTATATTGTGTGTACATAGGTATGTATAATATTTGTATAATATTAATCTAGATAGTCCTTAAAAATATTACGTACCCGGCGACACGTAAAAGTAATAAAGAGTCAAATAAAACGTTTTAAATTAAATTCACAAACCTTCAATTAGGTATACCGAAGTACTCTTTTAAATAATATATGCTAAAAATGTCTTGGCACAGGCGATTCAATGAATACTTTTATTTTTCGTTTATGCGAGACAGATTGATTCCGGTGATAGTTTAGTGTTCTGTAGATATTCAAAACTCATTCGTAACGGTAATTCGAAGCAGTCCCATGCAATTGTTATTGTTGTTTTTTTTGTTTATATTTCCACTCTCGAACTCACACATAATTCATATTTCACTATAGTCTCATCTAAATAAATTAGATTTGTTTCCCGAGTTTATTGATTTATTTCCCTTCGTCTTTTTACGTTTATTCATTTTTTCGTTATTTTTTTTTCAACAATAGTTCGTTATTAATGATAAGTTTCAGTTATAGAGTCATATAAATACGCGTTTTTCCGATGAGTTTCGTCGATGGGTTCTTATCAATTTTGGTCTTTTTTGTTGTTGCAAAATCGGACGTCTCGTGATAACACTCTCGTTAATTCCCGTTGGTTCGTTCATTACATTGAATAATACTGCAATTACTCGGTGTTGATATCTCTCTCGGCAGAAAACGAATGAATTTTTTTCTAATATATGTGTATATATATATATATATACGTTCAAGTACATACATATATATGCTTATTCTTTCGTCGAGATCGATAAGATCGTACATGATTACCATTCACCGAAACGACACATGGCGAAACTGAAATTTTAGTGTAAAATGTATCTATAAATATGTGTGTGTGTGTGTGTATATATATATATATATATATATATATATATATATATATATATATATAACATGACGCACTCCTCGTGTCTCATCGTAATAATGACGTGCACGAGTTCCGCTCTTCCACGATCAATCAAAGAAATCTATAAATCGAATTCGTCATTCTCGCAGAACAATCGTTTCATTCGTTACTTCTTTTTAAACATTATTATTATTACTTTTTTAAAATTATTACTATTATTATTACGATAGTGCCGGACTAATTGTATGCGTCGTACTTCGACCCGTATCCAAGTGCGGTATCGTCATTTCGTCAAGTCGAAAACACACTCTGTCGCTTCTCGCAAATTATTCAGTATATTCGGACAGCTTTACGATTTTTTTCGTGTTTTTTTTCTCTCAAGAGAGAGAAAAAAACCGCCATCCTCAATGAGGCTCTTTTTTCTCTCTCTTACTGCCGTCCAAGGAGAATATAGAGGCATTTTACACTAAAAAAAAAAGAAGTAAATTGTACGTGGCAAAATCTCAGTTGCGTTGCTCCGTGATGACATTTATACCACCTATCAATATAACAGCCAAGACCGAGCAATTTTAAATAGCTTATTAAAATTCTTCATTGGATTCGTCATATTTTATCGTTACATTCAGGATATTCAAGTATCTTCTATTTTCGTTTCTCTCTCATTCGGCTATAATATCCACGACTTCGTCTAATTTCTAGATAGTATATATTTTGTTCGCCATTTCTCTTAATTCCGGTTTATGTAGTTCGTTTATATACGATGGCATACATGGGATTCCGTATCGTTCACAAGAGAATTTCTTTTCTCTTACTCTGCACAGTGGAATTATTAAATTGTGTGTAGAGTTATTTTTCATCGAGTGGTCATTCGCTGATTCATTCAACCAATTTTGGACATCACTAATAATTCGTTTCCATAAATTCGCCACTTTATTTCTCGTGTGTATCGTTTTGCGCTCTTTCACTTTCTCCGTTTCGCCCACACTTTCCTCATAGTTTATAACCAAATATATTCGTACTAGTAACTTTTAAAAATGCCTAAAACCTCCTCGACCAATGTCCTCTCGTTGTTTGCCTGTCAATGTATACACCACAGCAGACAAACAAATTTTGCTAAATTTTTTAAATCAGATTCAACGACGTTAAAATTTTCTCTTTTAATTTCTATACGTATTATAATATGCCGAAAAAAGTTCACACAATTTGACCAGTTGGATTTTCAGTCTAAATGTATCGTCGCGTTGGGTCTGAAATTGGATCGTGGTTGGATGTTGGGCATCGACAACCGCCCAAGTTCGTCAAAGAGTTGAAACGAGCTGTGAGAACTTGATTCGAAAACGACGTGTGGTCGTGAAATAGCGCACTGTGAAGCGGAAGAAGGAATCGAGAGAGTAACGAAAAAAGTATTCTCGTTCGTTCTTCCGCCACTGGTCGTTGCTGGTTCAACGTAGGAATAAATATTTTTGTTCTTTTATCGTTAAATCGCCGATGAAGTCCAACTATTTTCGAAAGCAAGATTCAAAACGAAAATAAAAAAATATAGTGAAAGATGGTAAACGTAACATTTGACCGGAGCGATCCACCGCATACGTTTCTCCGTTTGTTTTTCACGTTGGCAGCCTCGATGAGTGATTATCCGTTGTTTTTTCGTGGGCGTTGATCGAAATTGCTTGATATCCATTAGCTCGAGACGAGTATCGTCATTGAACAATGATTGAACGTCAGGAGGCTCGATAAAAATCGCCAACTTCTCGGTCACAGAATATCAGTCTCATAGATCTTGCTCGTTGTCGTCTGGCTGGTGGTCTGGGTCGTCTGCTGGTCCGATTGCTGTTGCTGTGCGGCTGTTTGTTGCGCGTGTGGTCCATCAGCGTTGGCTTTGACGGTTAGGCTGGTGAGCGAGCCCGAGCTTGTCGTACTTAATCCAAGTCCCATTTTCGCTAGGAGATTCGACTCTGAGCCGGTTTTCTTTAGAAGATCCGGCGGTGCTGGTGGCACGGTGGTCAGTCCGGATGCATTTCTGTGCAACTGTTGCAAACGTGCGTACTGTTCCTGCAGGGCTTTTTGCTTTCGCAACAATTCCTGATGTCGCTGCTCCAATTGTTCCTGGCGTCCTTTCTTGTTCTGTAGTCCCTCCTGGGAATTGATGCTCTCGCAGGAGCTGGAGTTGCTCGCCGAGAGCATATTGTTGTTGGGCGGCGGCAAATCATCGTTGGTTGCAGCATTCGGTGGCAGGGCCATTGGTGGTTTACCGCTGTCTTTCTGATTGGCACGTCCACGACGAAGAGTCCCGGTGGGATTGCGCGGTGGCAATTGGGGACTGGTTGGACTGGCGAGCGGTGATCTTGAGCTGGTACGTGGCGGTGGTGGCGGCGGTACTCTTCTCGATGTCGCCAGTTGCAACAACTCGGCGTTTCTCTCCGGTACCGGTGGCTTTTGCGGTGGTAAGATCGCCCCAGAATCCGATATCTGTAGTCGAGCTATAGGCGGTGATGTGTCGGTGTCCGAGCTCGATGGATAAGAGTGCAAACGTCTGAGGGTGTTCGTGTGACCGGGTGTAACGATTGCCAGACTCGTCGACGAATCTATGCTACCCTTACGACCAATGTCCGACATGCTCGGCGCCCTACCACTACTCTGTACAATTTGACTGGCCGATCTTCCGATCTCTGACAAGTGTGGCATATGATTCGCTGGTTGTTGTCCCATCATCATACCCGACGCCTGGCTCATCTGGGACGTTGGCCTTGAGAATGTTTGAAGCTCATCTAGCAGAGCGTCGAGTGCGTTCTCCGGACGCTGCTGATTGGGGGTGGATGACTCGATAGCGTGGGCCCCTCCCCCGATGACGCCCGTTGACCCCACGACAGTGCGTTCCGCTGGCACAGGGGCAGTTGTCTGTTTGTTTGTTTTTTTCGATTTTTTTTTTCAACAAAGATCACAAAGATTAATACGAGTTACGGTCGAATCAATAATACTATGCAACTTATGGTTATTATTGTTTTTTTTTAATGGACGATCAGAGTGGTGTACGTGTATGTACATCGTTCGAACAGTCAAAATATCTCCGGGCCTTCTACATTTCGGAAATATTTTGGTCGTCAATATGGCGAAATCTCTTTGACTTTTCTTTTCTATCATTAAAATACGAGGTGTCTCTGTAATTGAGGATTTACATGGCGATACAATTGCTCTAACTACCTGGCGTTGTCCTCGACAAAAACTACATTAAAGCCAAAATTTAACAACAATTATATGTATTTAAATACCAACACACACACACACACACGCACATACATATGTGTATGTATGCATTTGTATAGCTATGCATATATACTTTATATCTCATTACATGAAATTGTCGATACTGGCTGTGTGCGAGAGAAAAAGAAGAAGGCTTGAAAGATATTTTGTCCGCGTACAATTATGATATAGAAAAATGGTCTTTTTTTTTCTCGTGACTCGTACATGAATGTTCCATTGATATTTTTTTTTTTAAATATGAGGTATTCGTCACAGTTATTTGTTAACGATGAAATTTTCACTGCGTGGTAATGCCACTTTTTTGCGATAGCAAGCATTTAACGAGACTTTTGTGATGAAGCTTTATACACATCGATCTTTCATGTACGCTTCGAATATCATTGTAGCTATCATGCCGATGTGAATTGTGCAAAACATGCATGCCGATAATGTAGAGGGAACGGAAACGCACGAGCCGCCCGATTATTTATAGTAATCGTTGAAAAAAATTTAGTTTATATCGAAAAAAAATCATAAAACAAAGAGTATAATTGAAAATAAATGGAACATTGAAAAGAAAAAGAAAATTAAATAACAATTCGGTTAGATAGTTACCTGTGGTCGGTTATACGTAAATGTGTGTTGTGCATGTTACAAGTCTGTACTCATTTGGGGCTCTTTAAGATTTGGCACCGTTTCCAGTCCGGTATTAGTCAACTTAAAAAAAGCAAAAAATCAAAAGTTCAAAAAAAAAAGAGAAAAGAAAATTATACACAACCGCGTCATAGTGCAGCCAAATTCATTTTGCCGATTGAACAATCTGTCGTTCGAGATAACGAATGTCCCGATCCGGTTAGAGGAAATTGATTTATTGTTCGACGTGCCAGGCAATCATGACGAATTGTACTTGAACACGACTCGGGGTACGACATGTACATTCTGTACGCAATTTTGATAGACGTCTACGATAGTTACAAGCACTCATGATTCTTCCCACATTTGAAAGTAAAAGTAGTCAATTTTTAATGTAAGATAAATCTTTTAAAACCCTTCGATGAAAAATGTCAATATGATACTTTGGTGTGATAGGATTGCTTGAATTTAATGTTACTCAAAATCATTATTATTCAGATTAGATACATTTTTATTTTTGAAGCAGTGCCGTTTGGCAAGTATGCCAAATAAGTTAATTTTTCGATCTTGGCTTAATTCGTCATTGGCACCTGGCATCGTAAAATAAGTGTGTCACCGCGTTTAGTTGTAAGATGGGTTCTTGTATTGATGAAGGTGGATTACATAAAAATTCCTTTATGTGCAAAGAAAATGATCGGTAGCTCATTTTACACAACAAAAAAAAATAAGAACACGCACATGCATCAATTCCGTGCGATCACCAGTCATAGTAGTCTATAGAAGAGAACTTAGGGAAAAAAGAAACAGAGAGAAGAACATATACAGAAAGAGAGAGAGAGAGAGAGAGAGAGAGAGAGAGAGAGAGAGAGAGAGAGAGAGAGAGAGAGAGAGAGAGAGAAAGAGAGAGAGAGAGAGAGAACAAAAATTATTTAAAAATCTGCCAAGGAAAAATACATAGATAAAACCTTCAGTCCAATCCTTATAGTAAGGCAGTAGTAATGGAATTACAGAGTAAAAGGAGTATAGTAATGATAGAAAAAAGAGTGTACTTCTGGTAATATACGTGGAAAAGTAAAAAGAACGAAATAAAGTGAAGAGAACTGAAAAAAAAAACGAGAAAGAAATCGAGTGAAACAATAAGGGAATAATTACAAAACGTTGGTATACACAAAAAATACGTTGAAAGATGTCACGGATTTACGTACTAATTAAGTCGGACACATTATTTGAAAACCCAGACATAAAAAGCTAAAGTATACAAATCAACTGTTATATTGGAGAATAAACGAAAATAAAATAAATCTTTTAAGATCAAATATATTATTTTATCATTAAAATCACAGTAGTTTACGCTATTACTACGGCATTATTTTATATACACAAACAGATAGTAGCTTTTCCTTTTGTTAAAAAGGGTGTAGCAAAGAGAAGTATCATCGTTTTTTTTTTGGCCATTAACGACTTGTAAAAATGATTGGCAATTCGACTGCTCTTACGACGCGACTTCTCTCAGTCACCCATCTACATTAATATATTTATTGACATACGCATTGAACAATGCCAATTTGGTTTTTTGTTCTTCAATTTATCGAGATCACGGAGATACGAAAAATGGATGATAAAGATAAAGATAAATACACAGGTTTTGGTTCAACAGATCCGAACGCATCGATAATCATATAATCGTATCAATTAACAACAATCACGAATAGAAATTTCTCATTGTCGAGGAAATCCAATGTAAACCTTGATACATCGGGGTTTAAATACACCTTACTATAAGAAGTGGATTGGAGAGCGTGTGTCTTGTGATTCAAGTAACGGATAAATTCAGGTTGCTGCGCATCGTGTTTCACAATGATTCGACACTGTTTGCACAAAGAAAACAAATGAAGAAAATGAACAAAAGAAAAACAATTAAATTTACTTTTACGCCTGGTCGCAATGCGAAACGTTCGGCTCCTCTGCTTATCGACTTTGATTTTTCTTATTTAATAAATAAATAACGAAAAGTGAATTTTAGCGGAAGTTACAGAACATTTTCAGCAATAGATATTTGGACAGAATGAGATAGAACATTTTTGCAATAGGCCAAGAAGAAGAACAGTTCGGAGGAAGTGAATGTTAAGCAGCAGCGATCAAATCTTTTTTCCTTCGTTTTTCGTTGTCGTTGTAGAGAACGACGTATTGCACGTTAAAATTGAATGAATTCCTAGTGGTTATATCACACAGAGAGTGCGTGAACATTATCAATAATGCCTTATTCGTATGCAAACTGGAATAAAATTAGGAAAAAAAAATCAGCGTAAATGTTGCCTTTTAACACGATCCGTTTCTTTTACGGTTTTCTGTTCTATTCTGCTTTCATTGACGGATCGAATGTACATACTCGTACGATTTCTCAGGCATGTATCTTTAAATGACAACACCCATCGCTGTGCGACGTATTATGTACACAAGGAATATCGTTCTTTTTCTTTTCTTTCAATAGCAGTGCGTAATATCAAAAGATCGCAAAAATCTAGGAACGAAAGAAAGAAAGAGTAAAAAAAAACGGTAACGTCAGAAATATAATATCGAATGAAACGAATTTCAGAACAAGCACGCATTAAGAATGAATATATATATATATACAATATATATATATATATATATATATATATATATATATATATATGCAGAGACGACTGTAAAACACGAGTAATGGAGAAATATTCATCGGTGAAGTCTCAAAATATTCTGCCAAATGTGAATAGAACATGTTTGTAAAATGTTCAAATTGACTATTTTCTTTCACAGCGAAACCGAAAGTAAACAAACATTTTTTCTGATAAACGTATTCTTGCGATAATCTTAAAATCGAGAAGCAGAGTACGATTCTTTTCAAGAGTGTTTTGCTTACGATAGAATTTTTAATAAATAATCTTTATTACATGAATTATCGATACTCGAATGATCAAACGGACGATGTAGCTTTTACACTCGCAATCTCAACAATCGACCAAATTTGGACAAGTTCGAAGCAACGCTGGGGGGGTTATCTTGCAATCGTTTTTCTCCATTATGAACGAAAAGCAGATGTTTCAGGAAAAAAAAACAAACAAATTTCAAGATAACGAAGTACTGATATATTCTCAAAGTTCATTTCTATTTTGATGCATTTTGCAGAATAGTTTAAGCTCTATGGATGAAGGTGATTTAATTCGTAATTCATGAAGATATACATATTGAACAATAAGAATATATATATATATAATAATATATGTATATATATGTATATATATATATATAGAAAAAACAGCATAGAATAATAATTATAATGAATTAATATGATGAAAAAATTACTCGTGACTGGTCTGTATGGCCTCCTTGAAGTTAGTACTCCACTTCCAGCCATACTATAAAAATTAATATTTATACGTTCACTTTTGCTCATAGCAATCTTATTTTTTTTTCTTCTGTATTTTTCAAGTAAACTTTGTGACGATAAGGTGCACGTGTTTGTTGTTGTTGTGTCGGGCCTTTTGTATTGTTTTTGACATCTATGTATATATATATTATTGCTTGTTTTGTTTTTGTTTAATTCGTCGTTTTTCTCGATCAGTTTCATTCTATTTTTCGGGGGGTGGGGGGAGATGGGAGGATGTAATTTGCTGCTTGTGGCAACAACGATTTTTATGTAATGTGATTGGGCATTGTTGCTACACAGCAAACGCATTAAAAGGCATAACACAGATTTTTCTCACGTTATTTTTTTTTTCATTGGGTTACAACTAACACACACTTGATTTGACAAAACATTGATATGTCTATTTTTTTTTAATTGTCTCGTTGTTCTGTTTTTCGCTTCTGCTTCGAATTAATCATTAATCTATGGGCTACGCGAATGAGAAAATGTTTTGTCACATCGTCGACTAAATGTTAAATTAATCTATTCTATCGGGACACAGCAAACACCGATTTGGTATTGAGGTAAAGTAGGTAAGTGGGTGGTTCAATGACACACAAGTTGCAGGATATTGTATATCTTGACACCGAGTCCATTTTGGGAATGTGAGAGAGATATAAAAAAAAAAAAAATCAACGACTCATCATAAATACAACAATTTACATATATATTTATATCAACAACTATTTAAATATGAGCATAGTTGTTGGAAAATAAAACTTTGCAATATTCAATCGCGTTGAGGGCTTTTTACCCAATCATATGCTTTTCAATATCCAGGTCATTTTGATTAAACGGAAAAATAATTATTGTGAAAAGAAAAAGAACCGCAAGGCCGGAACATCAGGTAATGAAAATTTTGTTTAATCGCAAACTAATGCTGCCTTAAATCAGGAAATATTCGACTTCGTTGGTTCTTAGCACAACAAAATAATTATATGTATCTAAAAAGGTTTTTTTATACTCTTTCATTTTACTCTATTAAATTAGCATTATTTTTCATGTAGAGCAAGGAACGAACAGATTTTTTTTCCATATCTCAAAGATTCGGATAATCTTACATTTTTCTAAGATATTCATGTACAATTAAAAAATGACCACATGGGAATGTTGGATAAAAACGTTTTAACTTTTAGAAATATTTAGAAACATATTTATTTTTTATACTGCGACGAAGCGGCGTATCTCACTTAAGTTCATTATTTTTCTGCATATTATTGATGATTGATATTATTGAATAGTATTTTTTTTTTATTGTTTGTTTCATCGTACGGGGTGTTTCCCCTTTTACGTGACCCCCTTATTCCATTCGTTCCCCATCTATTCCATATATTGATGCTAGTATTAGATTTTCATTCGGATTTTCTTTTCCGGTGTATCCACGTTAACAGGGGAAATCGACAAAAAGTTGCGAGCAAAGCGTCAGCTAAAATATTCTACATGAAAATATAGTATGTAGAAACTAACAACTAAGATCCTAGTATCGCGTTTATTCCACGTCTTGCACGGACAGGACGAATGAATTTAAAAAAAAAAGAAAAAAACATTGGTGGTCGCATGATAATCTAAGAAGGTTTACATTAGATTTCGTATTTATAAGAATAGTTTTTGTTTTGTTTTGTTTTAAGTTGAAGATAATGCTGACGATCTATAAAAGAGAGTCTTTATGAGAATTAGAAAATTATCAATCCGTTACCGTGGCAGTTGGCTCCAAATTGCTTATATTTAAAATTAAATGTTTCTTCGTTTTTACTTTTCTTTTTCTTGCATTTTCGATCGATCTGATATGTAAGTGACGTCAAAATATACCGAATCGAATTCTGATGCACCAGAACTATGCCAATCGTCCCTTTCGGTTAATTTCTCATGAATACTTCTGTCTTGCTGCATTTCTTCATATATCTCACCTCGCATTTGTTCAGTGTTTTTATTTTATTTTTCGGGTTGACAATTCTGTTGCTTTGCTGATTGTGAGTAAACACTAAAAAGGCTCAATCCTCTTTATTATTTCTCTTATAATTTCGAAATAAACATTTATTTTCATCTCTCACGATGAATAAGGAAAAATGATTTACACTTGAAGATTATCGTGGAAATCCTAATCCTGCAGTAGCTTCTAAAATGATTTTTTACTCAATTTACTAAAATGATCAATTTCAGTATATTATTCTGCCCACGGGAAAATTTTGAGAACTTCAGACGAGTTCTTCTATAAATTTATACTGCAGTTTATTCGTGCTTAATTCACTTATGAAAAAAGCACGAACCTTGATGTAGAGCCGTAATTTTCTAAACGAATGTTGAATTTAAGCTACGATTTGCTCAAACGTAATGAAATACGGTCCGCTTAAGATTCAAGAACACAAGATTTTGTTCGAAGGCACCACGTTTGCCTAATGTACTCACGAAGCATCAAACACATTGCGCCCATACTACATTCGTTTGTATTTATGCTGCAAGACAGAATGTTTAAAAATTTTTGTACTCGACAAAAGCCGTGAAAACGTAGCATCTTTATCACAGGGTGGGAGAGAGGTGTGTTGGAAAAATGATTATCGGATCCAGCCGAGTCCGATCGTATGTACAGAAAATAGAAAAAAAATTTAATTTTCTTCTTATGATTGCCAGAACATAGCAAACCGTAAAACAATTGGACGTTTGCGAATTAATTGAGTCATTAATTAATCGATTATTAAAATTCGATAAATAAATGGAGTAATCGATAAATTTCACAATTAATCGATCAAGACCAAAGCTATCAATCGAATGGACCGCAGTCTCGACGGGAACCGAATTGCAGTAACTTTATGACGTTTGTATTTTTTCTTTTTTTTTTTTCTTTTTAGGGACATGCCATATTTTTTCATCTCTGTATTTTTTAAAACGGAGCGTACTTATATAAATTTCTTAATAGCAGAGAGTGTATTATTTTAGTTAAAAATATTATTAACTCCACGTTTAGTTATGTACGGATATGTATTTATAGTTATAGATATCCATACATATATTGTATTAATATTTCTAGTACTGTTTGCATGCGCTTAGCACTGTTGGATGTAGGAAAAGCGGTAAATTCAGATTACTTCACAAAAGTTATTTTCCTGTTTCTTACGCATGATCAAACGCAACTGCAGTATACGTTATATATAGTTGTATATAGTGGATAGAAAGTACGTATTTTTTTTCTCTATGAAGCATAGAAAATTCGTCACCTAACTACTCAGTGATGATCAAGAATGATTGGAAAAGAAAAAAATATGTATATATACACATATATTTATATATATTTGTATATATATATATATATATATATATATATATATATATATATATATATATATACACTACCGGCGAAAAGTTTCCGGACAAAAAGTCAAAAAAGTTCCGGAACGATTTTTTATGCCATTTCGCCGATAGTTGACATAAATGAATTTAATAAACACATTTTGAAGGGGAGGAATTCACCTTCATTTCGTTTTTTTTGAAAATTTTTGACTATTTTTTTTACGACTAGTGCCCTTTTTCGAAAACGACCATTTTTCGCCTTTTTTGTTTCTTTTCTGGTGGACACCCTTTACAGACAACATTTTTTTTATGCATTTCTTTTACCGGAATCATAAAGGGGGAAGCTATGCTTCAATTTTGTTTTTTTTTAATGCTTCGTACGATTTTTTTTTCTAAAGATATTTTGATTTAAAAAAAAGAGACAATTTGAAAAATAACGTGTAACGCGAAAACGACAAGGATTTAGGGAAAACCTCAAGATAGTAAAAAGTTGAATCTGCTTTCGTTGAGTTCGCGAAAATTTTTTCAGATTTTTTTTTCACTTCTTTTCGGTAAAAAATCAGGTGACTTAATTATCGTAACTCGAAAACTAAGGGGTTTGTGGTAAAATTTCAGGAGAGAAAAAATGTTATTTTTATATTTTCAACGCAATAGAATTATTTCAGATTTTTTTCCCGAGTTACGGTATTCGTATCATTTGATTTTTCACCGAAAATAGGTGAAAAAAAAATTTCAAAAAAAATCTGAAAAAATTCTCGCGAACTCAACGAAAACCGATTCAACTTTTTTACTACCCTGAGGTTTTCCTTGAATCCTTATCGTTTTCCTCATCCTTATCCAAATTGTCTCTTTTTTCGAAAAAATGAAAATATCTTTAGGAAAAAAATCGTACGAAGCTTTAAAAAAAAAACAAAATTGAAGCTTGAGCTCCCCCCTTTATGATTCCGGTTAAAGAAATGTTGTCTGTAAACGGGGTACACCAGAAAAGGAATAAGAAAAAGGCGCAAAATGGTCGTTTTCGAAAAAGGGTTCTAGTCGTAAAAAATTTTTTTTTAAAATAAAAAAAAACGGAATGAAGGTGAATTCCTCCTCTTCAAAATGCCGTTTATTACATTCATTTATGTCAACTATCGGCGAAATGGCATAAAAAATCGTTCCGGAACTTTTTGGAATTTTTTTCCGGAAACTTTTCGCCCGTAGTGTATATATATAATACATGTGCATATATACTCCTGCTGTTTACTACTCACGTATTTGTGAAGTAAACTGATTGCGGGAACCTCCTATTTGCTTGTATCAAAGATATCGTTTCTGATAGTTTAACGTTCCTTTTTATTCAAATTACGGTGAATAAAGAACGATTCATGTATACTACGCAGAATTTAACCGTCGTTTCATAACGATGCAAAGACGTACTCGAGACCGAAGTCAGTAGATGTGAAAAAGACGAGAGTGAGAGAGAAACAGAAAGAAAACGGAAGATATGAAGAGTGGCCAGTCATTTGAGAATTAAAATCTTAGAGTCAGAGTCGTCGAAAGAAACTCGATATTCATCATTGTGGTTCTAGACCACATTTTTTTGTTGTATCGCAATTTTACTAAAGACTACAGTATTTTTTTTGAAATATCTTGAGAGACGGAGCAATATCCGGATTTCATCAACATCTTGTGGTTTAAACTCTCGTTAATGCATATATATTTCTTTATTTTACGTGTGTGTCTATTTATATATATCTTTCAAGCAAGACGTCGGAGGAGGGGTTCGAGACGCATGCATCGTTGTTGTTTAGCGCACAAGGGTTAGGGGCAGTACGATGTATATCTATATAGATATTTATATATGGAGGATATAGTGAGAATAGTTTGAGAGAGACAGAGAGAGATAGATAAAAGAAAGTGTTGAAAAATTTGGCCATGTTTTAAAACGCTTTTTTTTACCTTAGAATGTTGAGCCGAGGTTGGTGTTATAGGTGGCGTTTCTTCGGCGTCTACGCTCGCTGCATTTGGTGATCGCTGCTCTTGCACCGACGCCAAGCTGCATAATTTCGACAAAATATAAACTTTCCGTCTCCACTTTTCTGTCCCTCTTGTTTTTTTTTCTGTCGTAAGCAATTCCCATAAGCTACGAATATTCGTTGTTCTATCGTTTCGTTTATTTTTTCCGTTTTAAATATGTGATAGATTGTGTCGTTATTGTTTGCTTGTTATATAAAATATTGAGAAAAAATTACGTAGAGTTGATCGAATGAAAGAGGTTCGATCGTTGTATCAGGAAGTACCGTTTGAGCGTGACGAGAGTGCCGGTAAGCTTCTTGCATCTTCTCAATGCCGACTCGAGACGTTCGGGTTCTTCCTTTAAGAATTTTTCCTCCCTTACGACCTTCTCCATTTCGGAACTCAGAAGGCCCTTCATGCCCTCCTGAAGACTCGGGAAACGGACCTTCAGATCTGCTACAGTTTTGCTTCAGACACAAAGAAAGGAAATCAATTGAAAGATTTCTCGGATATTGTGTGAAAATTCGTTCGAAGGTAACTTTGGAAAAATCGCTTGAGGACTATTCACGATACTTATTTGACGAACGAAATACAATTATATCTAATAAAAAACAAATATACCAACATAATGAGATACATAGAAAGTAATAACTGGACATCAAAATTAGAGGCGCTTTAATCGCAATTTTTTAATTGCCTAAATTTATAGTTTAAAACCTGTAGAATACGATGCAGTTACTGATTTTGGTCAATTCTCAAAAATGAAGTCTCGAGAGCCTTTGAGCGTGACCCATCTCTGCTCCGTTTATAGGCACTAATGTGGAGAGGTGGATGAGTCGTTTATTCAATAATAGCTGTTAGATGGGGAAAATGAGTATTACGAGGAAGCTGACGGACTATTATATGGTGCTGGAATAGCTGACTAGTCGGTAAGTCACAGAATCATCGTTTTTCCCTTGCCGAAACTTTAAACGCGATTATCTCGAAACTTTTTTTTCCAACGAGTTGAAAATCGGTGTACACGATTACACCAAAACTATTTGACCGATCAAGCTCATATTTGGCACACGTTTTTATGATGACTATGTCCAATTGATGAATTTAAGACCAATTAAAAATTATCAAAATAAACGTGTTTTTGGCTGGCTCAAAGTTTGAATTTTTTTCTGAAAAAATCAACTTGTTTTCTAAGGCCTCCCCTTTAGCCAATTATCATTATTTTTCCAATATTATTAGTCCATCAAGTGACCACATGTATATACTAATCTATTTTTTCTGCGCAGACTGTTTCAGATAATCCTACGAGGTGCAGGAGTGTACACCGCATTCGGCCTCCCTACCGGACAGCTTCACGGCAACTGATTATATCTCCGCCATTTTTCACTTTTTTTTAAGCAACAAAAATCATTTTGAAAACTTGAATTATGCAACAAAAAGTACCTATGATCCTGAAAAGATATATACATTTCTTACCCTCCAAAAAAAATCATAAAAATCGACTAAGATTTGGCGTTCTGTAGGGAGTGCCCCCCTTAACCCCAGAACCCATGTGCGGGGTAGACTCATGTACCCCAGTCAACTTCCTAATTGCACTCCTGACCTATAAATCGACATTGTCAACTGGGGACCGCGATCACAATTCAGTTTCACGTCCTGGCTGTGAGGGCAGGCCGACAGTGGGATCAGTTGCTCGCTGGTTGTCAGGCAAAACGGTTCTTAAGAGCGGCCGGGATGGGTATGTACTCCAGCCTAAAGTTGCCGTTAGTGTTTCGTGGCGGTAAGTGTACTTCACTTTTTTTTTCACCAGAATCAATATATTTCACGTATTATTATTATTATTACATTATCTAAAACCATATATTTTATATTTGATATGAGAAAAAAAATGAATCCGACGATCTTCCACAATTTGAACGCGGATCTTGAAGATATGAATCGAAGGACCTTCATAAAAAGTCTCGCCAAGTCTCTCATCGAGCCAACCATTTTATAAGTAGAAAAACCAACAGCACCAAGGGTTAGGCCAAAAAAGCAACGAGATGTGCATTCTGTCCAAAAGCAAAGGATTTGCCAAGGTTCAGGTTATTTGTTGCCAATGAGCCGCCTGCGAGGAGCACAGAACGTTGCATTGTTGCATTTGCGCGATATCAGAATGAGTTGAATGTACGATTTCTTTATATTTTTTGTCTTCTCATTTTTATCATCAGTATTAATTATATACTATTTTGTCAATAAACGAAGTGAAAAATATACGAAAACCTCCTGCAAATATCGCACTTTACCATTGAACTATGGTTTTTCTCTACAGTACCGTATTTGGTATCATCCATACAATTTCCAATAATCCAGAGCACCTTTTTTCGAATATTATACCGCCATAATTTTTCGGGACCTTTATCATTGGCTTCCTTAAGCTTATTTCGTTTTTCCGTTTTCTATTATTTTCGGAGCCAATTGGGTGTCTGCCGTTCAGAAGATAATTATATGAAAATTGACCCGGTCAACTTGATGCCAGTGTGTTTGCCGTGAAATTGTTTGGATATGTGACCACCGCGTATTAATAACGAATAATATCGGTTGAATTGGTGATAATTTTTTTTTTTGTTAGAAATGCGTATTATCATTTTTAGCCATGGGAGAATTCCATTTTCATATTTGATTTATTTGTCTGCTGTTAACGACTAAATTATGTTTCCTGATCAGAAAATAGTCACGAAGTGGGCAATGAAAAATATTCTTTTGTTTTTCATTTGCCACTGTATCGTGTCTTTATTGAATATTTTACCTGGATTTGCTAAGGATGAGGGCCATATTTTCAACATCGGACATGTTGACGCGAGTCTTACGATTAATGACGTTGCCCCGTAATTCCTCCACCGTACTCTCCAGCTCGCTGAAACCGAGAAAAAAAAGATAATCAAATATATGAAAAAGAATGGAACAAAGAGGGTAAAAGAAATTATTTGATTCGGCACTCACGTGAGATCTTTTTCCAGCCTTATCATTTCTTGCTTGTAGAGGTCTTCGTCGCGACTCAGTCTCATCTTTTCCGTGTCCCCGGCTGCCCAAGCTGCTTCCCCACCCGATAGTAGCATTGCCCTAATAATTAATATTATTCATGTTATTAAGGAGGGAAATACATGTAGCGGCATAGAAAAATCGATTTCCTTTTTTTTAATGTAAAATATTGGTCAATAATCTCAAGAATACGGTGGGAAAGTAATTAATTAGCCGGCAAGTAATTGAAATCATTCAGTTTTCGTAGTTTGAAACTTTAAACTCGTTTTTCGCAAAACTACATTTTTTAAGTTTGTGAGAAACATAACTTTAAAACGTGTTGACCGATCGTGCTAAAATTGTACACACGTCTTAGTTACAATATTACCTTGAACTTATACCTAATTGTTTATGAAAATTACTTTTTAAAAGTACTTTTTTATTGAAACAAAATATTGTGTAAAATTTAAATTTATTTTCTGAAGTGTCCCATTTCTTTAATTTTCACTTTTTTATAGGTTCCTTCGGTAGAAGTTCAGAATTTGGATGTGAAAATACTAAAAATTCTTGGCTCATACTTTTCAGATCAATATTGAAGTCGTTAGATTTCCCAAAAACGGACAATGGCCGCCAAAACCTTTTTGGAAAACCACGACATAAAGTCGACATATTGCGATATTTTTTTAAATGGACACAATTATTTAGACAGTTTAATTATGTAATGAATCGTTCCTAAAGTTACATAAATGTGAAATGTTTTGTTCCTTTCCAAAGAAATGATAAAAATTTGCAATTTTTTCGTCGTCTACATGTATTTCGCCCCCTTGATTCGCCCCCGCGAACGTTAAAAATCTGCAGGACAACCATGGATGGTCGAAGATCCATAATTTACTATAATTAATGAACAGATGAATTGGATCGGTACATCTTAATGGAGTTTGTAAAAAATAAAATCGAATAACAAATCATCTCAATGGAAATTGCGAAAAATAAATGGAATAAAAAAGAATAATATTCGAAATAATTTATTTGATTAATTAATTATTTCGAATGTTAATTCTTTGTTTATGCCTACCGTATTGTGATGAAAGTATCTCTGATAGTTTCCTGGACCGTGTAAGCCTGTGTCTGTGACATACGTCTCAAATTTCGAACATCTTGGCGGAGATCCTTTGCTTTTTTCTGCAAACCCCTCAATTGATTGTACATCTCCGGTGTGAGTGCCAAGTCTCGATAAACGTACTGGCCAGCCGCTAGAGCAACGGGTTTTGGCGGTGGTGTGGGTTTGTGTCTGTCTCTTTCTGCAATTCCCATCATTCGCAACAATCATTTATTTTGTACGCTTTTTTACGCGGACTTGTGTCGAACAATAAAAACCTCACCGAGCTTCTCGATAAGGTAGTGATAATTCGTTATGCAAAGGCCGAAAATATTCATGTTCAATCGTTATATTGTATTTCGTCGATTGATTCGGAAATATATACATAGCATATATATTTTACGATTAACTAATCATGGGAACTTCATTGAATATCATTTTTTTTTTCATCCACGATAGTTTAAAAGGTATACACATGTACTTTTGCGATGATCGCGATAGTACATTGTTATGCAACGTATTAACTTACATCTATGTTTTGGCTTACGGAAAAGATAAGTGTGCGACAGATTGCGAAAAACGCAGAAAAGGATTTACCTTGCGAGGACATCCGTGGCAATGTCGAGGATTTTATAGCTGGTTTCGTGGGTTTTGTATCCGCTAGTTGCATTGCACAATCGTAGGATAAATTATGTTAGTAAGAGAAGTTCGTCTCGTTTTTCAAGAAATTTCCAGCTATACAGTCGACTCATGTACAATAATGTCATGTATTGTATTCTTAAGGACTTCAAAATGGGCAAACATCTAGGTGGCGTTTTAAAAACGTTAACACATAACCGTTCGACAAAAATACATTTTTTTTTTCATTTCCTACCAGAGATGTGCATATTTCACTACATATTGATATTAATGTCAGAGTTCGATTGGCAAAGTACACGTTATTTTTCTGTTGAGGGGTTACGTGGGTTTGAAAATTTCAAAAAATAAATTTAAAAAAATTTTATTATCTAATAGTACAATATGTCTAGAATAATCTCCCAAAGTTTTAAGTCAATCGGAGTAAAAGTCTAGGAGAAAGAAAACCTTTGGGAATTCCCTCCGTTGGAAAAGACCAGCCGGGAGCGACGCAAGTATACGCAATTTTTCTCAAAACACTATTTTTGAAGTCGGTGGACACGATTTCTAATGCACCGAAAAACTAATGCACCGAACTTATTGAAATTTTGGACACTTCTTCAAAATAGCATTGACTAGTGATTGAACGAAGGTTCTTTTTCGATTACAACTAATTTTACAAGGCTATACGTAGTGTAAATTGTACCAAAAGTTGAACTATTTTGCATACAACTCTGCCAAAAATTCAAATTTCAATATTTTTGAAAATTCTTCGTTCAATCACGAGCTATACTTATCTACTAACAGAAAAAAAATGCTTTTTTAATTTTAGATAAAGCTATCATGAGTTATCTTGACCACCACGAGGACATTTTTTTAGGGGTTTTCGGAAACCAGGTCCCACCGGCTGAATTTCCCAAATTTTTGGATGAATTTTTTTTTAAATATTGTTAAAATGCTCCTCTTTTATGTGCTTAACATTTTGAATAAAATAATTTATATATTATATTTAAAAAAAATAGAGAAAATATGCTTTTTTTTCCTTCGAAACCCACGTATCCCCTTAAAGTATCGTTTTCGGTATTGTTAATGAGGCCAACGCGCATTTACGTTGAATTATCTTGGAATATGTGAACGAACCGTCGAGAAAATTGACCGATAGAACTGTATCGTGGAAATTTCATGGAATTGATTAGTAAAGTGTTCGTTAATGATATGGAAATTATGCTTGCAGCGTCAGCCCGATTAGTACGGTGATTTCAGAATGCGCCGAACTTACTATGTTTATTCAGCGAAGGAAAATACAGTCTGTTTATTTATTACATGGGGGTGCGCGACATGCGAATGGTAATGGACTGCGTTATAGCCAATTATCGGATTCTTCGATGTTTAAACACAAGTAAAATAGCCTCGATCGACATCGTTTGTACGACCATCCCGCAATTTTTATTTTATTTTTTCCCCCTTGCAACATATAAGACCATCCAAAGAGACAGTCTGAAGCAGCTTCAGGCTTTGCTTCAGAAATCGTTTTCGTCGTTATCAACGTGCCAAAACAGCGATACATTTTTTGTTAAAATTAATTTACTTGTTTTGACAGAAAATGTTTTGACAGAAAATATTACATCTCGATTGATTACGAGTTACGAGACAATTCTGAGAGACAAAGTGGAAAATTTTCCTAGCATGTTTTTTTTCTGTTACCTCGCAAAATTTAAAGGAAAGAAAAAGTGCAGGTATTAAGGATCTTTGCGATTGGACACGAAAAGACTTGCGATCCCGGACAATCGAAGCGCAAATGTTTGTATGAGGTACGTTTAGAGTATCTACACTAGCATTTACCTGCGTGTTGCGGGGAGTGTTGTTTGGGGGAGTTCATATCTGGTGGCTCGTCGCTGAAGGAAACTGACTTTTCGAACGACACCGACTTGTCTGCAATGCATGTTTTTTTTTTGTAAAAAAACAATTGTTCATTATTCTCTCGTATCGCTTCGATTTTAACAGCGAGAAAAAAAAGGAAAAAGAAAAGAAAATACATGAACGAAGTTGTTTTTGCGTATGGTGCGTCGTAATTGAAATTTCATCAGCGTCACGGTTGTGCGAAAATGGAAATGAAGCCAATGTTGCTAACGAATAAAGGAAGAAAAAAAAAGAAGTACACTGTACCGGTCACTTACAAACGAACATTGTTTGCCACTGAATCGATAAAAACAAAACGAAAATCGAATTTTGTGGTGACGTCTACGTGCTCGATATTATTGGTATGCACAAGCCGAAAATCCTCATGCTCGGTTGCGAGTGCGATCGAACAAAAAAAAACAGTACGATCTCGTGAAGTGAACCAGAGACAAGTGCAGTGTGAGCAAAAAATGATTATATTTCCGTTTTGAACGGGAAAAAAAATGGAACGTGCTACCGGTGATAAATTTGAAGCGCACCTTTGCCTAATTTCGGTGGCTTAACGTCAGTCCTTAAGTATGAGTCATCTGTAATACGTCATATGTGATATATTACAATTATAATTACCTATAAGTGAGAATTAACTAGTGATATAGCGATTATAATATTGTTCTCGGCGTTTATAAATAGAAGATAATTAATGGAGAGAAAGAGAACGAGAGAGATAGAGATAAGTATAGTTGTGGAGATAGATTGTGACACACCTGGCAGTGAGGCGGAGCTGGAGCTAGAGTGCTTGTCGAACTCGTCCCCGGCGCCTGGTGTGCGGTTAGTTGAAATAACAAAGCATGTTTTACAGCAGGGTCAAGGAAATTCAGACAAGGAGCGGGGTACTGGTATCGCTTTGTGTTATTATTTTAAGTACCATAAATCAATATATCGGTGTTTTTTTCCTTTTGCCTTTTTTGTGACCTTTATCTCGTTCGAGTAGCCATTCGGACACTCAAAAAAAGACGCAAATATCTTTAATCGATCTGAATACTAATCACGTCTAGTTAGGTACACGTCTTAGTGTTTAATTAGTAACGTTTCGTGAGTTAGGTCTTTTGTAAATACGAATAAATTTGATAATTCTATCGGCGTTTTTATTTCTATTTCATATTATTTGTATTTTATTTCATTTCCATTTAATTTAATCTCATTTCTATTTCGATGTTATTTCTATTTTGTTTCATTTCTATTTAATTCCATTCCATTTCATTTCTATTTCATGGCTATTCAATTTTACTTCTATTTCTTTTTTTATTCAAATTGCATTATATTTGCGTTTTGAAAGAAAGAAAATATTTTATACTCGCATGAGAGGTCTTAGAATTGTCGCAAGTGTCCATTTTTTCGTACGATCATTCTTAAGTACAGCCGCATACTCGAACCGGACAAAATTTTCAAAAAACTTAAAAAGAAACACCCTGGTACATATTTATTCCGTGTTAAGTGAAATTGGGCGAAAAATGCGGAGCATTCGGTTGCAACGTCGATCAAAGCTGAGCGGAGAGGAAATGTCAAAAAATCGAAATCTTATTGTTTGTTGATTGCACAGACGGAAAGGAAATCTAATCTTCTTGATTGACACTACATGTTTCCTCTACTTCCACTTTTGGTAGAGACGCACCCTTAAGATTAAAAAGCTCGCTATTTCGCACCGGGTGTCGATTTGATTAACAGTGACGTCCGTTTATGGAAGAAAAATATAATTCTACCGAGTGAAAGTGATGTATGGAAATGTTAAAAGCAATCGTTATCTTATATTAATTGCTCCTGTGTAAGTTCTGTCTGCAATGGATTGAATTTGAGAATTTTATTTACGAGCAAGACCTTCTGCATGAGTTAATTAAAACACGTAATTAATTGATTAATTTTCTCTCTAGACATAAGATTTCGATGAAAAATGAAAAATTCCCGGTGGAATCAAATATTCCTAATATCTCAAAAACAAAATAAAAGTCCGAAACTTATCTTCAAATTCTTTACTTTCCGCCGTTTATGTCTTTTTATTTGATTTAATAAACATTTCGCGGATCGGTTCGTTTAGGTTGTCCAAAACAATTTTGTTGGCCAACAAACAGGAATGAAATATGTATTTTTCCACGCATTCCGAACGGAACGCGCCATAAATGTTTAAGCGAAAAAAAAACATTGAAATATGTATAGAGTAACGGATGTTTCAAATAATATCGTTTGTGTGCACGCGGATATTTCAGGCAAGCTATTTGTAAGTGGCACAGAGGCTTGAAACGTGACTCGGCCTTACAACCTGGCACAGTCTTGTTTTAAAGTTTTCTTTTTTCGCGTTTCGCGTTACTTCACTCGGTGATCCATAATCTTTAAGTTACGCTAATTATTAAGTGTAACCACTACGTTATAATTATGAAGCGATAAGAATTTTCTTTAAAGCCGAATCCATGTTCCCTACTATATGCGTGGTCTCTGTATATATCAATAAATCTGTAAGAGAGTGATCATTTTTCGTCATCACAGTGATTGAAAGCAACTAAAAAATTCTATGTACGTCAATAATGACCGTCATTATTCGAAAATATTTGGTGCGCTACGATAATAATGATGGCTATGTAATAATTGTGATTACGATTGTTCGTACAACCAGTAAAAAAAAACATTCGTGTTAAACATAGATGGCCGTGGGAAATTATTTTTGAAAATCCTTATCAAATGTTTGTAGCATCTTCTTAAATAGTGATTCGTTCTTGTTATAATTTTGTGTTGTGTAATTTATTATTAATTGTTGTGCGTGTGTGTGTGTGTGTGTAAACATATATATTGATATAAGTAAATATATTTATGGCGCAGACGATTATTTTATTCGGAATATATTATTAGAATAATTATAGAAGTAAGTGAATCGTAATAGCGATAGGGATACCTGTAGTTCTTGTGTATGGATCACGTCCTGCCGGGACTTGCAAATAGTCCCTTGGCGAGGGACTCGTGTGTGGAGCGTGAGTTAGAGCCTTTTGCACGAGACCAGTTAAATTAGCAAGCTGACGTTCCATCTGTTCCACCCTTATCCTATTGGAAAAGTAATTATTCGTGTTCCATTAATATTTGCGATGACAAATGGCTCTTCGATTTGTACGCATTATTTTTATTTTTTTACGAAACGTTAGATGTAGCACAGCCAGTTAACATTCAACATCTTATAGCTCGTGCGTTATTTTTGTATGTCTTCTACTTGAGCAAAGTTCCATTAGTGTCGATAAATAAAATAATAATATTGTCAGAAGCAATGTTGTTTGTAGAATTATTTTAATTTTTGTTAATAACGAGTAAAACTTGAGCACTTTTATTCAGCATATGACTGCATTCTTTTGAATATTCGGTACAGAATCGTAAGTTTTTAAATGGCTAACTTGAATGCCAAAACTTCGGAGAGACTGCAGTATCATAGTATTTAAGGGCCATTCAAATATTAGAGTGTTGAAGAAAAGTTGACTGTGTCTCTATTATAAATCGCTACGTATATATAAAGCATTGGGATGATCGTACAGTGCAGCATACGTGACATTGAAGTTCATATTCTTACCATCCACAATGTGATATCAGTCTCTCATGGACGGGTCTTATTTTATATATTGTCTCACAATGTGTTCACTGTTGCAAGAATAAAAACATGCCGCATCCTACGCATCAAAACATTCCGTCTATCCTACCAAATTCCTTCGATCACGCGATTATTCCACCCATGCCATAAATTACGAGTAGATTTCCTCTTAAAGCGTCGCGAATCCGAAAAGCTCGAAAATCAAAAGAAACACTCCAATTCCACGACCCGGAAATAGAGGAAGAAGAAATAAAAAATCATGGCTATGAAATCATTCGCAGGACCTAATTGACACTTGAATAAAATGTTAATTGAAACATTAGAAAGAAATTGAAAATAGGCAAAATATTTGAAATTCTTTGCTAAACGATATCAAAAACCATTTCATGAAAGTAAGATCGCTGTAGCGGGGCCGGGTTGAAATTTCGAACTTTGAATGATCAGAATGCTCAAAATGCCGAATTTATTAGCTACTACTCAATACTTCTGGAAATTTATCATTTCAAAACTTTGTAAACAAAATTATCATATAACCGAAAATAATAGTGCACTCAGGAATTAAATGACAATAATCATGGGACCGACTGATAAAGCGTCGACATGAAAACACAGGGCATAAAACAAGTATCAACTTCCCATAATGAAAGAGTCCACAGTTCCGAAAAATTGTAGTGTTAGAAATTCGAGTTCCTGAATAGCGAAGGTTTGTACAGGGAAAAGTTCCGAAAATAAGAATATCGATAAGAATCATTGATAGCTAAACATCCTTACATTATATGTTCACAATAAAACATGAAGGATGATCAAAATTCCGAAAGAATTTTACCCGAAAGACCAAAACTCCGAAAATCAGAACACCGTCACAATAAGTGATGGTACTGCTATCTAAATGCGTTAGGATAACTTGCTATCTGCTTTATGTATGAGTTTTCGGAATTTTGAACGTTCTGAACGTTCTTTATCGGAATCTTACATTATCTAAACTTCAGTTTCCGCAAACTGTATGATCGAAGCTATGATTTCCGGAGTCCAAAACTTTCGTGAACCTGTCGAATCTCTTATTAGCTTTTATTATATTTAAACTTTTTGATACAGCATTTGGAATTTTGGAATTGTGGCATGCTTAATATTACATATTCGGAGTTTTGTATGTCGTATTACTGGTCGTTCAAATAAAGCTTTGATCTTCTTCATACTATTTCTGAAAATCATCTCGTATAAGTAATCATATTGTATCCTTTTTCTATCGCTATTCGTACCGTTCTACATCATTTACAGTCAACTGTGTAGACTTTTGCTGGCATGATCTTTACGAAACGTGGAGTTTCGGAACATTAAAATTAGGAATTTTAAAACGTCGGAACATTCTAAGTTCGGAATTACAACCCAGCCCCGCTGTATCGTTTTAGGAGCTAATTGGAATATAACCTGCTTTTTCAAATTCAGAACTCTTCGTAAATTTTAGAAATATTTAGGAAACTTCGTAGTGCTTTCAAATGCGATAAGTAAGATGAAATAACTTATTTTTTTGGATAAGTGACGTGACAAGTTTTACGCTTGACTAATTGACAGTATTCCTAATACCCAGTGATCGCTATTCGAAAATTATTAATCATCCTGAATGATAAAAGAAAAACATTAAATCCTGATTTCCCGCTGTAGAGAAGCAAACCAAAAAAAAACATATACTCTGCAACAATAAGTTTCGCCACCAATAGCGATATTTTTTCGAGTTGGTCATGCACGATGAAACGTGCAAAGCTGTTCCGTAGGAGCTGAAACGTGGTCTCATTGAACTAACGTTCGACCGTATACCGAGAAAAAAAAAAGCATTGTCCCAACGATCAATCAATGGCGTAAGCAATTTGGACGGTTTTAGAAATGAACATTGAAGTAAAAATAATTGGTTGATTTCCAGAGTAATTCGGCAAATTAGCGGGGAAAAACGGAAAAAATGATAAAGAATTATGATGCACGGGTGAGAAAATAAATGTTGGAGCTCAGGCAGAAGCGTAATTTTCATAATTGCGATGCTAAGCAAAACAAATGACGTTCGCAAATTTCAGGCAATGCATATTCATAGCAGAGATTTCATTTTTTTTCGTTTCATTTTTTTCTTTGTCTTGTTTTCATTGAAATTGCTTTATACCGGGTGACGTCGTAGGGCTGCCCAGGAGGCAGAGCGGGAGCTCCCGGAGGAAATGGGGATCTCGGGGGACCTGAAGGTGGACGACCCGGTGGTTTAACGCCATAAAGGGTGTACGATTCCTCCAACAGTTCCGTATCGCTGCACCACCCACAACAGATACACACACCCAGACTATCAGCTATCCAACGTTCGACTTCATTTACATCGGGGATTTTCCAGTCCACCGCTTTCGTAGACATACGGGTATGGAAGATTTTTTTATATTGCCGTTGCATGGCCCGCGAAGAGTTCATTTCAGAGAGAATTTTCAGCATTTACGGTGGGCCAACATTTCCGATATCGTTTGTTTTCGAATTTTTAAATTTTCTGATGTTAAAGGAGAAAAATAGGTGGAAAATTGACAATCATATATGGGTACGTTATTTTTATGATTCAATTTCGTAAAGCAATTTCGCAAATAGGAATACATTGTACAGACGAAAATTTAAGTAACCTCGGACCGAAAATAATCATGAAAATGATACGATGTGATTATAATTACGTGTCAACGATTTTACGCTTTTCAGGCTCACAACAAGATGAAGCTTCGAGGAAGACCATATTACGGATGATGGAAATGATAAATCGTCGCATGATCTTTTATGCGTTAAATTTCAGTGAATTAAATTGGGTTCAATCAAATGAAACGGGAGGTAAGATCCATTAAATTAATAAAAGCCACATTCTCTCCACGGTTAAAAGAAAATAATTGGTCTTCCGGTCATGATAAGGAAATATTACACAGAGAAGAAAGGATGTATTCGGTTTGTACAACAAACGTTTTTAATTTCAATTAAACAAAAAACACAAGATTATGGCTTCAAATATTTCGTAACATTCTTGAACTATCCTTACCTGGCTTCCTCGTCGATGACGGGTGTAACGGTTCCTGAATACTGCGAATAATAAGGCTCCTCGTAACTGCTACCTGTGCTGTATGGACCACCGGGATATCTTCCGGATCCCGTCCCAACACCGCCGCCTCTTTCGGGACTGCTCATGTAGCCACTTTCACCGTGTAGCCGATCTAATAAATTATTTATTTAAGTAAGTTATTTGGGTACACTGCCTAATTGACTCGCTAAGCTTTCAGTGATAATAGATATGTGTATGTGTATATATCTATATATATATATATATATATATGCACACAAATATATCTGCATTTTTATTTTCATTTTGGAAATACAATATCGACGACAGGTCATTTTTACATACATTTACTTGTTCGATGCAACTGTATAGAATTCAATTTACTCGCACTCAGGTATACTTGTACGTGGTACAGGCCGAAAAACAAACACGGGAAAACGTATCTTCAATAAATGTCCATCATACATATACGAAACAAAAGAATGTGCCACGTGAGATAAAAATTTGCAAACTTGAAATTTTGTAATTCAAAAAACGATTTTGTTTTTTCAAATGCCAATCCATATCTACGGGACTACGAGAAACAATCTCATCGTTTTGCGATGAGAAGTATATTCCGCTTCGGACACATGCACAAAAAGTACATAGCCATCTGACAAGTAATCATTGGTTTTGGGAATCAAATCACTAGTGTGATGTCTCATTCGATGTAAAAATAATGAGGGGTCGGTTCAAAAAGGATATTTGTGGTATTCAATACAGTTGGGCATAACATTGTGGTATTTTAGATAAAGTAATGTTCATTATTGCGTACATTTTGGCGAGAAACACATGGTAGCTTTGTAATGTCATAAAAATATCGCACAACAATACTGAATGAACCCACATTTCGTTGTTACTACGAATATTCGATATATGTATACACTACCGGCGGAAAGTTTCCGGAAAAAATTCAAAAAAGTTCCGGAACGACTTTTTATGTCATTTCGCCGTTAGTTGACATAAATGAATGTCAACTACGGCATTTTGAAAGGGAGGAATTTACCTTCATGCCATTTAAAAAAAATTTTTTAGGGCTAGTACCCTTTTTCGAAAACGACAATTTTTCACCTTTTTTTGTTTCATTTCTAGTGGATCCTGTTTACAGACAACATTTTTTTAATGCATTTATTTAACCGGAATCATAAAGGAGGAAGCTCAAGCTTCACTTTTGTTTTTTCTTAAAGCTGCGTACGATTTGTTATCTAAAGATATTTTGATTATTTTGAAAAAAAGAGGCCATTTGAAAAATAACGTGTAACGCAAAAACGACACGGATTCAAAGAAAACCTCAAGATAGTAAAAAGTTGAATCAGTTTTCGTTGAGCTCGCGAGAATTTTTTCCGATTTGTTTTTCGAAAAAAAAATTTCCCCTATTTTCGGTAAAAAATCAGATGATTTAATTACCGTAACTCGAGAAAAAAACATCGAAAATTTTTTTTAAATAATTCTATTGCGTTGAAAGTAGAAAAATATTTTTTTTTCTCTCTTGAAATTTCACCACAAACCCCTTAGTTCTCGAGTTACGGTAATTAAATAATCTGATTTTTATTACCGAAAATAGGTGAAAAAAAAATCTGAAAAAATTCTCGCGAACTCAACGAAAACCGATTCAACTTTTTACTATCTTGTGGTTTTCCTTGAATCCTTGTCGTTTTCGCGTTACACGTTATTTTGCAAATTGTCTCTTTTTTTAATCAAAATATCCTTAGAAAAAAAAATCGTACGAAGCTTAAAAAAAACAAAATTGAAGCTTGAGCTTCCCCCTTTATGATTCCGGTTAAAGAAATGCATAAAAAAAATTTGTCTGTAAACGGGGTCCACCAGCAAAGGAACAAAAAAAAGGCGAAAAATTATCGTTTTTGAAAAAGGATACTAGTCTTTAAAAAAGAAGTAAAACAATTTAAAAAACGGAATGAAAAGTCAATTCCTCCCCTTCAAAATGCCGTTTATTAAATTCATTTATGTCAACTATCGGCGAAATGGCATAGAAAATCGTTCCAGAACTTAAAAAAAATTTTGTCCGGAAACTTTTCGCCGATAGTGTATATAAAGAAAATATATTTAAAAAATCCAAATGATTTTCTACGTGAATCGAGAATCACATTACATACGTTAAGTGCATCAATAAAAGAACTGCATGATCGATGTATAACATGATAAATAAAATACGTAATTTCTTTTACTTTGTTTTGTAATTCTCTCTGGGATCACGCTGTTTGGTTTAGAAGGATATTTGAAATTGCAGTCGATGGCCCCGCTTATTTGTCACATGTTCGAATCTCATGATTTTTGGCCTAGCTTAAGGATTCTACTGACCTGGTATACTATACAGGGAGACCGAGCTGTCTCTAGAGAAGCGTGCCGAGCCCCCAAGGCTGCCGAGGGGACTCTTACCGCATTGGTAGCTGCGAAGCGGCTTGGCTGGTGCCACACCGCCACCACCTATCCAACCATTGAAACCAAAAAGCAATATACCATATACCCAGATCCACGAAGCCGCTACACTTCACCATTAGAGCCTAGCCTCGTTAAGATTCCAACAGCGTACTCTTTCTGATTTCTTTTAGTTAGTATGTCGGCAGGCTTGTTTTCGATGGAAAATTACCTCGCATATCATCCCTCCAGACCAGAAACAAGCACGTTACATCGTTTTTTCAGTTACCATTCTTTCATGGTGATTCTTTGTTTCGAAAGTTTTAATTGCAATGTACACAATTTATATCGAGCTCGAAATGAGGTATTTTCTTCTCGAACACTTGAAAGATTTCAAAAACTAGTATAAATGAACGAATCAATTAGGAAATGCTTTATTTCGTTTCTTTTTGCAATTGTTCGAGTCTTTTATGTTCAAGCTAAAATCATTGTATTAATACGAAGGGATAAGGATAAAAACATTACGCTAGGGAGCTGAATCGTCATTAAAAAATAATAAAAGAATAGTGGAAGAAGTCTAAGGGAGGAAAACCCTTTACAATGTTAAAAAAATTGATTTTTTTCATATATTTCGAAAGTATAATATATTGAGAGTATATTGGAAAATGAAAAAATCGAAATATGAAATATTTACGAAGTTATAGCACATAGTCGTATAGCACATTATCGTATCGAAGCTTTAAACGCGATTATCTCGAAAATGCATTTTCAAAAACTGCTCGTTTTATAGCTCAAAAAGTTATTGATCGATCTGGCTGAAATTTTGGGAGGTATCTCACTATAAAATTATCGGAAGGATATACCTAAAGTTTTAAGGTTATTGCGTAAATAAATTACTTTTTGTGGGGTTAAAATTGTCGAGAAAATGGTAAAAAATATGAAAATTTGATTAAAAAGCCTACGCAATTTTTAATTTTATACTTTTTCATATTTTTATAGGTATATCCTTCACCTACACATGTCAGTAATCGAAAAATATTTTCCATTCCTGTTTCAGATCAATAGAAAAAATCAGACAAATAGAGCACTTTGCGATATCGCGCAAAAAACGTCTAAAAGAATACCTTATAACGCCGCCATTTTATTTTGTTAAAAAAAATCAACACTTGCCAGTTATAATAAGATAATGTTAAAATGACGCGATTATTTTATCACCTTCAAAAAAATTAATAACAAATGACTTATTTTCGGGCGGCTAAAGGGTTTTCCCCCCTTAAAAAGCAATTCACCGATTTTTCGTCTGAATTAGAATATCAGTGATTTTGATTTTCGACAAAGCAGCAAGCATTAACATTCAAGAGTCCCGAAATAACGAAATTAATATTCTCCATCGTAAATAATGGGGTCAAATGGTCGTTAATTTCGTAAATTAAGAATATGCCCCCGATATTGTTGATTCACGATTACGATGCACGAAGCATTATGATACGAGCATGTGGCGCGCTTGCAATCAAAGAAAACGTTTCCTCTTCTTCACGAGCCAGCAATGCATTAAAATACAAACCGAACAAGGAAAAACTTAGAATTTCCAATACATTCAAATTTATGGAATTGGACGAAAAAAAAGTCTACCTCTTTTTTTGAAATTTGAACAGACATATTTATTGGAAATTCTGAATTTTTCTCACATTGTGCGAATCGATACTAAGCCTACTATAGAAAAAGCTCATGCACGTTATCTTGGCGAAAGCATTAAACAGAAATTGTGAATGAAACCGAAATCATTATTTTGCAAATGCATGCACCAAACTCAACTTCTTTGCACGCTTAATACGCTTTGACAGGCCGATTTCGCAGATTGTGCTTCTTTGCCAGGGATCTAAAGGTAGACTATTTACTGCGCCGTTTCATTGCGCGTGTTGGTGCGCAAGAATAAAGTCAATAAGATTTACCACAATAGGTACTAAGGATATCATTTTGTAAGCTTATATCGAACATCGAGTTAGGCTAGGTTACTCGATTGGGGGAAAACGAATTGGAAGACCCGTTTAACAACGATCTCAATGTGAAGCACAAAAATATTGGGTTGATTACTTTTGTTTTGTCAATTTTTATTAATAACCATCAATATTAAAAAATTTCTTCTGATGGAAAAAATTGCTTTATAAATGACGAGCAAACGCAGTCTCGTCGTATTACGTTTCGCACGAATTAGCATTAACTGTAAAAGAGAGACAGTCAGTTTTCCCCAATCTGCCAATCGTCATAGACACAATTATTCTTTACAATTATTTATCGGAATGAGGAACCTTCTTACCCGGTGTACCAAGAGCCTTTGGCTGTGTTGGAGTGGCATTTGGTCCAGCTACGACGGACGAGGTTGCTGGACTGTATGCTCGTATTAGTGAGCCACCCCGTGGCAATGTACTGCTGCCTCCCATATAATAACGGCTGCCCGATGTCGAATTTTTGGATGTCTGGAAACATTATGGTAATCGAAATTACGAACGCGAACGAGAATGTGTCACTTCGATATTTCAACAAGAATTTTATCCGTTGACGCTTCGCTCACCTGTCGACATGCGGGGGTCGGGTTGAAATTCCGAACTTTGAATGATCAGAACGCTCAAAATTCCGAATTTATTAGCTAGTACTCATTACTTGTGGAAATTTATAATTTCAAAATTTTGTAAACAGAATTATCATATAAACGAAAATAATAGTACACTATGGAATTAAATTACAATAATTATGGGGCCGACTGATAAAGCGTCGACAAGAAAACACAGCACATAAAACAAATATCAACTTCCCATAATTAAAGAGTCGGCAGTTCCAAAAAAATGTAGTGTTAGAAATTGGAGTTCCTGAATGGCAAAGGTTTGTACAGGGAAAACTTCCGAAAATAAGAATATCGATAAGAATCATCGATAACTAAACATCTTTACATTATATGTTCACAATAAAACATGAAGGATGATCAAAACTCTGAAAAAATTCTACCACGAAAGATCAAAACTCCGAAAGAATTTTACCCGAAAGACCAAAACTCCGAAAATCTGAACACCGTCAACATAAGTGGTGGTGCTGCCATCTAAACGCGTTAGGCTAACTTGCTATCTGCTTTATGTGTGACTTTTCGGAATTTTGAACGTTTTGAACGTACTTTATCGGAATCTTACATTATCTAAACTTCAGTTTTCGCGAACTGGATGATCGAAGCTATGATTTCCGGAGTCCAAAACTTTCGTGAACCTGACGAATCTCTTATTAGCTTTTATTATATTTAAACTTTCTGATATAGCTCGTTTTCTATAATAAAAATTTTTGTATTTTGTGGCATGCTTAATATTACATATTCGGACTTTTGTATGTCGTATTACTGGTCGTTCAAGTAAAGCATTCATTCTATTTCTGAAAATTATCTCGTATAAGAAATCATATTTTTATTCTTTTTCTATCGCTACTCGTATCGTTCTACATCATTTACAGTCAATTGTGTAGACTTTCGCTGGCATGATCTTTACGAAACTTGTACTTTCGGAACATTAAAATTAGGAATTTTAAACCGTCGGAGCATTCAAAGTTCGGAATTTCAACCCGACCCTGACATGCGTTGATACTTTCGGATGTAAGGTAAATGGAATAAATCCGGTTTGCGAATAAAAACTTGCGGTTTTATACAAGTAACTCCTGTAATTGTGATTTTCTCTCGGATTTTCCTCTCGTTCATTGTTATGGAACGCTCGAATCCGCCGCTGATTGTGCAATATCAGTAGATATCATGCAATATAAATATAGAGGAATCAAAAAACGCTACTGTGAGAAACGTGAGATGTGGAATGCAAATTGGCGAAACGTGAATTAGAAAAAAAAAAATACGTTAGTAAAACAACTGGAATTTAAATTCATCGAAAGTGTGGCCGAGAAACGCTCTCGCACGACGCTCGGTTTTCTTACGACAGAAATGGGCCGAACGTGTGCCACTTGACTGTCTCTGAGCCTCGTTGAAGATCGTTAGCGCTCGAAGGAGTGGCGGAGCGAGAGCGTTTGTTAATCCCGTGATGTTAATAAAAAAAAAAAACACATTGAAAAACCAACATTATGAGCACGAAGGTACGATGAGATTCTCTTTTTTTTTGTCTGATGTTGTTTGATGCACTTGCATATTTCGTTCGCTTCAAGACTCGCCGATCCACCACATGGACGTTTCCCGCTCCAATATAGGATGGGAAAGTTGCAGCAATAAAAGAACCACTGTTTGTCAAGTATACGCGATAACATAATTAGTCTAGTGACTGAAAACGCTGTGAACCGAGCGTATTTCACGCTCTGACGCAAGCCCCAATAAAATAACCCTTTATGCATGCAACCGAAGCCTACGTGTACCGTGGCAGGTTCTCCAAATAAGGTAAATGATCCGAGTTCTCGTACATGAGCCTACAGCCATCCACAAACCTGCGCTTGCACCTGAACTTGCAGTTGTACATGAACCTGCACTGATATCCATTTATACTTCCGTCATTGCACCAACGTATATCTTTTGCGGATTCGTTCACAGACGAGGAAGGTAACGACTCAGAACTTTACCCTTTTCAATTATCACAAGAGAAGGTTTTTTTTAATCATAGCGATATTAAATACTGAAATTAATCAATTTTCAGTATTTTAAATTGTTTGCTCGAATGCGTTTTTTTTTATTGAAGCTAATCGAAGAAAAAAACATGGTTGTCCCTAAATTAATTGATGGTTATAAAATTCTTGATAATTTCGAACTGTTAATTTACATCGATACGTGAACTTTTCTGATAAAAATTCTCAGACGTTTAACCTTTCGTGGTCATCCTGGGTAGAATCGACCCGTCGATCAATTTTTGGCGTAAATATATAATAGTTCCCGGCTTCGAATGGGACTGTATTCACCATCTTACCTGGAGTTTGAAGTATCCTTATACCATAAAATTTACCATCTTTACATGCCGGAATAAATACCTTTTTTGAAATGCGCACTATGCTATTACTTTTTTCCCAAAAGTAGCATATCTAAGGAGTATCATATCCAAATTTTAGGTAAAAATATTGAAAATTCAGGGAAGTGTGATTTTTTGAGCGAAAAAGTGTATTTTTTGCGTTTTCACCTCTTTATGATTTTTTTTAACATGTCGCCATTTGATTTCTTATAAATAAATGTTTCGTACATCATCTAGAAAATTGAAAGCATGTTCCGTAATTTTTTGAACCACTTCGAACTGATAGTTAAACGAACTTCTCGAATTGTAAATATGCACTACATCAGTACTAAAAGTACTTAGTACACGGAGAGAAAAATCCATGGTATTGTCAACAAACAGCCATGGTAAAAGAGGGGAAAGTAAAACTCCCTATAGTTTATTAACACAGAAATCATAATATGGTTAACACAACTATAAACGAAAAGTATATCTTAACATGCGATATGGGTGGCGTGTTTGACTATCTATTATTCCCGAATTATTTATTAACCACTGCGAAAGGCTTGACAGTATAAATATGGTTGATTCAGTGCTATCACAAGATTGGCGGACAAATATGGTACTAATGTTGTACACTGTACGTTAGGTTTTGTTCAGGTCAAACGTCTACTATTCCATTTAAGTTTGCACGATACATATGGTTAACACTAACATTTGTCGAGTATAATTTGCTAAAAGACCATACGAAAAGTGACTATTCGAAAAAAATTATGGTAATGTTTACTTATATCGAAGACGTAAATCATTTGTAGCTGGAGCAAGGACGGCTTAGTAGTTTTAAGAACTACGCGTTTTTTACAAACTGTTACATAGTATGCTTGTTGCATTACAGAAATGGGATATCAGTTCAACACTTTTTGTAGTTCACTTTCGGTTCTTGTAGGACACACATTATTATGCACATAGGAGGTCCTATAATATAATACGATACAAATGACTATAAACATCGTTGCAAATCACAAGCGACATTTTTCATCAATGTATATATATATATATATATATATATATTAGTCCTGTCCGCTAATAGGATCTTGGGGGAGTGAAGTTTTGATAGTGTAAGGGAATATCGATTTTATAGCATTATATTTTAATCCTACTATATTATATAGCATTGGACAATTAACGTATGTGCATAATTTATGCAACTGCTAAAATATCAATAAGCAGTACTATATTTTTGGCAGTAACTATATGGCCATAAAATATTATAGTCCTCTCAGGCAAATATAAAATATGGTGAAAGTGTGAACTTTCAAAAATATTTTAAGACCAACCGGACTCTAAAATTCTAAAAATTGACGAAATTACACCTATTTTAGTGGATTTTAATCGATGATTCGCGTGTAACGAAAGCGGACCTCAAAGTACAAGAACACACAAAAGAGGCCCGAACTGCCCGCAGATTGTATAGATTAGGTGTGCAACACGATCTCGATGATGAGGAAGGATACTTTTATATGGTGCCGAAATCGCTAACTAGCGGTCAGACGACAATATTTCACAAGATCGTGTAAAATATGTACTAAAGCTTTGAACGCGATTATCTCGAAACTACATATCTTGACACGGCGGGATTGATATCTTGAGTAACTTTCACACTATTGACTTGGATTTGCACAGTTACCGTTCAAACATTAGTCATTTTCGGTTCACGATCGAATTTTTTAATTGGTTGAACCATTTGTTAATAACAATGACTTCAGCATGCTGTTTTTCAACAGAAAAATGAGTTTTTCTTTGGAGAAGCTGTCATTTTTCGTATTTTTCGAAATTTCGAAAAGCCGATCGTGAATCCATAGTCAGTTGGATATATTTGAAGAAATTTTTTTTTTGTATTTGTTTCAGATTACATTTGAGCCTGGCAGAGATCCCGCCGTTTCGGGCCTCGCCGCTGGAGGACTGCAACGCCAACTGCAGCACCACGAACACTTTGAAAGATTTTCTACCGAAAAAAATTACATCGTAACCACAAACATGTGTACACCATGCTGGGAAAAAATTAACTTATTCCAATCAAAGTGTTACTAGAAAAAAAAATTATCATTCTGACCCTTCAAATTGGGCATCCAGAGAGGGATACCCCCTTAAAGTTTGGTTGAAAACACCATACATTTCTCTCAGTGTAGAGTAGTACGTCTGTCGTGCGCGGTTGAGTTTAAGATGGGAAAACTGGAACGAATTTTGATGTGTCCGTGTGGAAAGTGTGTTCTCATCATGCTCGCGCTTCTTTTTCTCGATATACAAACTCTATTAATGGGTACACATTATGGAAATTAATTTCAAGGAGCAACATTTACGTCTATAGTAACGATACGAGATGGGAAGTGTGCATCATACAGCAGCAAATTCTCTCACGGCAATTGACAGTTTGCGAGTTCGTGTCCTCGCATATGAATTGGATCGGTTCGTGCTCTTTGCGAACTATCGCTATCAGATACTACGGTGTACGGAATGCAAATACAGATACATCGTGGTTTTCACTTCCACGTATCTTAACAATCGAGTGCGCTCATCGTGTACGTGCGGATATTTACGACGCGCTCTAACACAAATCAACAGATTCATCATTATATTCGGTAATCCGGGATCCATTAATTACATATGGTGCTGAGAATCCTAGATCAAGATATTACCTATTTACAGGCCAATTCAATTAATCGTGATTAAACAATTACTATGGATTGAACTACCTAAATAGAGTATAAATTTACGAGTATCGGTTTTCAGTATGTTTGCAGAAAACGTATTTTTTTGTTGTTGTAATGTTGACTAATTGAGGGGTTTCATTATCTTGGCGCTTGGAAGAATACGTATAAAAATAATTTAAAAAATTAAATGAGTTTTATTTAAAAAACGCATATATTTTTTTTTACTGGTGATGATATAAGTCGTCTACTAGACCCTCTTTTCAAACTGGTGGACAAAATAGCTCGAGATCAGCCAATTTTCATGAAATTTATACCACATATTTTTATATTATCCAATTTATAATATTATCTAGGATGTACAATAAGATTTTTTTTATTACATGCAGCGTTTATGTTGTATTAATTTTTAAAACTGAACATTTTAGAAAAGTCAGAGTTTTTTCGAACAGTTGTCATTTATACAAAAAAAAAAAAATGAAAAATGTTTTCCCTATGCTAAAAGTCAGCTATTGGGCTTTCTATACAAAAACCTATTTTTTTTTCAAATTTTTCAGACACCACCGGCCAGTAAAAAATATTCTACCATCGGCCAGGATTTTCAAAAGAGGGTCCTACTAGACGACTTATGTCGCCGCCTTTTTTTCATTTCTCTTATACGTTTTTTTTAAATTTCTTCATAAAACTATAATATATTGTTGGAAAATAAAAATGATTTTATATATTTAATCGTCGCGTTGAAATTTTAAATATTTTTATACCTATTTTTCCGTGCGCCAAGGTGGTTCAAAGCCTTAAGGGATAAAGATTGTAAATCTGGTGACTCGAGACTCGTCTACGTTGCATTAAGCCACGTACGGAAAGAGTTGAAAAATGTGGGCAGTATATGAAACGATTGAAAAAAATAATTTATGGAAAGTTTCATACATTTTCATGCAACAGAGAAAATAATTATATTGGGTGAAGTAAAAAGTTCTGAGCGTTTTCCGCTAGATGTCTTTAGTGAGCCATATCTCACTATGTATACATCGCATTGGGTCATACTATACGGTGATTTAAAGGTGACATTACGCTTCAAAAAAAGTTCTTTGACCGTTTTAGTTCTTGGTGAAGTTAATTGTGTGTTACAGCGTTCCAAAATGGAGCTAAAAAAAAGAGAAAATTCGATACATTCTTCAGTACCACTACCAAATTTGTGCTGTTTATGGACCGAATACAGTATCGAATGCAACAGCAAAGCGGTGGTTCCAACGATTCCGTTCTGGTAATATGGACGTCGAAGATGAGGCACGCTCTGGTAGACCAATCGGCGAAAATGTCGATAAAATTATGGAAATCCTCGAGTCGGACCGGCATATGAGCACTTATTGCATTGCCCAGGAACTGAAGATTAGCCCGAAAACCGTTTGGAACCATTTGCATACGGCTGGTCTCAAGAAGAAGCTCGATGTATGGGTGCCACATGAATTGATGCAAAAGAATCTTTTGAACCGAATTGATGCCTGCGATTTTTTGCTGAACCGTAACGAAATCGACCCATTTTTGAAGCGGATGGTGACTGGCAATGAAAAATGGGTCACATACGAGAACAACAGCCGAAAAAGATCGTGGTCCAATTGCGGTGAGCTGGCCCAAACGATCGCCAAGCCCGGATTAACGGCCAAGAAGGTTTTGCTGTGTGTTTCGTGGGATTGGAAGTGAATCATCCACTATGAGCTGCTCCCATCGGGCCAAACACTCAATTCAGACCTCTGCTGTCAACACCTGACCAGATTGAAGCAGGCGATCGACCAGGAGCGGCCAGAATTGGCCAATAGGAAGGGTGTTGTGTTCCATCATGACAACGCCAGGCCGCACACATCTTTAACGACGCGCCAGAAGCTCCGAGAGCTTGGATGGGAGGTTCTATCGCACCCGCCGTATAGTCCAGACCTGGCACCAAGCGATTATCACCTTTTCAAGCATTTGCAAAATTTTCTTGATGGTACAAAACTGGTCTCAAGAGAGGCTTGTGAAAATGAGCTGGTCAAGTTTTTTACCAATAGGACTTCTCCAATCGCGGAATTATGAAATTGCCTTTAAAATGGACAAAAGTTATCGAAAAAAACGGCGCATATTTGATTTAAATAGGATAATCCAAACTATGTTAATTTCATCGTCGAAATAAAGCCAAAAAACGCTCAGAACTTTTTACTTCATCTAATATTTTCGGAATAAACTCTATATTATAAGACTATGCGCCAACAAATGTACTTTCTTCTTGAATTCCACACAACTGCAATCTTGAAGTTCATTCTTATTCCACGATTTTATTTTTCAAACTCAGTAAGCGGTTCATTATAATTTGTAGAGCGTTTTACGAGCTAAGTTTTATCGTTTCTTTGAATGCTTCCTTTAAGCATAATATTCAAGACGATAAAAAACGTAATTCGATTATGATGAGTAGGCATGAGTCGCGAGTTATATGTCTCTAGCGAATAAGAAATTGTGATGTAGTTTGGGAAATATAACATAAGTTACGAGAAAATAAACTACTGCGAATAATTGGCGATGATTTTCGAAATGTAATAGACAGCGGCGGACATTCAAGAGTAAATCTATGGTGTCTGTCTTATTTTTTAAAATCTACTCGTTTTTTTTCTGGCATAATAGATTTTTTTGAAAGTTATACATCAAATTCTTTGTCAAAAATGTCACGGTCATTTCAAGAACAAGGTTTTAGTGTCGAAAAATTTAGAACGTTAATTGCGTCTTTTTCCATTAAACTAGTGCCAAGATGATTAGTAATAAAATGTATAAATCATTTTAAAAAAGTTCTCAACTTCAAAATTCGATTCCAAATAAATGTTTGGAATACGTTCCATATTTTCTCTGGTATTTAACCATTTTTCATATGTTAAAATGAAAAAAAAACATCGAAAAAGGTTTGGATAAAATACCAAATTTCTGTTGCCTAAGGAATACTTTTATTAACGAATGTTAAAACGATTAAAAACTTTCAAAATGGTTGAATACATTTTGTTGACGATGAGGAACTAATGAGTCAGTAGAATAAAATGTGAAGTATTGCGCGAGGTTTTCCTTCTGTGTCACGCTAAAAAAATACTAGATGGAAATAATAAAAAAAACAAGTTGTGCATATTGCGATATTGTTCGATGTGGCCTGGATCGCCGGATACATAAATACATTGTCTTCATGCTACATTATTTTGTTTACACCAATATCATATCTTCGCGCCTAGTAAAACCACTGATTGTGAGTAGTGGATGCTGATCCCGTATAAATAATACTCGTTCGACCAGTTTCCTCCGTTCGATACCGAACACTCGTATACCCCAACAAGTATCCTTCACATTTTGGATTATATCAGCGTCGACGCGAGCCTCGAAATGTATCGATGCTCAGATGATTCTGCAATTGTGCCACTATCGAGATATAAAGGTCACGATTTATGCCGTTGCACGGTGGACTTTTCTTTGCTTCGAGCCTCGGCTGTTTCGTCCACAAAAAAATCGTCTAACAAAAATTAAAAAGAAACAATCCATTTGAAACATGAAGGAGAAAAATATAACATAGAAAGATTGAATGAAAAATATTTCGGAAAGCTTCTTTGCCTAAAATTTCATTCACGGTTCATTTCATCCATCGCCATTTTGTTGGTACACTACACGAAATATTCCACTCTATAAAAAGAAACCTCCATTACCGCGAATATTCATCTCTCACCTGTGCCCAATTTGGGGCTGTCGCAATGAAAAAGAAAAAAAAATCATTAATAAGTCAGCACCCACACGAGAATTATTGCTCAACGTTTTTTTTTGCAGATAGTTATCGTATCCGAAAGTTTAAAAATGCGCTCGAAGAATGAGGTCCGACAGCATTATTGTCCGGTCTCCTCTTTCGCCTTATTACATAAAATGTGGAAACTCCACAGTGGAGACTGAGAGAGCACGTAGTGTCGGAGGAAACAGGCCGTAGAACAAACCAACTGCCGTAGCAACATTGCACGATCGCGAGACTTGCTGGACTGTTTGAAGTAAGGACCAAAAAACAAAGGGACGGTATATTTACAGGAGATTCACAACAAATGAACGGCGTTTTACGATGTACGCGTTTACTCACTCTCGTGACACTAGTAAATGGATACACCGTTTGATACATTGTGGAAGTAATAAGCAATGTACATCAGCGTATATATACGCGAACACGTATACACATGTGTGCATACAGAAGTTGACGTAGTTCAACGTGAAGCACGTGGATATAGGTGACTGTGCAAAGTGAAACGTGTCATGCGTGCTGTGGTAAGTAGGCGATGGTTTGCCGGATCGATAAATCGTCGGCGATGGCTAGGATGCGGCGTAGATGAGAAAAAAAGGAAGAAAATGAAAATGCATCGTACATCAGGAACGAGAAAGAAAACTTGGAGAGAATGCTCGAAACTTGTTTTTCTTCGGCCAACGTTTGACTACGTGAGGATCTAGCCGAATGGGACACGGATTGTTAGAGCAGACGAAAATCTGTTAATGACTTTTCAACTTTACGAATTGATCGGATATTCTGCTGAAATTAACGAAATTTTGTGTTTTTTTTTGTGCTTCTTTGTGAGTCGAAACGGTAGACATATGGAGGTTGGAAGTCTATAGTTATAGTCTTTCTAATTAGTTCATGAGTAGGATAGCTGGGGACGAAATCGTTCGATGGATGCACAGAAGCAAAGTAATCGGCGGGCACGTTGCACAACTTTTGTTGTTCGGTGAAAGCGTCGAGGGAAATTATTATTTCGGTTGTTTTGCGTAAGAAAATATACGTGTGCTACGATCCGTATATATTATATGTAATTACGAATAGCCAGTGTAACAACGAGACACGACGTGATTACTTTCGCGACGTATAATCCCGCGAGAAATTTACGTAGAGTTATGACACCGGAAACCAAGAAATGAGATATGCCAAAATGAAGTTTATAGCAGATTTTTCGTTGTCATTTCTTCATAACGTGTGCCCAATTTTTCGCTAATACATAGAAAGTTATGTTAGAATTGAAAATGCTTTTGAAGATGTATATAGGGGGTCTGATTTAGCGAGATGTCACACGAAACTAATGCTACCTCCACTCCACTGCCGCTGTGTTGTAGCAGGGTGAAGGGAGCTGTAACATGCTAAATGCCTGTGATTTGTTGTATCATTACAAGTGATGGTGTGTACATTACAATGTTGGTGGGTTTGGGTTGGGGTTTGTTTGGGTTTGAGGTTGGTATTGTTTGGGTTTAAGGTTGGGCTTATTTGAGTTTGAGGTTGGGCTTGTTTGGGTTTAATGTTGGGTTGGTTTGAGTTTACGGTTGGGTTTGTTTGTGTTTAAGGTTGGGTTTGTTTGGGATTAAGGTTGGGTTTGTTTGGGTTTAGGGTTGAGGCTTATTTGGGTTCAAGGTTGAGCTTGTTTGAGTTCAAGGTTGTGCTTGTTTGAATTTAAGGTTGGGCTTGTTTGTTTGGATTTGGGTTTGTTTGGGTTTGTTTGTGTGGATTTGATGGATGGATGGATGGATAGTGAGAGTGAGAATGTGTGTGAGAGACCGTGAGAGTGAGAATGTGAGAAGAGAGTGAGAGAGAGAGCAACTCATCATTTGCATGTACCTTTTTTTATCACCCGAAAAGGATGATTACATTTTCAATGCCATGTAATAGTTGCACTTTGTGTAATATCTATAGATTTTTTAAAATGGAATCTTATTGAAAAGCAATTTGTAAATAATTTCACCTTAACGAGTATTCTTTATCATGGCGTGTATAACCAATTACATTTTGTCTTTTTCTCTTCTCTTTATACTTTCAATCACAGTAGCTAAAATATTTGAAAAAAAAAACATGAATAAACGTTAATATTCCGTAACAGGGTTATGAAAACCTCGAGGATAGAGGTTGAAGTTTGACAATGGTGGTACAACAAAATTGAGTTCGCCTGCGGACGTTATTTATCGAATTATGGGAAATTAGCACGAGAGCGATTAGGGATTATCATTCGGAGCAAGAAAATGAAAAAGTGTGATTGAATTTTGGCCGGGGGGTTTAACGAGGCTAAGCGAGGTCAGCACCAAACGTTCGAAACGATCGGTAAGGGGGCAAGAATTGGGTTCCCTCTCAGATCTGTGACTAGTTACAGCAGAGGTGAATCGTGGAGGTAGCGCGACCGTGTCGACCAAGTGGCTGTTTCTTTCTTAACGCTCAGAGCGAGAAGCCTCGTGGCGTTCGGTTCCGATTTCCTGACAATATTCGGTCGGGCGTTTTATTGAACGTTGCCCGTCAACAGTGAGCACCTACCAACTTGTCTGCAACGAAAGATTAGTCATTTTTTTAGTACCACCGCTTTTCGTAAGTGCTTCTGTTTGCGCCCTCTGGCGAATCACGTCTCTCGTGGATTTGTTGGCATTTGTTTGCCGCGTTTTGTCACAAAAACTCGCACCATTCACGATCGTACGTGCCATTCGATAAAAGAACGCGAGAACGCAACGTTATGAGCGTTCGAACGTTAATAAAGGCCAGTTAAGTAAAGTAAAAAAGAAAAAAAAAAGAGTGAACCCGTTGAAAGTGCTGCGATAAGATAGTTCTCTGGAAAAAGTGAGAATACTGGGACCAAACAAAAATGAATTCAGAGACATTGAGTCTTAGATTTGCGACTACGATATTGGTTGTTTTATTTACGCTTGATTTGGGAAATTACGGAAGTGCTTCGATTCGAAAATCATCGGGTAACACGATCGATGCGCGGCAGCTAAATGTCACTCCTATGCACAAAGCTTTGCTGACACAGAGAGGATATATTCAGGTGAGATCCATTCTATTTTAACACCACGGATCGATTTCATAGCAGGTAAAAATGTCAATGTTGGTACACGTTTAAGGACGAAATTTTTACGCGGTGAGGAAAAAAGTCTCAAAAGCTCTCAATGGATCTCACAATCGTAGATCATCATGAGGCATTGAAATATGTGGTACGGGATAATTCGTGTGAACAAGAATGAGTTTTACCATAAAAACCTGTCGAGTCTTAAGTATTCGATAAAAAGTGACCGTACTTTCTTTCGTATTTACGTTTTAGTTTTCTGGTTTCTCGTTTATAGCAATGAATCAGAAGGTTTTATATGTGTTTACGATACCAGCATTACAATGAAAGAATATCTTGAATAAATATTTTTTTTACACGAGAAATTATTTCTAGTTTCTACGATGGGAGTTACCAGTGCCAGAAATCCAGGAGTTTACTTTCTGCGTTTGGGTCAAGTCCACAAACTTCAGCTACCCACATTCCATCTTTTCCTACTCGAGTAAGGATGATAAAAAAAAATACGCACGTGTATGTTACGTACCGTAAGTGGTTACATATAAAAGCACACAAACATGTAAACTGCCTGTGCTACAAGCACGGACTGCTTAGAGAAATGTAAACGATTGATGTTTTACGTGCACCGGGGTATTCAAGACGCGTACGAGCAAAGTGGAAAGTAGAATCGACGATGATGTCTGATCGTGACAGACGGATGAATGATTTTAGACTCAAGCATTTACGCCGAAATAGCTGGGATAGTTTACAAGAAAAATTTATATTTATTCTGTATATAATAACGTTTATCATAATGCAAACGAGTAGATATATGTTTATAAATGTATTTGCATAACACAGTGCACGGTTTTAGTAGTAACAGACGTCAATGTGGCAGACTTGGTCGTGCTTTGTACAGATTGGCGCGCCTCCATATATGCTCCAAGTAGTAACGGGTTGCATGTGCTCAGACAACGTGGTATTGCACGTCTTGCGCACACACATGGGCCGGGAACTGACCCAGTAAAGTTTGATAACAAAATAATCGTGAATTAGTTTTTTGAGAGTGAATTGTTTATGATGTCAACGAGTCATCGAATATATTGAGCAAGAATGACCTTCCATTGGATTTATAATCCTGACTAATATTATAAATCTATCTGTCTGTTTGTCTGTTTGTCTGTCTGTTTGTTACTCCTTGACGCTAAAACGGCTGAACCGATTTTGATGAAATTTGGCACACATGTAGAGAGTTACTTTGAATAACACATAGGCTATGAAAAATACATCTAATATTTTTCTAACTCCAATATTTGACTCGAATCCAATTTAATTATGAAATTATCAGTCTTATATAATTCTTATTATAGGATACAAACATATAAAATCTAATTAAAATAGATGATAACACAATATCAAATCTAATGCAATTATCAAATTCAAATTCTTATAGAATACAACGAATCAAATATAATTTAAATTTGATTAAATATAATGTCTAATATTTTTCTAATTATAATATTTTTAAAAATGTTTAAATTTTCATTCTCATAGAATACGAACGACTAAAATATAATCAAAATCAAATAAAATCTAATATAATATCACATATTTTACTAAATTCTGAATGACGTATGACAAGCTTTAAAAAAAATAATCCATTAAGGGGTATTTTAAGACGAGTTGCCAGATCCATGCAGACGAAGTCGCGGGTAGAAGCTAATTTCATATAAGTTCGTGTAGCCGGAATCAGAGTGAAGTCACGTATAAATTGCTTCGAAAATCACACAATATTAAAAATTATATTCAGCACATATGATGCATTTTTCGTTGAACTAAAAATTTCTGAAAACTATGTAGCGTTAATATGGGGGCGGGATAAAAAAAAAAGTTTCTGCCATGCTGCTGTTTACCAATAAAATTATTCTGTTCGATATAACTTGAGGTAACATATTTTACGGTTTATTATCTATTAAAAACTTATTTATATGGCAACGTGCATTTTTAGTACCCTTACAATATTTAGAATTTAGGTCAGGCCCCTATACCAGTTACAACACTGGCAATTAGCATATCGAGTAACAGCCTGCATAGCATCGAGAAAAGTTTATTAAAGGCGAGCAGACTTCGATAAAGTAATCTCCGGATAATTAAGGCCATTTGGGAGCTCTACTGACAGAAATCATAGGAATTTTCGCAAGAATTCGATCAGTATTAATGCGAAATTACTTGGCACCCTATATGTGATACAATTGATGGAAAAAAAAAAAATCAGTAAGAAATCGCGACATGATGGATTTTTATAGCCACAGCCGTCTCATAACATTCAACACGAGTAGAAGCATTAAGATTAATTTGGTTTCGTGCGCAAAGTGAACATTGGAGGGCTCTGTAATGTTCTCATTATTCTCGCTAATTAGCTTCTCAGAGATAATTATAATTTAGCTTCAAGGCGCACGCGCTCGTTCAACGATGAGACGCCAGACCCTGCAGATTCTGCAATGCTCGAGAACTCGTCCGCGCTTTTATAATTCGTCTCGCCTGTTACATTCACGCACGGCTTTTTTCTTTTTTTATCGCCTTTGTTAAGCTGAATTATATTGATCTCAAATAAAATAGCTTATCTTCGAGTTTATGCATTTACATTTTTATACGCTTGCAGACGAAACAACTTATTTACAAATAATTTATTTGATGATCGCCCGCCGTACATTAATTATTCAGTTAATTACGTAATGATTTAATCACTTGTTTATCAATTTATGAGGATACTTCAAACACACATGTTTTATTTCCATCTATTCGAATAGTTGGCTGACATTTGAAAAAAAATCATTCTTCTAAGAAAGTACTAAATATTATCTACCAAAACGTAATGAAAGAAAAAAGACAATTGCCTCGGTATTGGTGGGAAAATAAATATTGAGCAAATATACCTCCGTGACGTGACGGTGCGAGGTCGAGTTGTTGCGGAACAAAAAAAAAACAAATTCAGACTATCCAAGTCACCAGTTTCGATTGCACAACAGGGCCTTACCCGGGTCGTTCTATAAGGAGACCACAAGCGCGCGATCGATCGGCATTACAAAGTTTTCCGCACGTAATATATAAAAATGGTTTTCTTTTTGCTCACACGCAGAAAACGAGAAGGACAGACTCGTACGAGCTTGGGTATCATCACATGGCCGGAGCGTTCATCTCGAGATAGATAATATTGAAATATTCTCATATGCAACGAACATTAGGGAACACCGTTGGTATCATATCTGCGAGAGCTGGAATAACGCAGACGGACGTTACGCACTGTGGATTGACGGACAGAAAAAAATCGACGGATACGCCACAAAGGTATATTTTTTCAAATTCATCCGAATTATTTGTTTTTTTTTTCTTCAATTATAAATACGTGGAAATATGGTTTTTCGAAAATGATTGTATGAAAAGTTGGAAGGAAAATTTACCGATTGCTGTTTGTGGTCAAGATCTGTCTATATTGTGAGGGAGTAGTTATGGAAAATGTTTTGCACGTTGCATGATATGCGCTGAATAAGTATTTCGGGTGTAACGGTTTCAAGGAGAAGAACTTTTTATGCTCAGTCTTTCGGTCATTATCATTGAGGCACGTAGAATCTATTAGAGGCTGTTACAATCTTCCTGGCTTGACGTATCAAGAGCTAAGACTTTTTTTGCAGTTCTCTACGTTATCGTGAACTGCAAATTATCCGGTCATAACGGTGAACTAGTGAAAGAATCAAGATACAGGTGGCTGCTTGTATCACTCGAGACCACGCATGTACCCGTTGAAATAAGCCTCTATAAATACCTACTATTTCTACTGCTCGCAAAGAAATTTATCGAAACTGACTTACCAAGGTTGCAATACACTACCGGCCAAAAGTTTGGATGCACTAGTCGAAATTTCTTACCGCACTAAAAGTTAGATAGCGTACTCAAAAATAAAGATAATTCAATTTCCCAAAAGGCGTTTTAAAGAGGACAAGTTTACCTTTATTTTGGTTTTTTAGAACATTTTCTACGATTTTTTTTCGCTCTGGTACGCACTTTTGAACGTGACCATTTTTCGGAAATTTTTTGGCCGTCGAAAATTAACTGCAAAGTTTGTGGAAAATTTCTTCCTCGGTTTTATGCGTGGTAAACTTAAGAAGGATATCAAAACCTACATTTTTGTTTTTTAGAAAGTCTCGTACGATTTTTTTTCGCTTCAGTATTGCATTTTTAGCTAAAAACGTCATGTTTAAAAAAAAAGGCGTCATCGCAGAACTATAGGGTTTCAGAAGAAATGTCAAGAGGGTAAGAAGTTACACGGGTTGACACTGGAGTGTCTAGAATTTTTTTTGGAGATTTTTTTTGTTACCATTTTTGGTTGGAACTTTGATGAGTGGAGAGGCTCTACTTGGGAATTATGGGGTCTAGGATAATATATTGAGGAAGGAAATTTATTTACATTAATATTATGAAGTAACTACAATTTTTTTAGAATTAAAAAAATGATTTTAATTTTCAAAAATAAAAAAAACATCTAGAAAAATTGTAGTTAATTAAAAATGAAAATGTAAACAAATTTCCTTTCTCCATATATGGTCCTAGACCCCATCATTCCGAAGTGGAGGCTCTCCACACATCAAAGTTCCTACCAAAAATGGTAAAAAAAAATCTCCAAAAAAAATTCTAAAAAAATTCTAGCCACTCCAGTGTGAACCCATGCAATTTTTTGCCCTCTTGATATTTCCTCTGAAACCCTATATGTCAGTTCTTCGATGACGCCTTTTTTTTAAAACATATATTTTTTAACTAAAATGCAATACTGGGGCGAAAAAAAATCGTACGAGACTTTCTAAAAAAAACAAAAAGGTAGGTTTTGATATCTTTTTTAAGTTTACCATGGAAAAAACCGAGGAAAAAATTTTCCACAAACTTTGCAGTTAATTTTCGACGGTCAAAAGATAGCCACGTTCAAAAGTGCGTACCAGAGCAAAAAAAAATCGTAGAGAATGTTCTAAAAAAGCACAATAAAGGTAAGCTTGTCCTCTTTAAAACGCCACTTGGGAAATTCAATTATCTTTATTTTTGAGTCCGCTATCTAACTTTTAGTGCGGTAAGAAATTTCGACTAGTGTATCCGAACTGTTGGCCAGCAGTGTACCTCTATAAAGGGCTACTGGTTATTAATCACGATCCTGTAAAAGGGTTGTAGGACATGTATTCCGCTATCAAATAACAGAGTAATGCTCAATGCAAAAGTGAACTATTTTCGAGATATTATTTTTATTACTGTTTTTAAGTGACAGGTAGGCAACTTTAAAAATTAATTTAAAGAAAACTGTTGTATAGAATCAATTTTTTTTAAATACTTCTAGTTTGAGGGCACAGTTCCAAAGAATTATCAATCATAAAAAAAAGGTTTGATCTGCAAACATTTTTGGATCAGAGGCCCAAAACTACAATAATGTGTTGTTGCTTTTTTAATGATCCGCAGGCTAAGTAACTTAGTGATTTAAAAATAAAATCTGCATTTTTGTCAAAGAAAATTACGAAAATTATTAGACTTGCAGAGTTTTTAACTTTCGAAGAAAATTAATCTAAAATAGTACTCATTCTTATTTCTAATAATTCCGACAATATTTTCGAAAGTTCATTCCTTTTTGTGCATTTTATTGTTCGAAAAACTATTCATAATCATTCACGTTGTTCGGGAGGTTTCGCTCATGACACCAATCGTATTCATTTATTTTGCAGATGGCAGGCCACGTTATTCCGAGCGATGGTGACATAGTGCTTGGCCAGGAATACACGGATTTTGACAAAGGCCTGGAGGAAGGTATCGAAGGTGCCGTTCTGGGCTTTAATCTGATTCTGTCATCGGCCTTCGGAACGACAGGGTCATTTTTCGAAAGGAACAGACCCGATGTTGACGGGCCTCGGAGTGAAATTGATTTGATCGGATATGAGTCTCGATTATCAGCTCCGATCTATGGTGCTCGGAGTTATCCACGAGTCGTGAATGAACATCCGGTATTCAGAAGGATTCCAATGGTGGCCCTTCGACGGGCCGAGGTAAAATCTGGCCTTCACCGATCAACAAATATTTCGCCCGGGGTTTTGAGGATCCAGGATGATCAACCAGAGGAATCACGAATTAGGCGAAAATCGCATTTTTTCGGTGATTTGGAAGAGGGAAATTCCTTTGGAACGATACTCGATGAAAAACCATTGGGTCAGCAACTCGTAGAGACCAGTTTTCAGCATTGTCAACAGGGACGTGGCAGTCCACGCATAGGCGGAAAATTAATGCTTATCTCGTGGACGAGAACACCGGTCAAAGTTTTCGGTGGCGCCGTTATCAAAAACGCCAACAGCGATTGCGGCAATTTTTAACGGCAATGCGTTTGTCCACTTGTATGAAAATTTTCACAAGAGTCAAAGAGTATCTCGAAAGTCCGATATTGGATAAGCAACAATTTTACTAACTGGGTTCAAATGTGCGAAGGTACTTTTCTTTCTTTTTTAATTACCCATAAGATCGCGAGGAACGTTCAATTGTAACTAGAAAATAAAGATCAAACGTGAAAAATTTGCCATGGTAATTTAAGGAGCTCGAGCTCGTTGCCATAATTCCCGTCGTTGCAATTTTTTCAAAAATTGCAATTTGCTGGCGAACGAAAGACACGTTGATATCGAGTTCGTAAAATCGCCATATTTTCTTGTTAAGATCTATATTCGGCCGAAGGCTCCGTAATATATTATTTTTCTATTTATTTTATAGAATTAAAAAAACGTAGTTAATGTTGTGAGAATTGTCGAAGGGAAAGAAATTTTTTCTAAAAATCTGATGGAGAATAAATCGAGAAAATGTAAAAAAAAAAAATGTTATGTCAAATATGAACGTTGACGAAATTTTCAGGATATTTCAACAATGACCACAATTGCCTCTACTCAATCGCTAATGCAATGGATTGTTTTTCAGTGCTCTTTAAGTAGGGAACCAATAGGACGATAACTCATTCAATCAACAAATTCATTTACAAAAACCATGTAAACAATTTATGTACATAAGCAAACTATTTTTCGTCTAAGTTTTGTACAGCGAGAATTTAAACTTAAAATAAATATCTTCTATCTATCTATCAAAAATGTTCTGTTCTATATATCGATACCAGGGATACTTTTTGTGAGGAGGGAACGTATATAGGCAATTTGTAGGAGTACGTTCGATAAAATGGGCATTCGTCTATTTGTTTATTTGTCATTGGCAAAGTGTCACTTAAATTGAATTTCTCCTATCCGTGGCACCCACAGCAACATTCCTAGCACAGTTACGGTACCCTCTGAAACGAAATTTCATAAATCAATATTTATTAACTTTTTTATATTCCTTCCGATTGCTTCACTTCCTTAGACCGTAATACAGACTCCACAAACTTCAATCTCCGTTTAAAACGGCAGTTGCATACTTTGCGTCGAACTGTTCAGCCGTGAGAAATGTCTAGGTATTAAAAACATTTGAAACTCTTTCATGTTTCTTCCCATTTAGAAATAGTATCAGTCAATCAGATCTATCCGAAGCAACATAATAGTTCGCGGGGATGTTGCGGTTTTAAAAACAATCTTATTATTATATCGATGTTCCATTTTTTACACATTTTTTTAAATTCAAAGATGGGACAGCTTAACTTTAAATATTTTCAATATGGGACGCGTCAAATTTGAAGGGCTCGATCAGTTTACGAATGGATAATAGTTCTTAATTTTCGGCCATTTGTTACAAAATCTCAATGGTATTGTTGCAGTAGTTCTGAGACCCGGTTATTTTTATAAAAACGTATTTCTTGTAATGGATTTTCGTATTCTGAAAAATACTGGGCACTTTGAGGATGTTCCGATACGATCCGTGCAATAGAAAATGTTCTGTTGCACTAATTGTAAGAGAGATTAAAGATCTTGAGCCTACTGGGCGATAATTATAAGGTGGTCATGTGTTTTTTGAAGATCTTCCGCGAAGATTCTGCGGCTGAGGAAAATATGATTTTTAATGATTTTCCAAGTCCTCTTCGTAAAAAACATAGCGTATTTTTTTTTTATGAAAAAATTAAGCACTCAATGTGGATTTTTATTCCATTATAACAAACTTTTTTCAGGAGCGTTTCGTATACGGAATACAATTATCTTTATTCTGCTGAACTCAAAGTGAAATTTTCATTTTTTTCCAGAATGCTCTATTTGTTTTGGGAAAAGTATAATTTTTTTGTACTTGTGAAATAATAAGTAAACTGACCTGATCTGATACTATATATTTTACTCAGTTATATCGTCAGAAGCTCTTCCAGTGCTCGATTATTATCTGTCCGCCGATTTATTTCTCACGCAGCGCCGTGTCAGTACACCATTACCTTCCTCGTCATTTTGTGGCGATTTTCCAATCCCTTTTCTCGTCAGTTGCCGAGAAAGGGAACGGCGGATCGGGGCCTGGCCTAAGACTTGTTACATGGAAAACCTGACGTCAGAAAGCCCGACCACGGCCTGATATTATTTGGGGAAGCCAGATAAGAGGAAGTGCATTTTCCCGGTTGAAATGTCTCCACTGATTGATACGCCGGCCGCTGCATGGCTAATCGGTCACCCCTCCGAGTATTGTCCATACGCGATGCTGCTTAACTCGAAGGACCGCTGGAGCCGAATCTCAACTGCACATCCACCAGTGTCGGATTTCAGTAGTTATAATTGCTGTTTATTATATGTATCATGTGAATTATATTGATCGCGAAATTACTATTGTTTCGTGATTCTCCATTACATTTTAGCGTATGTGTATTCAAATAAAAAATCACCAACATAGCGAGTAACCAAATGCGTGCCGAGATTACAGGTTTAATAGCTAAAAGAATGCAAAAATGCAACGACCATGCACACTTGACTTTCTCTTGTCACGATTCACCAAGGTAAATTGTTTGACACCATAAAACTTCGATATCTTTGTTTGCAGTCTGCAAATTAGTTTCTCCCACGTTGTATATGCACAGCGGCTGTCGTTTATCACACGGGCGTATTTTAACGTCTCGGGTATTATATTTTTCTCTCGTGAAGGTGCTACAAATCATTTTGGACGATCATCCATTGCGCCCTAGATTTATTATTATTTAGGAATATTCGTATGAATCCATTTATTCGTCGGAGAATGTTACTAGATATTTGTCACAAGTGAGAAATAAGAGAAACGAATCAATGACCGATCGACACACTCATACAAATTTCCACCGCTTTCCAATGACTGTCAATATTTTACAATATTAATAAAAGTCGAGATGTAGTTTATTTGCTATACGAAAGTCCGAATTATTTGACAAGTGAAATAAACGATTCGGATTCACAAAAATCAGTTTTGAAAAATACATCTTCTTTTCTTTCTTATTAGTCGTTTTTACTTACGTATTTATTGTTACATATTCTGTCATTGACAGAAATATGTTTATATATTTTAAAAAAAGATGAAGGAAATCATTGCAAGGAGATTTAATAACTATTATGCTATTACTATTCAAATACATATCAGTTTGATTGAAGACCGTAATAATTTTGGACATCGAATTCTCATAATTAAATAATTGTTTTACTTTAATCGCAGTTACCATTTTAGTCACTTGACAAGAAAAAAAACAACAAAAATCGACCATTATTTTCGGCTCTTTGTGTTCCGAGACATTTATCCACCTGTAAAAAACGGACAATTTGTCTTGTAATTCAAAAGAAACACACGCTATGCTTGCATTTATCACCTACCGGATTTTGCAAACCCTTCTAAAACAAAGTGTAACGTATACATTAAGGGGGTACTCCCATAGTTATGCGAGAACAAGTGACTGATGGCGATTTCGCGCGATCACAACAACACGCAATCGTGATCCCTGGATTACGTTATTTCTCAGTTGGAAAAATACGTATATAGACCACGGCTTTTCACCGACGCAAATGAGATTGTGTAGGTCGCGAGAGATCAGCACGCGAAACGGAGAGAGCCGGTCCCTCGAGAATTCTGGTTCTCTCGATTCCCGACCGCTACTTTCACCAAAATTCACTCTACGAACTTTAATCGTTGCATATACATGTATGTGAAAAAAAAACGAGACGAGCACTCAGATAATCCCGCATGTGTATATATATTATATAAAAGAGAACGCTGTTTTCCACACCCGTCATTATAAACCAGTGTTCCGGTCACTGATCCTAATGAGGTAGATATATTTTTAATTAGTTTCTGTCAACATTTTGGCATTTCCTAAAAAGAGGATAGCGGTTTTGTAATTAATAAAGTGAAATTCTGTATTCATAACGCGAAGTTATAAAAATCAGTGTTTTTCGTTATTGTTTTAAATAAATTTAATCGCTGGTCTAAAATCTCTACACTCTGTAACTTTACATAAAAATGTAAACTTCGATAAATAGAGAAAAAAAATTATTCCAATGGATACAGTGAAAACCGATTATAATGACATTGAAGGGTACCTGTAGTACCGACGTTGGGGCCGGGTTGAAATTCTTAACTTTGAATGATCAGAACGGTGAAAATTCCGGATTTATTAGCTAGTATTCAATACTTCTGGAAATTTATAATTCCAGAATTTTGTAAACAGAATTATCATATAACCGAAAATAATAGTACACTAAGGAATTAAATGACAATAATCATTGGACCAACTGATAAAGCGTCAATATGAAAGCACAGCACATAAACCAAGTATCAACTTCCCATAATTAAAGAGAAGGTTTGAACAGGAAAAAGTTCTGAAAATAAGAACATCGATAAGATTCATCGATAGCTAAACATCCTTAAATTATATGTTCACAATAAAACGTGAAGGATGATCAAAACTCTGAAAAAATTCTACCACGAAAGATCAAAACTCCGAAAGAATTTTACCCGAAAGACCAGAAACTTCGAAAAACTGAACACCGTTAAAACAAATGGTGGTGCTGCCATCTAAACGCGTTAGTCTAACTTGCTATCTGCTTTATGTGTGAGTTTTCGGAATTTTCAACGTTCTGAACGTTCTTTATCAGAATCTTACATTATCTAAACTTCAGTTTTCGCAAACTGGATGATCAAAGCTATGATTTCCGGAGTTCAAAACTTTCGTAAACCTGACGAATCTCTTATTAGCTTTTATTATATTTAAACTTTCTGATATAGCTCATTTTCTATAATAAAAAATTCAGAATTTTGTGGCATGCTTAATATTACATATTCGGAGTTTTGTATGTCGTATTACTGGTCGTTCAAATAAAGCGTTGAGCTCCTTCATACTATTTCTGAAAATTATCTCGTATAAAAAATCATAGTTGTATCCTTTTTTTTATTGCTACTCGTACCGTTCTAGATCATTTACAGTCAACTGTGTACACTTTCGCGGGCATGATCTTTACGAAACTTGTAGTTTTGGAACATTAAAATTAGGAATTTTAAATCGTCGAAGCATTCTAAGTTCGGAATTTCAACCCAGCCCCCCGACGTTATAGCCGATAGTCGTTATAAGTGATATATGGACTGGTTATAACGACTACGATGGGACCATGCAGTACCGACGTTATGGCCGATTCGTCGTTGTAAGCAATGTCGTCATAAGTGGTTGCGAGTGTATATCATTTTGTAAATTAATATAGAGAAATAAATATTATGTGACTTGAATACATGTTCATCAGGTATATTCGGAAAACGGTTAAAGCATCAATTTAATATATTTATGTCTTGTCTGAATATTGAGAATTTAATGAACATCGACTGTGCGGTGTTGGAATGTTGATTTATCGTTATTTCGTCAATGATCATCATGACCAATCTTCCAAGTAGTGATATCGAAGTTGGGCCGCCATAATTATGAGACCATGAATGGAAAGTAAGTAAATAAATTACTCGACACAACCTCCATGCTCAGTTTAGCTAGGCAATATATCGGGATATATAGAATCACAGATTCAATACCAGTTGTACTGCGCAACAAATCGGATACTTACAGTCAATGTAAGTATCCGACACTCTCATACCCATGTACGGTGCATGTCATAATATTTCCTTTTGTATTTTAGGTTGTCATTTATATATACAGTGGGTAAAAAAAGCATTTGCACACTTCGTGTTTTTCAAATTATCCTGTGAAAAAAATAAAAGTACTTTACGATTTTTTTTTTCGAAGAAAAATAAAACGTTGGAAAAAAATGTTCGAAAAAAAATAAAATGCTAAAGCATTCGATTTTTTTCGTAGGATAATTTGAAAAACACGCGATGTGCAAATATTTTTTTACCCACTGTATGTTTGTATATATATATATATATATATGGGGTCCATGCATAATAATTGGTCCATGAATTTCGCTACGGAATTCCGTAGCGAAATTCATGGACCAATCGAGCCAGGGATCATATCCATCGAGATCCGTGACGTCTAGGAAGTTTAATTATATTTTGAACGTGGAAGAAAAAAACGTGTATTCTCGATGTATTTCGCATTGTTATTTCCAAAAAAGCAGAAACGTATCGCAAACTCACAAAAAGATATGCGCCGTATACGAAGCGAATGTCGTATGTGAAAGTGGGTGTCGGTAGCCGTTTGCGAAATTTCATTGTAGATATTTGTATCATGAAGATGCTCCCCGCTCCGGTCGGCCGGTCGCTACTAATATCGATAAAATCAAGGCTTTAATCAACTACGACTGGCATTTAACGACTACAGAGATCCGACATAACTTCAACATTGACGAATCAACTGTTTCGAGATATCTACGGAAGCGTGGGATGTTAAGCAAGCTTGATGTTTGGGTGCCGCACGAACTGAGCGAAAAGAATTTAACGGACCGAATTTCAGCTTGCGATTTGCTGCTCAAACGCTATCAAAATGAATAATTTTTATAGCGAAGGATTACTGGCGATGAAAAGTGGATTGTCTACAACAATGTTAGTCGAAAAAGATCATGGTCGAAACTCGGGGAGGCTGCTCAGACGGTCGCAAAGGATGGATTACATCCAAAGAAGGTCATACTCTCTATCTGGCTGGATTGTAAAGTAATCGTCTATTATGAGCTGCTGCCACCCAATAAAACGATTGATTCGACCAAGTACTGCTCACAACTGGCCAAATTAAAGTAAGCAATCGATCAGAAGCGACCCGAATTGGCGAACAGAAAGGTCGTAGTCCACCAGGACAACGCTAGACCACACGTCCCTCCGATGACCCGGCAGAACTTATTGCGGCTTGGGTGGGATGTTTTGGTGCACCCACCGTATAGTCCTTGCACCTTTAGAATATCAGTTCTTCCGGGCGCTAGGGAACAGTTTGAATAATAAAACCTTCAGTTCAATGGATATCCTCGTAAACCACTTGAATGACTGCTTTGCTCAAAGATCTCAGGATTTCTATGAAAGAGCGATAATGAAGGTCGTGGAGAGATGGCAGAAAGTCATTCAACAGAATGGAATGACTAAAAGTTGATTTAAATCGCCTTTTTTTCGTAAATATTTTGCGTTTGAAATTGACTCGATTTACGCTACGAAATTATACATAGACCCAATATATATATATATATATACACTATCGCCGAAAAATTTCCGGAACGATTTTTTATGCCATTTCGCCGATAGTTGACATAAATGAATTTAACAAACCGCAGTTTAAAGGGGAGATATTCACTTTCATTCTGCTTTTTTATTTTTTTACTATTTTTTTTTACGACTAGTACCCTTTTTCGAAAACGATCATTTTTCGCTTTACAGACAAAATTTTTTTATGCATTCCTTTGACCGGAATCTTAAAGACAGAAGTTCAAGGTTCAATTTTGTTTTTTTAAAGCTTCTTACGATTTTTTTTCTAAAGATATTTTGATTTTTTTGAAAAAATAAGACAATTTGAAAAATTACGTGTAACGCGGAAACGACAAGGATTTAAGGAAAACCTCAAGATAGTAAAAAGTTGAATCGGTTTTCGGTGAGTTCGCGAGAATTTTTTCAGATTTTTTCGACATTTTCGACATTTTTTTTCACCTATTTTCGGTAAAAAATCAGATTATTTAATTACCGTAACTCGAGAAAAACATGTCGAAAAAATCTGAAATAATTATATTGCGTTGAAAATAGAAAAATAACATTTTTTCCTCTCCTGAAATTTTACCACAAACCCCTTAGTTCTCGAGTTACGGTAATTAAATCGTCTGGTTTTTTATCGAAAAAAGATGAAAAAAAAATCTGAAAAAATTCTCGCGAACTCAACGAAAACCAATTCAACTTTTTACTACCTTGAGGTTTTCCTTGAATCCTTGTCGTTTTCGCGTTACACGTTATTTTTCAAATTTCTCTTTTTCAACAAAATCAAAACATCTCCAGAAAAAAAATCGTACGAAGCTTTAAAAAAAAACAAAATTGAAGCTTGAGCTTCCCCCTTTATAATTCCGATTAAAGTAATGCATACAAATTTTTTGTCTGTAAACAGGGTCCACCAGAAAAGGAACAAAAAAAGGCGAAGGTCGTTTTCGAAAAAGGGTATTCGTCGTAAAAAAAATAATAAAAATAAAAAAAAAAAAACGGAATGAAGTTGAATTCCTACCCTTCAAAATGCCGTTTATTAAATTCATTTATGTCAACTATCGGCGAAATGGAATAAAAAATCGTTCCGGAACTTTTTTGAATTTTTGTCCGGAAACTTTTCGCCGGTAGTGCATATCAGTGAGAGATAAAATATGTGTATTTTTCCGATAGGAATACATTATGGAAATTTGTAATTGGCCCTGAATATTTGATATTATCGTGATACGACCTATATACTACCGCTTTTTATTTCTTTACCCTGAATACCGAGGAGAGACTAGCTGGTCCTTATAGTACAACGGAAACATTAGATTTTGTCCGATCATGGTCGGGCAATCGAACGGTCAAAGAAAACAATTTGTCAAATGTCATGAAATACTTTTTTTTTTAAGTATACACGGGCAAAGTATTATTGTCAGCGTCTGATCGTCAGCCACCGAGATTGGTTACTTATTACGAAATAACTTTTGACTTCGTTTGATCGACATGAAATGTCGAGAATACGTGAATACATATTTCGGCTCAATTCAACCAGTCACGTCTTATTGTAGTTATGCGCATAGTTAATATCCTTAAAGTGATTCGCGCGTTTCTCGAGAAGAAATAGCCATGGGCCGGATATCGTAATCGGTTTACGATCGATCTCGTACAGTTCGCTACGATTATTTATAACCGGAGCCAATTATTTGGTCAATTATATGCGGTCGCTCAGTTGTTCGCGGTGTCGAATCGATTCGACAAAAATATTTCGCAAGGCCATCTCATTTTCAATACGATCGGATAGAAGTGGCACTTGCTTCACCGCGATAATCTCGACTTACCGATCGCTTGGTTTTATTTATCCACGAAGAGTCATGACTTTACGTTTCAGGCTGATTAATAATAAAGCGTTGCCAGATTATCCTGTCGTCAGGCTTGAAAATCGCAACTGTGGGAAATGATTTACATTCTTCATAAACGTGAACCTCTCATGACGAGTATTTATAATGTCGATTGCTGTAATTTGCCAATCACTCTCGTGCTGCACTCCGGTCACGAGGGACCGGCTACACGGGCCGTTTCTTGTCAATCAAAGGATTGCGCAAACTCAAATACGTGGGTGTAATGATTTCTCTGTCAGTAATTGCGGGATCGTTAGAATAATAAAAGAAAACGAAGTACCTGTCACGAATTTGTTGTATGATAAAAAACAAAATATGGACACGACATCAATTGATCCAATTTTGTTCAAAACGTAAGTCGTTCGAGTACATATCTCTGTTGAAATTTGACAGGTGTCGTTCTAGTCTTACGCAAAAAAAAATTATATGTCGAGCGATATTCGTCGTCTTTCGAAGTGAACTTTTTCATAGTTCCTCTCTGCGATACTCTAGCAATTAAATTTTTAAACGAAAACGTTAAGTGTTATATTTGTGTAAGGTTTGGGCCAATAATAATTTCCAATTATTTGTTAATGAGGTTCGCCCGTTCCAATTAGTTTTTCAATTACTTGGTTAGTCGAGAGTTGCTCTCTCACAACTCTCTTAACAAAGGGTTGTGAGAGACAAAGTAACCCGTGGGAATTTGGTTCAATCGAAACGAAAATCAGTTGGCTTGCTCGTGCGTAAAAATTTGTGTATAGACAGAGGAAAGAGGAAGCAACGTGGGTTTTTCAAGCTACACCATATTTCCGTTATCGGGCGACGAAGAATGTTTACTGCACTCGGCATGCGCACTGATACTAAATTCGTCTTAAGGCATTTGGACGCAAAGTGCTCCCGTTTCCTTCGATCAATGCGAAAGGAAAAAAATACAACAAGTAGTACAAACTAGTCGAAGCAGTTGTCCAGATTAGGTTCTATCGTTATAAAGGAAACTTGAGACTTGGGCAATCGATTATGCGAGAGGTGAGTTCTGGACTAGAATTGCGATTACTGTATAACGCAGTAATGTCTGTTTGTCCATAAAAAAATACCGTATAACGCCGTAGCTGTCTGTCCGTAAAAAGGTGTCGTATCACTGATTAGTTTGATGCATAACCATTAGCAATCAGGGGTTTGCCGGAAGTTTTTTGGATTTCACACATTACGAGTCTCCAAAGATTTGTTGTTTTTTAACACAATACTGAATGTGTTTTAAAAAGATGAACATTCGAACGGGAAAATCAACACGTAATTAATTAATATGAAAATAGAAAAAAAACAGTACTTGTTGATGTAACTTGTTGATGTAATGTTGATATAACGACACTTTCTGTAGCAGCTCGGGTTTTCAGTCCTAATCGGTAGTTTTATTATTTATGATACACTCCGTGACTTCTATTTTTCCATTCGTAGTTTAATTAATGGTTACTTTCATAAATAATCAAACATTTTACTAATGGGGTACAATGTGTCACCGAGTTGTGGGGCACAATGAGTCGACTCCCAATGTAATTGGCAAATAATACCCGTTGTGAAATTATCGGTGTGTATGACAAGCTGTTATCTATGTCAGGAAAATATAAGAGTTTCAACCGGCTCCGTGTACCCCACGTTTGGCAGCACTTGACACGCTGTACCCACCTATCTGACACATTGTACCCCACCCGTGGCGCACAATGTGCCAATCCGCAATTTTTTTTCGATCCCATTATTTTAGGATTTTTAATCTTTTTCCAAAAAAATATGGTAGCTTTATTGTACGCCCAAAGGTTTATAAAATCGGTTATGACCTTTTTTCTTTCTAATTAGACTAATGTGGTAAGAGTAAAAATTCGTTAATAAAAAGTGACACACTGTGCTCCACCTTCCTCTATAACTGTATTTTTTTTACAAAATATAATAATAAATTATTCATCCGACAAAAAATTTGATGTGGATTGAAAATAACGTTATTATTTGTATGACAAGTAGTTAACCTGAGAGAAATCTATTTTGTGGGTTTCTGGTATTGCAGCTATTCGATTGTAGATAACTATAGTAACTATAGTTACACCGAAAGAGGTATTTAATTGGTACCAATAATTGAGGTTCTTGCAGACTAAAACGTGAGCTCCTAACTTAATCTGTATACGCCCAGTGACTGAAATGGTATTTCTTTTTTCATAACTTAGAGAATGAACGCTCATTAAAAGATGGTGGCCGATTTACTCTCGCAGGCGCAGCCCGATAGACTTGCTATCATTCATTTCCACCATCTCCCTTGTTTCGCCTCGCTCCAGGCCATATTGTATTAAACGTTCTTTACGTAACGTTGAACAATGCTTCAGGCGTTCAAAATTGCCCTCGTTAAACGATACGAAACAATTAAGAACCTTTTCCGGAATTAACGAACGTCGCGAAACTTTCGAGGATACGATCGTGTACAAATTTTACTTTGGACAATAATTAATCGGCGTTAGAAGGCGACAGAGTTTCGTGGCGCGGTTTTAAAATTCGCTAGTAGAGAATATTGCTATTGATTGTTAATTAAACAACGATCACTAAGGAATAGCTTCGATGACGTATTGCAAATAAATGTTCAATTTAATCGAGAGTTAAATGAGAGTATATAAAAATTTATATAAATATATGGACATAGAGGTATTTTTTATACTTGGTGCACTTTTAACCTTCCGTTGACACACTTATCTCTGGCCACGATTTTGACACACCGGGTAAATTTTACCTGGATGGTACTTCATCTACCTGCCATTAACGACACTTCGGTCGGTTTTTGTTTTGAAAAATTAAGAATACACTTTTAATACTTCTTAATATATCTGGAAAATTGAAATTCGGAAATTATAAAATTGAATGGTGTAAAAAATTATTGATACTGTTCAATTTTGGAAAAGTGAGCATTCTACTTAAAATTCGTCTGGATCAAAATGACCCGGTATGTGAAGCGACTGTTAATGATGTTTCATTTCAAATTTTACATCAGGATACTCATTATTTTAGAAATATTGTTTTTTGCATTATTGAAAATAATTAACAATCTAATGTTTATTCTTGCTAATCGTTCATTGATTACGTGGGTGTATCTGCCTTTCGCATGCTAATCGATTTCGGCGTTCTCATCCTGTTAGTGTATAATATTAAATGAAGTCGTGTTCACGAGAAACGAAAGGAAGAGCGTGAGACGAGATTGTGAAATTATAGGTTGCGATTGTATCAAGATGCTCTCACTCACGGACATTTTGCAAATTCTTGTAACGCCGCAAAGTCGTTTAATCGCGATTACGTGATTGTCGGATACGGTTCGTCTTTTTTTGTATTCCTACTTCGCGAGAATACAAAGCACGATCGTGGCGCACTTCCGTCCGATCGCACAGATGTAACGCAACTTTTATAGCTGTTTCTCGTTCGACGCTCTGGCTACCTGCCCGAAAAACTTATCGCTGATTTGCAATCGTGGTTATATGTTGCACCACCAGTTCGATTTCCCGTAAAATTGTACAATCCTCCGCAAAAAAGAACAAAAAATAGGCACGTTTTTAAGGAGTCTCGACAATAAAATCGAAACGCTTGTTGACGATTGAAATTTATATTACCGAGAGATTAATTTTGGATGCGTTAACTGTCTAAAAATTAATCAGTTTCACAACATTGTTTCGGGGATTTCTAATGTTTACATGAGATCTTGTAAACATTAGTTATAGAGCTGTAGGGATAAAAATAATACCGAGATTTAGATTAAAGAATGAGCAAATCGTGATTAGGAATTGTTATCAGGAATATCGTGTTGAATAATCAAGGTTTCTCTATTTCGTTTATTAATAATACTGGAAAAAAGATGTGAATTTTGAGCTTGAACGGTTTGTTTGGGTTCAAAAAATCCATTTTTAAAATTTTATTATCTAATAGTACAATATGTCTAGAATATTCTTCCAAAGTTTTGAGTCAATCGGATTAAAAGTCTAGGAGAGAGAGACTTTGGACATTCCCCCCGTTGGGAAAGACCGGCCGGGAACGACGCAGGTATACGCATTTTTCTCAAAACACTATTTTTGAAGTCGGTGGACACGATTTCTCAAAAACTAATGCACCGATCTTATTGAAATTTTGCACACTTCTTCAAAATAGCATTGAATAGTGATTGAACGAAGGTTTTTTTTCGATTACAACTAATTTTACAAGGCTATACGTAGCATAAATTGTACCAAAAATTGAACTATTTTGCATACAACTCTGCCAAAAATTAAAATTAACATTTTTTTAAAATCCTCCGTTCAAGATTTATCTACTAACAGAAAAAAATTGGTTTTTTAATTTAAGATAAAGCTATCATGAGTTATCCTGACCACCACGAGGACACTTTTTTTGAGGGGTCTCCGGAAACCAGGTCCCACCGGCTGAATTTCCGAAATTTTTGGATGAAATTTTTTAAAAATATTCTTGAAATGTTGGTATTTTTAGTGCTTAACATTTTGAATAAAATACTTTATATATTATATTTTAAAAAAATACAGAAAATATGCTTTTTTTGGCTTCGAAGCCCACGTAAGCCCTTAATTGGATCTGTCGAGTGAGCCACTCACAGTCAAGCATTAACTGGCGAGTATTTCAAAATCGGCGGGTGTTTAAAACGTACATGCGGCCGAGTTGAAATTCCGAATTTTGAATGATAAGAACGCTCAAAATTCCGAATTTATTAGCTAGTATTCAATACTTCTGGAAATTTATAACTCCAAAATTTTGTAAACAGAATTATCATATAACCGAAAATAATAGTACACTAAGGAATTAAATGACAATAATCATGGGATCGACTGATAAAGCGTCGACATGAAAACACAGCACATAAAACAAGTATCAACTTCCCATAATTAGAGAGTGCACATTTCTGAAAAATTGCAGTGTTAGAAATTTGAGTTCCTGAATGTCAAAGGTTTGTACAGGGAAAATTTCCGAAAATAAGAATATCGATAAGAATCATCGATGGCTAAACATCGTTACATGATATGTTCACAAGAAAACGCGAAGGATGATCAAAAATATGAAAAAATTCTACCACGAAAGATCAAAACTCCGAAAGAATACTACCCCGAAAGATCAAAACTCCGAAAATCTGAACATCGTTCACATGCGTTACAGTAGTGGTGCTGCCATCTAAACGCTAACTTGCTATCTGCTTTATGTGTGAGTTTTCGGAATTTTGAACGTTCTGAACGTTCTTTATCGGAATCTTACACCATCTGACTTTCAGTTTTCGCAAACTGGATGATCGATGCTATGATTTCCGAAGTCTAAAACTTTCGTGAACATGACGAATCTCTTATTAGCTTTCATTATATTTAAACTTTCTGATATAGCTCGTTTTTTATAATAAAAAATCGGAATTTTGTGGCATACTTAATATTACATATTCGGAGTTTTGTATGTCGTATTACTGGTCATTCAAATGAAGCGTTGATCTTCTGCATACTATTTCTGAAAATTATCTCGTACAAGAAATCATATTTATGTCCTTTTTCTATCGCTACTCGTACCGTTCTACATTATTTACAGTCAATTGTGTAGACTTTCGCTGGCATGATCTTTACGAAACTTGTAGTTTCAGAACATTAAAGTTAGAAATTGTAAACCGTCGGAGCATTCAAAGTTCGGAATTTCAACCCGGCTCCACATACACAGTAGGACAACATTTGAACTTCACAATAAAATGGATTTACTCGTTCGTTCGACATTTTTAACGTGTCCTCGACCTTGTCGAATCAAAAACTCTTTGTGAAACGTTGAACGTTGAACGTTTTTCACCATGTAAATAATCTGGAACCGACGAGGTTTTATCGATAGTCAGTCGTACCAATGTCAGAAACTGCCGCTTTTACCAAGTTTATCAGATATTTTTTTTCTCGAATAAAATCGCAATAAAGTTATTTTTAATCGTAAAAATGTTAGCTATTGATACCCATTTTTCAACAATATTATGAGTTGAAAATTCGTTAATAATAATTAATTTTTACATTAAATTTTATTCGTAAGAAGTTGACAGCCAGCCGAAATTCTATTTTTATTCCTACTCTTGTAGCCACGAAACGGTGCGTTTGTTAAATTGATGCACAAAGTGTTGAGTTAAATTTGTAAAAATTGAAAAATAAAAGAATTTTCAATATTAGTGATTCAAGAAATTCAATGAATAATGGAAAATACCAAGAAAGTACAACGTAGCGGTGAATGAATCACATAAATCGTTTATTCGCTTCTCTGATATTATGGTCCAATGCAACAGCACAAGAGAGAAAAATCCAAATGTTAAAACGTTTTTTTGGTGTAGGTCTGCCTTAAGAAAATTCTTAATGAGAAGTCAATGCTAGGTTTTCTAATGGTATTTTTTGTTCTGGATAGCTAAATTTATGTATCGATTTTAAACATATATTGCTACGAGTACCTAATTCGGAGGGCTTCATTAAAATTTCGCACGTCTACAGCATCAAGAATATTATAGCCAGTTTTTTCTTATTATTTATCGCCATATGCTTCTTATATACAGAAACCAAGATTGAAGAAATAGAAAGCTTCCTTGGTTTCTAATGTGATTGATAAGATGGAATCGTATTAAAAAAGGTAAATACGAAGGCAAGTACTGTATGCAAATGAATATACTGCACAATATATCACTCGATTAAAAAAAAAATACATTCTTTCCATATAAATTACACGGTGTAAACGACATTCCCAATGAGCCGCCGTAAATAAAATTGTTAGCAATAAGCGACATAAGTAATTTTTTAAATAAATCCTGCGACGATATTTCGATATTACACTTCATTGGTCCTACATAGATCGAAGCAGGTATATATTCGAAACGAAGAAACCGCGGGTGAACGTCGGAGCTCTTTGCTCACTCGAATCTACAGGCCGGAATATCGAAGGAAAAATCGTGTCCGAGTATAAAGTAAGACAGGTAAAAGTGAAGGTATATGAGAGATGTTTATTTGTACAACTCTCTGGAAATGCATTTCTATCGGGAACCGAGGGACTTGAGACTATATCAATTACTGCCCCTTTTCGTACATCGCAATTAACGACGCACGGGGCTCTATTAAAAAAAAAACTCGCGATTCGATCGATTAATAAACCTTGCACGTATCTAAAAATTAATTTTAATGATCTTTCGCAATAGCTAAGAATCTTGCCTCCGAATCAAATAAATAATCGTAAGAAAAAAATTAATTAACGAGAATTTATTTTTGTGGACTATAAAAATAAATTATATTTAAGGTGCGAGTGAAAGTGTTCAATGGCTTCCGTCAATTTTAGTTAAATTATAAACACCAAGAATGGCTTCACAATTTTGTCATGGAGTCGCAGACACTTTCAGAATTTTGTTGTGACACAAGCTCAAGATTAATTTACTCTAATATGAATCATTAGCAACGGTATGAGTGTACACTTACTCGTTTGATAAACTCAATTACTGATTCTCTACTATTTTTTTACGACTAGTACCCTTTTTCGAAAACGACAATTTTTCGCCTTTTTTGTTTCTTTTCTGGTGGAACCCATTTACAAAAATTGAAGCTCAAGCTTCCATTTTTTTTTAAAGCTTCGTACGATTTTTTTTCTAAAGATATTTCGATGTTTTTGAAAAAAGAGACAATTTGAACAACAACGTGTAACGCGAAAACGACAAGGATTCAAGGAAAACCTCAGGAAGCTTTAAAAAAAACGAAATTGAAAAAACGAAATTCCCCCTTTAAAATTCCGGTCGAATCAATGCATAAAGAAAATTTTGTCTGTAAACGGAACAACCGTCCACCAGAAAAGTCCACCAGAGAAAAGTCCACCAGAAAAGGAACAAAAAAAGGCGAAAGATGGTCTTTTTCGAAAAAGGGTACCAGTCGTAAAAAAAAAATAGTAAAAAAAAATTCAAAAAATACGGAATAAAGATGAATTCTTCCCCTTCAAAATGCCGTCTATTAAATTCATTTATGTCAACTATCGGCGAAATGGTATAAAAAATCGTTCTGGAACTTTTTTGAATTTTTGTCCGGAAACTTTTCGCCGGTAGTGTATATATTTTTCCTTAACTATGAATATTAACATTACGAAATTAAATATATAAAAAAATATATATATTTCCTAAAATATGAAAAGTGCGTAAATAAATCTAAAAAATGAACTGACAATAAATCTTCGAAGAAGAATTGAAGTCTTGAGAACCGGATCAATTAATGAGAAATGCACTACGAAGAATGTTGAATGAACGCTGGGTAAAGTAATTAATGTATGTATACACAATATAAATATATGTACGTATGTATGCGTCCAATGACTAGGATGTAAAGTGTAGTCTCGACGATGTACATAAATCTTTGGTACCATTCAGAAGAGTTGTTATATATTGTATATTTACTTGTAGGTTTATCGGTGCATTTGATATACTCCACACGTTATATCGACCTAAGGCGATCCGTACGTTTCGTGTTACATCCGGCTGTACACGAATCATATCTCCCTAACAAATCTTAGCATTGTCTATATTTTCACCTTTTTTCTATTGTTCAAAAGATTGGCGACTTAAAAGACGGATGGTCGGGGGGGGGGGGGGGGGATTGCCTGGAAAGGGTTTGAAAAATTCGTTCTTCTAGCACCTTAAAATGACAGTCATCAAATCAAATCGTGAGTAACCGTTCTGTTAATGAGCCGTCATTTTTCTATACCTATTCATAAATCTTGCTCGGACCCGAGGCGCTTTTCAGCAAAAAAAGGCGAACGGTGAAACAAGGCAGAGTTTATATATTTTCACGACATCGTCGTCAATTTCTCACGACGTATAAATAATATACAATTTATTTTCACTCACCACTTGAAGCCGCAGTTATGGATTATTATAAAATGGCACTAACCTGAAACAAACGTAAAATTGGTTCGCATTAATTGACATTTTTCGGTAAATGCTTCTTCAGGATGCTTGAGTATTGGATTTAAAAGTTTACGAATCGGGAAAATGCATGTGAAACATTCTTCGCTAGAATATCATTTGCTGCATGTTTTTTTTTCACACATTTCAAATTACAAACCTGATTTCTCACATTTTATTCTTTTTCAAATGATTACTAAAATTGCCTAACACGTATCGTATGGTTTCGTATAATGGATTTTCTATAAACATTATATTGCATAATTTGGACGGAAGGTTCGAAAATCTGTTTGATGGAAAGCGACGTTGATATATTTTCATAAAGTACATTTTAATCTAAGTCAATCACGTGTCAGGTGTACGGTGGGTACTTCCTTGATTTTTGTATTATCGTATGTAAGGGTTTGAGAGATGCAATGCCGCTTTTTAATTTGAGGTCGGAGTCTGTATATTGTATCAATTTTCCTTTCCTCTCTCTTTCACTTCCTGTCTCGCGCTCTCTCACACTCGACTAGTTTCTCGATCACGAAAGCTAAAGTTTTCAACGTCGAAAGTTTCTTAAGGGTCATACAACGATGTCTTGAGTCTGGCAGGTTTTATAGTTTATCCAACTTGTGTGAACTCTTCATGCAGTAACAAAGTAAAAGATCTTAACGGGCTTAATTTTTGCCGGACAAAGTTTTCCATCGTGACATGATAACGTTTTTTTTTCGCAAATAATAGCGATGAAAACCCGCCAGGCTGGCTAAATTCTTCGAGGGTTCTGAATCGTTATACTTATACACTACTACTTTTTGTACAAAGTATTAAAAAAATTGCACCGGTTTACGTAGAAGGATACTCGTATAGAGTTGGGGCGCTGCTCGTTTTATTTTATTGGTGAATCGAGAAAAAAATCTTGAAATAAAAATTATTCTTATGAAGTGTTGGTTCTTTTTTTCGAAAATAACCGTTCAATATAGACATTGCGATAATATTTTCCATTCCGTATACAAGATTGTTGAATTTTAGAATTTAAACATCCGGGAAGAAAATAGTACTCGTTTTATTTTATTGGTGAACGGAGAAAAACCTTTGAAATAAAAATTATTCACATGAAGTATAGGTTTTTTTAAAAAATAAGCGTTCAATATAGTCATTCCGGGTCATATCATCATTCAATATAGTCAGTTCCGGGAAGAAAATAATAGCATTAATAACAATAATTCGCTCTTATCTCCTCTCCGTGCAAAATTTTCTTAGGGATAGCTAAATTCCGATCGGATCCCGATCGGGATATGATACGGATTCCCTAGAAGGGATATCGTCATCGGAATCCAGATGGCGCCCACTACGTAGCACAAGGCCAAGACGAGGTGGCAAGAATTTGAAATATGTATTTCAAATACGTATTAAATACATTTTTCACAGCAAATTTAATACATATTTTCTTAGTTTGAACGATCTTCATTTAATTTGAATATAATTACTCAAAATAAATAACCTATGTCAATTTTCTCCCTGATATAGTCTTTCAAGGTCTATATATTGATTTTTCGAATTTTTTTATTAAATGTAAAGGATTTTGTTCAAAATTCTGTTATTAATGTCTATAAGTTTTGACAGTTATACTGTATCGCTAATTTTTATCTAATCATTTTCACATCCTTGAATAAATTATTTCAGAAAACGTCCAGCGTCTCCAGCTGATACGGTTCAATATCTCCTGGTGATTTTTACATTCATCCTTGGGATTCAATTCGATATCGGACTAGATCTTGTTCTAGAATCTCGGGATTCTAGCCTGGATCCAATGCAAAGTTTCTATTTGGATTCTGACTAGAGTCCTTGATAGTTCCGGATTAGGATTCTGTTTGGACTCCGATTTACGAGCGTTGCATTTCGCTCCCGGATCCAATCCGATATCTGACCGGATCCCGTATTGAGAAACCAGGATCCTAGTCCAAATCGGACTGCATCCATGACAATAGCCGACTAGAAATTTTGATCAGGCAGCCTGAACACTGATCAGGTCTTGATCTCTAAGAAGGTTACCTTACTGCGGCCTGATCAGGGTGCCCTTTTACTCCCGTAAATCAGGCAATACCAATATGGCCCTACTAGGGCTTGACCTAATAAGGCCCTATTGGGGCTTGCCTTACAACTACCTCAGCATTTCATCAACGCACATAACCTCCTATATCCTACGTCAAAATTTTCCTTCAGCAGCATATTATCTTCAAAGTTTTTCCGTTTTTGAAAGATGTTGTAGACTGTGACGAAAAAAAAACGTTATGCAACTCGGACGCGTGTTAGAAGATTCCGCTGTATTTCGAAATCTCAATACACAGTACAAAATCTGTCATCGTCGTGTAAACAAGATGTGTATAACCTAAAAATCTATATGGATGTTTAATACGGTTTTAATGCTTAAATTCCTAAAAAATTGTTTTTCACCAAGTTCATATCCGAAAAATACGAACTGATAATTTACGAGACGTTTGAATTGAACGAGCGTATATTTTCCTCTATTTTTCCGTCAAAAGATTTTGAGCAAGCCGTGAGAAAAATAACTGATAAGGCCAAGGATTGGGAGGGAACCGGGCGGTTTGGAATAAAAACACTTCAACATAAAACATAAATGGAACATTGTTCATAATGATCTCTATACTATTTTTAATTAATCTGATTATAGCCTTTTTAGTAACTTTTCGTAATAAAAATTATATTGACAAATACATTCTAGGCCTTGTGTAAATATATTGTAGAGTGTGTGTGTACGAGCATGTATGTGTACTGGCTATGTAAGAAAGTATTATAAGGACCTGATCAGTCAACATTATAATGACTTGATCAGGCAGCATTATAAATGCCTGGTCAGGCAACCGGATAACGGCCTCATCAGGCAGCTAGATAAGGCCCATAAGTGACAGAACGTTACACTTTCTATCAGGGCGCTATCGGGTTCCCTTATAAGTGCCCTACCAGGGCAGTCAGGCAACCTGAAAGCGTCCCGAATCGGACCCTATTGAAATTTGTACGTGGGTATTTCTGAACGGGTCTCTCGTGAAGAAATAATTTTCCTTGGATATGTCTGATGAAGAAAAATGCCAAATCGCATATCTCGAAAAGAAATTGGTACACTTGCTTTTTAACACACTTATCTGGCCTTTTTTTTGTACCATTTTTCGTTCTTGTTCCGAATTCCGGCCGAGCTGTTCGTGCACTTAATAAAGTCGACGGACGAGCGGCCGAGCACGCAATTCATTTACACCAATTAACGAGAGTTCATCAGGCTGATCGCATTTATCGCGCTTCGCGTCACTCGCCGAGGCGCGAGAGATTTCTTTTTTTTTTCTACGCGGCTGAAGAATCTTGTTCTTACTGCTGGCTACGTTGAATCCAGGAAAAAAAACAAGCGACTGGTATTACGCCACGTCATTCGCTCCAATATCAGTCGTTTAACGAAATTATCCTGGACGCATCTTTTCTTCTACCCAATTTACTATATTTACTCGCAATGCGATAAAATGGGACTTATACGAATGAAAAATAAACGAAAAACACTGCTAGCATATTTTTTTGCACGAGTCATAACACTTTTCTCAATCCCGCATAATGGATTGCAACTTATTGTTGTAATAGAATTAATTTAACTGTCGCTTGTTTAAAATAAATAAAAATCATTTTTTAATTTTTCCTGACGAAAATAATTCTTATTTGCGATCCTTTATTGTTAAATATTTATTTCAAAAAATATTTATATGAATTCTCACTTATTTGATGTGTTTAAAGCTAATTATAATTATTATTTTCATTTTTTCATCCCCCGAATATTTTACATAATTTACAATTAAATAATCGGATAGTTAAGTTTATTGAAAGAATTATCACCCATTATTTTGTGACGGAACGATGTAGAAAGGTTAGGTTTTCAAGTGTAAAAAAAACATCCTTGGAAGATCAATTCAATCGTACGGGCTGTACTAATGATTGAAATGCCTTAAGGGTATTGACGTCATAAAACGTAAGAGCGAGTCTCAAAAAAAGAGAAGGTCGTCTTTTATCGATTAATTTTGCCAGATCCTTTTCATTTTCAATGATATTTTTTTACGTCATAGTCCGACGGTCCTCGGAATATTTGGATCTCCATTATCAATTTTTCAATTATGTCGATCGATCAATGTACATGGCTAAGCTGTCGGCTACATTAGATCTTATTTGTCTGGATCTCGGTCAACGAGATTAACGTTTTTTTTAAGTGGTAGTAGGCTTGAGATTTTTTCTTCAGCATGAGACGCAATGTTTATCCTGCGAAAGGCAGGCTCTGCATCGTCGGCTCCTATAATACAACGTACGAGAACGTAACCTACTAAAATCAAATGTTTCTGTCCACTTTATCGGACGGTTACGAAAATAACACGAAAAACGAAATCAATCGAAACGGATTTTTCCCGATTGAGCAAAACTAATTTATGTTCACAAGAAGAAAAGAAAGTTTTCAAAAAATTCGGGATATCGAAAGGTAATTGATAAATATTGCGACAACTCCTCACGATACGGACGATTCATTGTTCATAACGAAGAAAGCCAAAGCCAAAAAGGCGGTGATCAAGAATGAAATAATTTATACATGAAATAAATGAGAATCCATGTAAAATTACTGGCAAACAATCGTGATACATTTTCTATCTCCTTTTCTAGATTTGGAAAAAAAATTACATTTTAAAGAACATCCATTTTCTATAATAATTTGAATTCGTAAATGAATCTTTCGTTTTTATGGCACCATAAAAACCATTCAATTGTGAACTTATATGGCTTTTTTGTATTGCCAAAGAAATCGTTACTTTTTACAACAATCTGTCAACTGCCTTAACGACTTGAATTATCCATCATATTGCAGGATTTTTAGCATGTATCTTGGGTAGGGTAAGGTGGTAAAGAAATACGCAGCTGAGCTTCAAAGCGGTGAAAAAAAAACAAACAAATACATTTAACGAATCATTTTTTTTTGTAATTGAAAGAATATTCAGTACCGTAATTAAATTATGAACGACAATTAGGAATTTCAGTTTTTTTTTACATAACAAACTAAATACTACAAGAAGGTATTTGCGAACTCTTAGACATACGGACGTTTAAGAGTACGTACGAGGGTCGATAAGAGTACGCAAGCATCAATCGACACATAAATCGCAAATAAAGTTGCCCACATTTGTATGAGAGTTGAGGAGCTGGAGAACTGGAGCACTGGAGAACTCGAGAGCTGGAGAGCTGAAGAGCTGAAGAGAGAGAAAGTTAAAGAGTTGGAGAGATGGCGAGTTGGAGAATAGGAGGGTCGTGAAGTTCGTGATGTTCTCGAAGTTCTCGAAGTTCGTGAGGATCGTGAAGTATGAGAGTTCGTATCGTCCCAGAGATGTAGCTGGTGTGGATCTCTTCAGCCTCTTACGAAGAGTTGCTTCAGTCGCTTTCAATGAACGTGCTACCACCCTCACAGGTTCACCATCATTAACTCGCTTCCTTGCATTTTCAAGATCCGTAAATGACCATAGACTTCGGTCGGTCGTCCGTTTCCTTCGGGATATGCTGAAAGTAAAAAAAACATAATCTTTAACAACAGTCGTATAAGAGTATGCGCGTACTCCTACACACCTAAGCACTGCGTACTCTTATACGACTTGCACATTTTTAACAAACATGACTGTTACTGCCATTTATTGATGAGATGCGAAATTTCTTTCATTTTGAACAATAACCTTAGTAAACCGGCGCACAAAATTAATAGTTGTTTTTGAAGAAAGTAAATTGTGTTTCGTGCTTATAATGCTTTGAAAATGGGAAAAATAAATAAGAAATTGGAACCACAACTTCAAACTTACCTGGCCTCATCGTTTTATTCTACTTTGGATTTTTTGTTTGTCACAAACACTTATCCTGTTAGGCGGTCCAAACATAACAAAAGTTAGCTTCCATTAGTAAACTGTTTCGTCTGTAGCGTAACTGCGTACTCTTATCGCCCGCGTACTCCTATACCACCTGACCTTATGCGATCTTTTAAATCGGTGTTTGTTCGAAGATAAAGATTTAAATCGCGTGCGGCTAATTGCCTAAGATCCTCGCCACTGACACTCCTTTGTCAATGTCATGTAATTCAACGAATTGGCAGGAAAACTTTCCCTTTCCCAGTTCCGTCGGTGGAGTTCGTAATCAATAGCCCATAATTAATTGGATCGATACACGTGTGCACGAAGCAGCTATCACAGTTTGAACTTAAAACCTTCCGGTGTAATATTTTCACCGAGGATTCGTGAACTTTTATGATAAAACAAAATTACTCCCATAAGGATGTTTGAATAACAGTTTTTATAATTATTCATAATAGTATACAAAAAAAAAGAATAAAACGTTTAATGAATTGTTAAATTATTGCGAAATTCATTTTAAGTTGATACATTTTTTATAATTTCAAATTCTTGCTTCCATAGTCTGATTCGGCTGGAAGAAATTTTCATAGTAATGGTCGGGTGCTTAGTCCACAATATCCATTTATAGTAGAGAGGCCCTTCAATTTCTTCAACTGTGTACACCACTCACGCTTCGTAAATTGTCTTTTCGACTAAACCTAGATACACTTCAGGAAATTCCACGACGGTTACCGTGTTGCAAGAGTACATCAGAAATAGCCACCTCTCGATAGCCGGCTCTCTATTGACGTCATCATCTTTTAACGTAAGGATTTTGCTTAATTATCCAATGAAAGTTAAGTCCTTGTCCGGGTTTTAAAAAAGTGAGAAATGCATGGACAATCCAGGGTACTCTATTGGTTGGATGGATTAAGGGATCAGTATCAGTCTATTTTCGGAAATTTTCGATTTTCTAAAAACATCAGTTTCGTATATTACATACCAGAAGCAATAGGGTAGAGAACGTTCTTTAGGTCGTTGTGACCGATAAGGGGCTAAAAAGAGTGATACAATAGAAGCGTCTATGCGCGTTCAGCGCGCAAACTTTCCAAAGCTCGCAGAAACCAAAAGTCCCAAGAAAGTGAAACTTTTGAAGAAGCTGAAGGGATAATGTATGGACCAGGCATCGCTGATTGAGGGTAAGAGGCTTTTTTTTAAGTTTTATGTACATTTTTACAAGAGAAACTTCAAACGCGTTTTTTTCAAAACAACGTTTTTCGACCTTGGCGACATGATTTTGGAAAAACTATCGCACCGATTTGGCTCAAATTTACAGGCATTTCTCTATGCATGTATCTCTTCGACCCCTTCTAACGGTATAAATATTCATTAATATTTAATCCTATTTTTAAATAATTTAAGTTGTAAAAAACAGTCGAAAAATTCAAAAGTGCGCCTTTTTGTTTTCTTTTTATCGGAAGATGAAAGTTTTTAGGAGGGGTCATAACTACAACTCCACTTTATAATATAATAATCGACTTTTTGTTTTCAGATGCTCCAAAGTTAAGATTTCCCGTCGACAAGGTGAAAGCAGGGGTAATTTCAGGCAGCCAGATCACCAAGATAAATTGAAAAAAAAAAATTTCTTGTACTTTGTAACGTCTATTTTTATGTATAAAAAAATTCAAATATGGGGATAAATTTTATGATGAAAAAAAAAATACTTTAAAATATGTGCAATAGATGGAGACTGATGCCTTAAAGATTTCCGATTTACATGCGTGCATATACAATCGATGTGATCCAACAAGAATAAGCGAATGCCAGACAGCATTGCGATTCCGCCCCAGTTCACGCTTATGCGTCAAACTCTGCACATTGCCATGTATACATATATATGGGCGAAACATGCCAGATCCAAAGTCCGGATACACCAACCTCGGTTTGGTAATATTGCGGTCTCGGTCCCGGAATTTCGAGCGGATCGCCCCAGAGAGTTTGCAGAGTTTCGAGTGAAAGTTTCGAATGTTTCGATCCACATGGTCCCCGATCTTACGAGCAGTGAGCGAAATTGCTTCGAAGGATGTTTTAAATTTTCGAACGAGACAGATTTATACATAACATATGCATTTTTTTTTGCCGTCTGGGAATAACCTAGCTCTGCGCAAGTCATGTGCCTCAAGTCCAAGCAGAAAAACGACAATGTATTACTTGCAATCGATCATTGCTTGTCATTTTTCATCCTTACCGAGCACAATGAGAGAGCAGTTTCAATAAATTTGTGGTTTTTTTTCGTACTAGCTTAGCGGATTTGAATTGGTTTTTTTTTTGTTAACATTATTGTATTTTATATTACCAGTATGTCGCTCGATTTTTTTAAGAGTCCGGCGAACATTAATACTTGAATAATTAAAATATTCATTAAAATGTTAATTAGATAAGTATAGATAAAATTTATTCGGTATTAAGGGTAATCATTTTTTATCATGGTAAAACAAATTCATTTAGATTAGCCTTATCGTATTATAATTTGGAAGGACTTCCGATCTTGCAATGTTATTAACACCATTGACCGAGTTTCTCGACGGAAATTGCCATTATGACATTACTACCGTCCATAAGGATTACGCAGCGCAGACGCAATACACCAGGGCTTGAAAATATGTTAACCGTAACTATCCGAGAAACTATTTGCGTAGGTACAACAAGCTCGGCTAATGTTACAGGTATATGGGTTTGCCGACCTGAGATTTTATGGACGCAGTGTCTGGACGCGTATAGGTCGTGGTTCACCCACTTTATGTTGTTCCGTGTCAATCTCTCTCATAAAGGAATATTTATTCTTGAAAATAATGGATCACATCTCTATCGTCTTTGATTCCTTTCATGGGCACCTTGTTGATTCAGACGCAGTTTATTTCAGCATTAAAGAAGTCTCTGCCCCATTAAAAAATAGGACATTATGACACGAGGACGAAAAAACTTGTTTAAACGAGTGTTGCAATCACACGAGGTTAGAAAAAGTTTTTTCGTCGAGTATTATACGAAATTTTATTGTACGTGGTGTGAAAACGTCCATTATCGTATCGAGTGGAAGAAAATCTTTTTTTTGCTCTATAAAAAAATTACAATTGCTTTTACTTGCAATAACTTCGAAGCACGAAAAATTATGCGAAAACTCCGAATAGTAATTATTTCTTGAGTGGCAAACTATCCGGAAGTGCAAGAGACGACAAATTCTTTTCTGTTTGCCAGGGAAAACATAGTTCGCAAAACGGTTAACCTAATGGGGAATAAAAAATTAATTGCCCCGATCGACCGGTAAGGCCGGTTAAGGACGAGCCATGAGATCTCGGCGCTGTGTTACGTTTTTCTCCAATGCTCCAATCAAATTTACTCGTAATCATACTTGCAGGTGCACGAGGAACGCATACCCATATTTTACTCGATAGTAAAGTAGGAGTGCATCAATGCAGATCTCAAACGAGTTTATTTCGAGAGCATATCCGTCGATCGTAAAAGTAACCAGTGAAAAAAATAAATGGGCCTGCCTGTTCATCGTACGAGGTTAAAATTACGGTTCTTAATATGTCCTAAAACGATCGTACACATGAGTATTTAGCTAATCACATAACAATAATTGTTTCAATGTATTTTTAGATATTTCAATTAGTCTAAAAAAATGATAATTTCAATGATTAGGGGAGAGTGGGGCACAATGTGTCACGGGGCACTGTCAGCCACATGCGGTTTCTTGGAAGTTTATAGCTCGTAAATTCCGAAATTTTATTTGTTGGACCGCGATTTATATTTGGTTTCGTCACGCCTAAAAGTAAGTCGATAGCAGCTCACAAAGAATTATTAAAAATTAAAAATTGATTCGAGGCTTGAAAAAAAAATATTTCGCTCGCCGGGAAAAAGTAAAATATAACGACATTTTCTGTAGCGGCTCGGGTTTTCGTTTCTAATCGATAGTTTTATTATTTACGATGCATTCAGTGAATTATGTTTTTCCATTCGTATTTTAATTAATAGTTATTTTCATCACTAATCAAATATCTTACTAGTGGGGTACAATGTATCGCCGAGTTCTGGGGCACAATGAGTCGACTCCCAATGAGGGAATAAAGAAGTGACGACGCTCCGAAGAAGCGCAATGTGTCACGGGCAACTGTCAACCAAATTTCTCGGAGTTTTGTAGCTCGTAAAATTCGAAATTATTTGTATTGGACCGTGATTTATATTAAGATTCGGCTGGCCTGCAAGCAAATCAATAGCAGCTTACAAAGAATTATTAAAAATATAAAATTAATTTGAGCCTCGAAGAAAAAATTTCGCTTGCCGGGGAAACGTCAAATATTGTGGGGAAATTGTGTGGGGAGCAATGTGTCATCGAGTTGTTGAGTACAATGAGTCGACTCCCAATGTTATCCCAACGAGTTTCAACCGGTTCGTTGTATCCTACGTTTCGCAGCACTTGACACACTGTTCCCATCTATCTGACACATTGTACCCCACCCGTGGGGCACAACGAGCCAATCTGCACATTTTTTTCGATCCTACTATTTTAGGATTTTTAATTTTTTTGCAAAAAAAATATGGTAGCTTTATTGTATGCCCAAAGGTCTATAAAATCGGTTATGACCTTTTTTTCCAATCAGATTACTTTGGTAGGAGCAAAAATTCGTTAGAAAAAACGTGCTACACTGTGCCCCACCTTCCCCTACTCATAATAATGAATCGAATCAAGTTCAATAAACGAGTAGTTCACTCGTGAAATTAAAAAAAAATTTTAACCTGAATACCATAGTAGGAAAATTCCAAGAATTTTAAGAAATGATTTTCAATTAGGTAATCTAAAAACAATGAGTATGGAAGTGATGGTATCTTATTGTGAAGTGACAGCTGTTGCACCATCATTTATGAATGCGGAAAGAACGATTTTGACAAAAAAAAACTTTAACCACCCCTACAAATCGTGTGTTTGAAATCTGATTGTACTTTTAGGCTTTTCGAGTAGATCTATCGGTGTACCCTTTGTCATACCAGGTAGCAGTGAAGGAGTAAAAATGGTGACGGAATCGGCGAGGGAGATAGAAGGCGATGGTTCTCTCACCGTGGTTAAGAGGTAGGAGAGATTTGTGTACCTGCTTGAGTGTTTCCCTCCGAGCTTACGAGATACAGTGCCGAGTGTCCCGAACGAACAGTTACCTTTCTGTTTCGAGACCGCGAGGATCTAATCGACGCTCAGCTGCGTCTGACAAAAAAAAAACGCGAGGTTTCGGATTTCTCGTTACCGGTGAGTTTTCTTCGCCAGGTTTCATTACATTCAAGCACATGCACACGAAACACATCATTTACACCGGGGGATCTTTTTTATTATTCTGTTGCTCTTTCTCGGAGTATCTGAGGTTCCGAAATTTTTTGAACTCGTTGAAAACGCAATAAAAAGAAAGAAAATTAAAATAATTCCTTATGTTGATAAGACAGTTGAATTCATATGTATGCCTGTAAAATTTATGGTCATCTAGTTGACGTAAAATATTCTTTTTTCAGAAAAATTTGATTGTATGAGGACAAATTTTTGACCGCTTGAATATGATTATAAAAAATGATTTCGCAACTTACGGCTTGGTGTTATGAAAATGTATTATTGCTCCAAACCAAACTCTACGTGTACTGAATATTTTTATTATCTTTTTTCGCGCAAAAAAAAATCTTTTCAAAATTGAATTATTGATTAATTTGATGTTATTACTTTTCGTCAATATTAAAATTCATATAAACTGGTCTCATCTTTTTTGTATTATTAAATATTTAACATCTACTAGGTTTGTTACGATGCAATTAATACATTCGTAGTATGTTTATTGTTTATACCGAGTTTATTTAATTTTTCATTTGCAGTAATGTCCGATTACTTTCGCGCACTCTTTATTCAGCAGAAAACTTTTTTCTTTGTTGGTAATTCAACTTTGACTCCACGTGTGACAGTTCTTATACGGGGACCACGTGGTGACCTTGTACCGAAGCGAAGGTTCGCGTAGATTTCAATGCTTAATGCAACATTCCACATTTTTTATGCGAATTATATCCAAGATTATATTTTTATGATCCTGTGCGCAATGCGTACGTATATGGTGAAATCCCTGCGTCAGTCAGTAACAGTGAATCAAACGAACCCAATCAATATTGGAATGTATCACTATCGATTTAATTGCTTTAAACAATAAGGAATTCTTGCACAGCGTTTAATTAATGGTTTAATTGAATCATTTTCAACGCAATAAAATATTACTGTATTTATAAGTAGTTGACATACATTTTTAAAATTTTCATTCGAATTTCAGCAGAGTTTTTATACCCGTATGTTTTTTTTTGTCACAGTTAGTAAAACTTTTTATTCAATTTTCCATGAAAAAGAACAAATAATTTAATTTCTGAATGGAAACAATGGAACATATTATTGAGCGCAATTATTCTACTTTTCGACAACGTTATCTCCAATAACTTGAGTGTTTAGTTTATTTTTAAATATGATTGGAGATTATTTATTGAAAAATAAATGCAGAAGCTATCGTACGACTCGCAACGTTACTGTTTCGTGAAATCTTTGAAAATCATAATTACGGGCGGCTGAGTTCTTCGATGTTTAGAAATTCTGGTTCTTCTCGTTCTTCAAGAATCAAGAGAGATGCGAGTAGAAAGTGCTTCCCTGCTGAGATCAAATACTCGCCGTGAATTGAAGGAAAAACGACAAAGAACTTAAATGACATTAAATTAAATTTGAGATAACGAAGCAATCTTGCGAATTCTACTTTCCAAGTCTGTCGATTCTTCATTGTCATGTTGTACTCTCACTTTGAAGGCACTCCCAAAAACTATCATTTCTTTGTTCGAGCCGCGTTTGATCTACGTATAAACGGGAGTGGTAAGAAAAATGAGCAAGCGCTAGATACAATCCGGTTTTATGCTCTAATTACGCGCTTCGCGCTTTACATATTGGCAAAGAAATATGATTATTCATAGAATAATTAAGAGTTTGTACGATTTATTATTATTATCCGGTTGATTTCACATCATAATAAAAACGTTTTAACTAACGAATAGTGTTTGAGAGCACGGAACGAGTAAATGCCTGTCAATACGATTTTTATTCGTCAGTCTAATCAGCGCGCCCATTTTTATTTGAACAATTAAAAATTTAATATATATTGACTAATCGTAATGTAACCTTCGATATGAGCCTGCAATCTTTTGTGCTCACTTTAACTGAGTAGCGAATAAGAATACGAGCATATTATTTTCAATCTTGTTACACGCCTCGTTAACCTTCGATTCCATGGCGGTAAAAAAAAGCATAATCCTCATATTCCATCTTTATAAAAATGAGAGAAGGTACGGTAAATTGACGGTAGATTTTCTTGGCTGAAGACCTCGTTGTAGTGACTTAGTTTGATAAATACGACAGTTATTGGCACTTGAACGATAAATCCGAAGAAAACTATTCGTTGCGATGAGATTAATTATTTTCACGCGCAAGTACAATCCGTCATTTTGTAGGAAAATGAATATTAAGATCGGAAATACAACAATGTCGATGTGCCTTGCTGTGAGAATTCAATATTCCCGGAGATGGTAATTGCGATGCACTTGAAAGTGCTAGCGAGCTTCGAGGATCCCATGGCTATATTTGCGTTGAGATACCTCAAGGATCATCAATATTCACCGCTAATGGAAATTGTGTCATACGTCAGGATTGCTTTCATGTGCCGATCACTGTCCGGCACATCTTGTTTTTGTTATCTTCGTACCTTTCGTTCTCTCAACGCTCGAGTTATCACGACTTTCATCGTGTCTTTACGTTGCAACGTGCCATTGTTTGTTGTTGAAAACAACCCGGAAGTGAAATAATATACGGTCTAACCGATCTCTCGAGTCTGCACTTGGATAGACTTACACATCCACGTATGTCAGGAAACGAAATTTGCCGTCATTTCTGCCGATTATAATCTCGAAGATATATAAGATACTGACGTATTCGTCGACTGTACTTACTGGAATTATCTCGACTTTTATTTTCAACAACACACCTCATGCTAGCCAACAATTGTGTTAATCACTGGCTCACCGAGCAAGGTTAATAAAAACAAGGTCAATGACTTTGTCAGTCACTGGATCAGCGAACAACGCTAGAATATATGTTAGAAGTAGGGAACAAGATTTTAAGGTTCATATGGGATAAAATTGAGTTGGGACGACCGTGCTGAATTTTTTTCTGGAACTATATAACCCCTTTGCTACTCACCCTGGGCAGTTTGAGTATGATCCAAGGTAACGTTTTGTTGAAGCAAATAAAACGGAGACTTCACGTATTTCGTGGGCTAATCATATTACGCTTATGGAGTCCTCCCCATCATTTTTCACTCCATTATTGATATCCGCTAAAAAAATGCTACCAGGGAGGTGAAAAAGTAGGCATGATTCGACTAATTATCGGGTTAACTCTTAGAATCTTGAAAATGAGGATTCACAGCACCGTTATAAAATTATCAATTTTTTAAATCGCGAATTTTTACGAAAATCATTCAGAAAAGACTAGGCTGTGCAAACATGGCAACGTCGTAGACGGCACAGCTTCTCTTATCCATATCCAGTCATTATGAACAGGGACCTCAAGCTACTCAGTCAGGATAATTAACGAGGAATATTATTTGTTCTTATTCTCTCAATTAGTAACAATTACTTAACCCTTCGTGATCACCTGGGTAGAATAGATCCGTCGATCAATTTTTGGCGAAAATATATAATAGTTCCCGGCTTCGAATGAAACGCGCAGTATGCTACTATTTTTTCCCCAAAAGTAGAATATCTAAGGAGTATCACGTCCAAATTTTAGGTAAAAATGTTGAAAATTCACGGAACTATGATTTTTTTTTAGTGAAAAAGTGTATTTTTTTGCGTTTTCACCTCTTTATGATTTTTTTTTAACATGTCGCCCTTTTATTTCTTATAAATAAATTTTTCGTACATCATCTAGAAAGTTCAAGGTAAGTTCCGTAATTTTTTGAACCACTTCGGACGGATAGTTTGGTCACAATACTTTTTTGAAAACTGACTGGATAGAATCGACCGAAGTGTGATCACCGCGATTGAATTTGGAAGTGTGACCACGAAGGGTTAATATTAATTTAAGACCTATGTTCGGAAATGATAAATGTCTGGAAATGTCTGGAAATTTCCAGTAAAAGACGAAATATACAGGAAATTTTTTTCAAACATAGAATTTTTCAGAATCTCCGAAAATCATCAAAGTTTTTGATTTCTTTTAGATGATAGACATCTTCAGTACACTTTTCCTTTCCAGCGATAGAATTTTTTACTCGAACCGATATTTATTGTTGACAACTCCTGGGGCCGATTTTGAGGTTATGAACGGAGCCCGTATGTCTCTGACTTCGTGACGATGCTGCCAACCTGAGCATTATCATATGCCACGATTTACGACGTTGCCAATTCGTTTCGTGTTAATTAAGCGAGAAAAAATTATAGAAAATAATTATACAAAGTAATGAAAGTTGTTCGAAAGCATTAAATATGACGATTGAATATGACGATTATTTTATAACCAACAGTTGGTAACAGTCAATCAGCTCCGTGCATAAGCATACGGCACTCCCCTTGTACCCGCCGGATAGACTCCATAACAACTTTAAGAGTATGGCTCCATAGAAAAGTAGCCGAAATTACGTCTAACTTAAAAGGAATTTTTCATTACATTATTTTCGTACAGAATAGGTAGAAAATGTTATCCTATTGTCGTTGCCTTTGTATGCTCTTGTACTCGAGAGTGGGACTTCGTTACATAAAGTATGTGAATGTATGCTTGGATATCGTCGATAACAACTTCGGGAGACATGTTAATGGGTAGAAAAACTTTGTAGCAAAGAACAAAGCATTTTATCCTCTATGGAGGAAGAAGTAAAGAGATTGTTAATAACGGGGTAACTATCCGTCACAAGGCCACTCATCAGAGCACGTCCTTCTATTAACGGACCATCTGTCGGACCAGATCTGTTACGTGAAGCACGAGTCGTTTCATTAATCACAGGGTAATCAATGTTTGTTGGAATAAGTCGATCGGAGTGGCAAAAAGGGTCCACAAGGTGAGACAGAATGATGGTACCCATATAATTATCAAGACGAAAGATCACAGTGCTATAAAGATGGTTTATTGATTATCCCTGCAAGCAATGCAATCATTTTTGTATGCTTTTGCAAGTTTTATTATTCAATGGGCTAGATATTTCAACCACTGCTTTCTCGATTGTTTATACAGTTTCCATTTATTTCGCGATTCGAAAGAGGAACCTGCAGCATTCTTTGAGCTTAACCCTCTGTGGTCACACTTCAAAATTCAATCGCGGTGGTCACACTTGGGTCGATTCTATCCAGTCAGTTTTCAAAAAAAGTATTGTAACCAAATTATCCGTCCGAAGTGGTTCAAAAAATTACGGAACATGTTTTGAACTATCGAGATGATGTACGAAAAATTTATTTATAAGAAATAAAAAGGCGACAAGTTAAAAAAATTCATAAAGAGGTGAAAACGCAAAAAATACACGTTTTCGCTCAATCATAGTTCCGTGAATTTTCACCATTATTACCTAAAATTTGGGCGTGATACTCCTTAGATATGCTACTTTTTGAAAAAAAATAGTAGTATAGTGAGCGCTCCAAAAAAGGTATTTATTTCGACATGTGAACAGGGTCAATTTTATGGTATGAGGATACTTCAAACTCCAGGTAAGATGGTAAATACAGTCCCATTCAAAGTCGGCAACTATTATATATTTACGTCAAAAATTGATCGACGGGTCGATTCTACCTAGGGTGACCCCGATGGGTTAAGAAGCAGCGTTAAAAAAAATAACCTAATTTCCAAATCAGTCGAATGGAAACATTCCTATATACATACATTTTTTATTTTATTTCTATTAAGATCTGTAGAATCGGCTAATAATATTTTCCAGATTTGCCCTATATTTCAATGGAATATGAAAAACCTTATCAAACTTGTAAACCTTCATATATTTTCACATAAGATCATACGAAATTCTTCTTCCCTCTTCTTCTAAACGGCATTAGACGGAATACGTAAGACGAAAGAAAAAAAAAATACGTCTTTTTCTTCATGTCTAGAATAATTAGGTCCAAAATAGGCCAAGTAGGACGATTTCGCTAGGGACTTTCACACTTTGCTTTTGACAGAATCTTCGAAAGTAAACAGTTTGGAGGTAAAGTTAGTGCTACTTTTCCGACTTTGGTGATAATTATTCCGAGTGCCGCAAGACAAAACTTAAACGTCGAAATAAATACGTTCACGCGGTCTGTGACGGCGTCAAACCGATCTTGCTTTTCGCGTCCAACTGGCAGACTCGATTGTAATTGTAACGATGGCGAAGTGTCTCAGTGCTGTAGGAGTTGTCTCGGGTTTGCACGCAATCTTAGGTGTGACATGAGAATCAAGCTATGCTTAACCGAGCGAAGTGAACGAGTTCGCAAATTTAGCAATCGATCTTTCAATCGTTTGGCCTTGAGCGGTTAGTATCAACTATTTTCTATAATATATATTGCAAACATTTCTAAAGTATGCGGCTTGAAATGCGAGTCTCGGCGATTCACGTCGCATTCATCGAGAACTCTACTTATTTCCCGAGCTTCGGATCAGTCATTATTTTGCGTAATCGAGATTGAAGCAATGCTGATCAACGATCGAAGATGAAAAACTCACTTGGTAATGATCACTCGACAGCAAGCTTCTTCACAAAAATGTCTTATAATTACATATACTACCGGCGAAAGATTTCCGGACAAAAATTCATAAAAGTTCCGCAACGATTTTTTATGCAATTTCGCCGATAGTTGACATAAATGAATTTAATAAATGGCATTTTGAAGGGGAGGAATTCACCTACATTTCGTTTTTTTTTGAAAATTTTTTACTATTTTTTTACGACTAGTACCCTTTTTCGAAAACGACCATTTTTCGCCTTTTTTTATTCCTTTTCTGGTGGACCCCGTTCACAGCCAAATTTTTTTATGCATTTCTTTGACCGGAATCATAAAGGGGGAAGCTGAAGCTTCAATTTTGTTTTCTTTTAAAGCTTCGTACGACTTTTTTTTCTAAAGATATTTTGATTTTTTTGAAAAAAGAAACAATTTGGAAAATAACGTGTAACGCGAAAAAGACAAGGATTAAAGGAAAACCTCATGATAATAAAAATTTGAATTAACTTTCGTTAAGTTCGCGAGAATTTTTTCGGTTTTTTTCCAAAAAAAAATTTTCATCTATTTTCGGTCAAAAATCGGATGATTTAATTACCGTAACTCGACAAAAAAATGTCGAAAAAAATCTGAAATAATTCTATTGCGTTGAAAATAGAAAAATACAAAAATTTCCTTTCTTGAAATTTTACCACAAACCCCTTAGTTCTCGAGTTACGGTAATTCAATAATCTGAAAAAAAATTCGATAAAAAAATTTTCGCGAACTCAACGAAAACCGATTCAACTTTTTACTATCATGAGGTTTTCCTTGAATCCTTGTCGTTTTCGCGTTATCCGTTATTGTTCAATTTGTCCCTTTCTTTTTTAATTAAAATATTTTTAGAAAAAAAATTGTACGAAGCTTAAAAAAACAAAATTGAAGCTTGAGCTTCCCCTTTTATAATTCTGGTCAAAGAAATGCATAAGAAAAGTTTGTCTGTGAACGGGGTCCACCAGAAAAGGAATAAAAAAGAGGCGAAAAATTGTGGTTTTCGAAAAAGGGTACTAGTCGTAAAAAAAATAGTAAAAAATTTTAAAAAATAGTGAAAAATTATTTAAAAAACGGAATGAAGGTAAATTCCTCCCCTTCAAAATGCCGTTTTTTTAAATTAATTTACGTCAATTATCGGCGAAATGGCATAAAAAATCGTTCCGGAACTTTTTTGAATTTTTGTTCGGAAACTTTTCGCCGGTAGTGTATGTTAAAGAAATCACCGAGCTAATAATTGTCCGCGTAATGCAATTGATCAGCGGTAATAACATTTTCATTCGATTATTGATTGATTACTGATAATGCAACATTCGTAATTAGACGACAATGATCAGAGCCGGTGAACGCGATCGTCATCATGATATTCGCAGCAGAAGAAGGAAAAAAAATGCATTAGCCGACAAAGAAAAAATGTGTTGCACAACGTGAATCATTATCGTGCATTTGTTTTATTACGAGCCGGAGAAAGTATACGCAGAAATCGCATTGGCACGTATCGCTTGTCGCCACGTCATTGTACAATTATACATTACACGATTATCCTCGCGAGTATTAAATTAGTCGGGACCGCCGGGCCAGCTGAGAGCACGATGTTCTTGCAAAACTTCTCATTTTAATAATTCACACGGCAGCAAACATTCACGCACGGAAATTCATTGATATTCCTCAACAGCGGGGCTAACGTCTAAACCAGTTATTTTTTTTTAAAACTGGTTTAGCAACAACTAACAAAAAAAAAAAGAAAAGACAAACGAGACATTTGTTATGACGAACGAGTTCGAATCGTCGCACTTCGTGTACTACCTCTCATTCTTATTTCAACGTTCAATGTGCCTCTCAATAGGCCTTGCTTTCTATGCTCCATACAATAAAAAAATAGTCAAATCCTATATATATATATGTAGTGAACGTGGCAGTTCAATCCAACGTAGCATACCTTGCGAAAATCGATATATATGTTAGATAAAGTAAAAAGTTCTGAGCGTTTTTTCGCTTTATTTCGACGATGAAATTAAAATAGTTAGGATTATCCGATTTAGATCAAATATGCGCCGTTTTGTTCGATAACTTTTGTCCATTTTGAAGGCAATTTCATAATTCCGCGATTGAAAAAGTCCTCGTCCCTATTGGTAAAACACTTGACCAGTTCATTTTCACAAGCCTCTCTTGAGGCCAGTTTTGTACCATCAAGAAAATTTTGCAAATGCTTGAAAAGGTGATAATCGCCTGGTGCCAGGTCTGGACTATACAGCGGGTACGATAGAACGTCCCATCCAAGCTCTCGGAGCTTCTGGCGCGTCGTTAAAGATGTGTGCGGCCTGGTGTTGTCTTGATGAAATACAACACCCTTCCTATTGGCCAATTCTGGCCGCTTCTGGTCGATCGCCTGATTCAATCTGGTCAGTTGTTGACAGTAGAGGCCCGAATTGAGTGTTTGGCCCGATGGGAGTAGCTCATAGTGGATGATTCCCTTCCAATCCCACCAAACACACAGCAAAACCTTCTTGGCTGTTAATCCGGGCTTGGCGATCGTTTGGGCCGGTTTACCGCGATTGGACCACGATCTTTTTCGGCTGTTATTCTTCGATTTTGATACGTTTCAGCAAACAATCGCAGGCATCAATTCGGTCCAAAAGTTTCTTTTGCGTCAATTCGTGTGGCACCCATAAATCGAGCTTCTTCTTGAGACCAGCCTTATGCAAACGATTCCAAACGGTTTTCTGGCTAATCTTCAGTTCCTGGGCAATGGAATAAGTGCTCACATGCCGGTCCGACTCGACGATTTCCATGATTTTATCGACATTTTCGACGATTGGCCTACCAGAGCTTGCCTCATCTTCGACGTCCATATTACCAGAACGGAATCGTTGGAACCACCGCTTTGCTATTGCATTCGATACTGTATTGGGTTCATAAACAGCAAAAATTTTTTTGGCCGCCTGCTCCGCCTTTTCACCTTGGTCGTAGTGGTACTGAAGGATGTATCGAATTTTCTTTTTTTTACCTCCATTTTGGAACGCTGTAATACACAACTGGCTTCACCAAACACAAAACTGTCAAAGAACTTTTTTTGAAAGGTAATGTCACCTTTAAATCGCCGTATAGTATGACCCAATGCGATGCATACATCGTGAGATATGGCTCACTAAAAATCTCTAGCGGAAGGCACCTAGCGGAAAACGCTCAGAACTTTTTACTTCACCCAATATTGGAAATTCCTTCTCTTTCAGTTCAAATTTTGTTTAGCCTTTCCTGCTTAGTCTTTAATCAAAACTAAACATTTTACGCACACAATTTTTCCGTCCCATCATTTTAAAGATAAGTTAAATTAAGTCTCATTGTTTTTTCAACCACTGTCGATTTTTTTTGAATCCCAGACTTCGACAAAAGTTTCAGCTCTAGAAAAAATAGTGAAGGTTTTGACCTTGTCGAAAATGCTTGAAATACTTCATACACAAATACACACACACACACACACACACACACACATACAAACATATGCGTAAAGAGAACAGGCAGAGCTACAGAGCTACAGAGATACAGCGAGAGAGAGAGAGAGAGAAAGAGCCTGACCGGAATTGTTAAAACTGTTCATTCTCCAACGCACTCACTCGAGCGATTTCACGCTCAAGCACAATAATATTATATCACTATTGAGTTACCGCCTCATGAGCACCGATAAACACCGCGTAAAGCCTGTTAAATTGACGCTTCAATAATTCGTTTCTACGGTGGAACTTTATCAAAATCGTTTTTTTAGATACTAATATGCATGTCTCGAAATAGGCAGAATTGAAATACCCATAAATTGTGACGGTGATCAAAGTGCAAAACAAATCAAATCAAATTTTATGCGCCTATGCGAAGTTAAATCGAAATATTTTTTCTTGCAGAAACTAAAAAAAAACCTAAATCCAAACAAATCAAATCAAATTTTATGCGCCTATGCAAAATTAAATCGAAATATTTTTTTCTTGCAGAAACTAAGAAAAAAAAACGAGAATGGGGCGAAAATATGAGACGACGTTGTTCCTTCTGTGCATCGTTTTTCCTGCCAGTCTAGCCATATCATCGTCCTGGAGACCTGTCGCGCCAGCACAGTTGAGCACAAGCATACTTCACCAAGAAGCGATTTACGGCGACGCCGGTGCACTGGCCTCTTACAATATCGACGATTCACCGTTGGTTAATCAACAAATTCACTCACAACAGGACGAGGATCAATGCGCCCTTTACAAAGTCGCCATGAACCAACAATTGTACTTCGAGGTGAGTCTCGAGTGATTTAAACTCGCGAGTGAATTTTACGATTTTCTTCATGTTATTAAAACGAACATTGCAACATCGAGTGAACGACAATGTGAAATAGAAGTCATCGGAGCTACATTTCTGAGAGATATCCTCATTTTTGAAAGTATATATACTAGCTTTTGCCTGCGACTTCGTTCGCGTGGACTTTACGATTTGATCCAGAGGGAAGATAAACAAAGAGAGAAAGAAATTAAGAAATAAAGACAGCACAGTGTCATATTTCTCAGGCACAGTGGTAGACTGACTGGTAATTCATGAAATAGTAATATAAAAGTGCCAGCCTTCAACTTCAGTATCATACAATTTCATTGTTGTCTACAAAACTATATGGCTTTCCAATATAGTTCTGTAGACAACATTGTAAGATTAATGGTTTTCGGCAAGTACTCAATTTCATTGAGATAAAAGCAGGGAGTTCGATTTTCCCAATAAAATTCAACACCCCTTTTTGCACCCCTAATTAGGGTTTCTTTAAAAAATCATAAAATGTGCGTTTTATTATTTGTTTTGAAGAATATTTATACCAAGTTTCAAATTTGTTTTTTCGTTTTTCGAAAAAATCCTTTCTTGGCACGCCTCTACACCTTCTAAGGAATATCTTCCAAATATCATGTTCCCATCCTCTATGTTCAGCAGTTAAGGCTGTGCTTTCCCTATATGTAAGTTAGTTATTGAGTCAGTTTAGATAAAGTATAGATTCAGTCAGTATAGATAAACAATCAAAATGAATAATAGATATTGTCGTTACTGAAAAGAACGACAATACACCACAAAGCACAACTGCTTTGTGGTGTATCGAGTGTAGCGTCTAATGGCTCCCTAATCTATCAACATGTAATGCAGTTTCGAAAGGATTGATGAAAGTAGGAGAAAACTTAAATTGCCCCAATGAATTACATCCAGGCAGCAATACTATTCGAACAAATATACATGAGCGCAAAATGAATAGTACGCGTACAAAAACTGTTCGAAGGTATATATACAGGTATACAATGAACGTCGGTGAATTTACTCCGATTTTAATCACATGGCGACTCACACGTACGTTTTAGTGCTCCGCCGCTTTGCCTCTGCGCTTTAATATACAGAAAAGGAATTTGCGTTAGTTTTGCCAGAGTGTTTGAACATTCTATTCGGCCAGGGTTGTTCATACAGTATACGAGGGATTTTATACGCCATCGACTAGCATTTCGTTCTTGCAATTTTATTCGATCTTTTATCTTTCTTTTTAGCTCGCTTCGTTAGCCTTTTTGTTCCATTTATTCTCATTCGAAAAAGCGGATGCGAATTGCGTTAAATGCCCGATGCGTTACCTATTGACAATCGGATAGGAACAATGACTCATTCAATAAAAAAAAGGAGTTAGCGTTGAAAAACTGCAGAACTGAGTGCCCCATATGAATAACATGTGCACATTTGTTGCTACTGCAGGTATGCGCATTAATGGAATCGTAATGCAACCGTCGACGGTATGTAATTTTCAATGGACTCCGAAGATCTTACACAAAGGTAGTCGCACTCTTGGTTACTCTGAAATGCATTTTTACGGTGAAATCTCGTTTTCGTCATTATATCCATCCGGATAAATCTCCGAATGGATTGTGGGTAGAAAAGAATGCACGCTTTACATTCACGCATTGCCATATTAAACTTTGCTCTTTCTTTTTCGTCACGCCACACCATAACGTTCGATCTCTGTCTGTCACTCCTGCAAATTTAATGAATTAGTATGAAAGGGAATACGGCTGCGAAAATATGATTTCCCGCAGTGCAAAGCAGTTCGATTATAAACCTGAGTGGAAAATTCAACGATTGATTGGGCAGTGAATAGACAAGGGCTGGATAACAAAATATTAAAAATATTGCTAGCTCCTAGCGAGGCAGCCATTAGTCAGGTCGTATGAGCTTAATTGGGCGATCCAGTTACTAGCCCGTAACTCCGACAGGTTAGAACAATTTCTACTCGGGAATCGCAACAGCTATAAGTATTTGTATTTTTTTGTAACAGAGAAAATAGCGAAAGGATGCAGACATTTTTGTGGTAATTTCAAAAATATCATGACAACTGTAATTTTAAAATAACTAATGAAAAAAAGGTAGAAAAGGAACTTCGAGGACTAATGCACCAGGTGCTCTTCTTTCGCCTAATCGCAATCATTTGACATGGCAGTTACGGTGAATGGAAGGAAAATAGTCTGAGACACGAGTGAAACTTGATTTGGGTCGTAAAATTCGTCGACACGCGTCGGTACACGCGTGAACGTAATAAAAGCGAAAAGTAGATCGTGACCGTAAAGATGCCTCTTACGGCCATTCGGAAGTGCTCGTATCTCATTGCTTTCATAATTTTGCGAGAATTGGTCAATTCTGGGCAGATATTCGAAAACCCACGAAGATTTCGACAGTATAAAAATATACGTAAACATTATTGTAGCGCAATTGTAGCACGTTCATTTCCCACGGGATATATGCGATCATCATGCAAATGTACTATATTTTCTACGTGTTTTTTTCAGTACTTGTCATCGGCGCTTTTAGAATGCCCAACTTCGAATCTGAAATTCACATTTAATATTGTCCAATCAAGAGAGCACACTGAGTTTAAATTTCGAGAAATCGCGGAATGAAAAAACCGAATTGTAAATAGAAATCCCGTTGCCAATATCGCGTTTCGATTTAATCGACAATCAAGCTGTACGATATAGGAGAAGGTGGGGCACAGTGTGTCACTTCTTTTCTAACGGATTTTTACTCTTACAAAAGTAGTCTGATTAAAAAAAAAACGCTTTCATATTTTTTGGGAAAAGATTAGAAATCCTAGAATAATGGGATGAGAAAAAATTTGCGGATTGGTTCATTGCGCCCCACGGGTGGGGTACAATGTGTCAGATAGGTGGGTACAGTGTGTCAAGTGCTGCGAAACAGAGGATGCAACGAGCCGCTTGAAACTGTTATATGTTCCTAACATAGATAACAGATTTTCATACATACCGATAATTTTAGAACGGGTATTATTTACCAATAACATTGGGAGTGGACTCATTGTGCTCAACATCTCAATGACACATTGTGACCCACACAATTGCCCCACAATATTTGACGTTTTCCCGGCAAGCGAAATTTTTTTTTTTCGAGGTTCAAATTAATTTTGTATTTTTAATAATTCTTTGTAAGCTGCTATTGACTTTCTTTTAGACTAACCAAAACTTAATATTAATCACGGTCCAATACAAAAAAATTCAGATTTTACGAGCTAGAAGACTCCGAGAAATCGCATGTGATTGACAGTTGCCCGTGACATATTCCACTTCGTCGGAGCGTCCTCATTGGGAGTCGACTCATTCTGCCCCACAACTCGGTGACACATTGTTCCCCACTAGTAAAATATTTGATTATTGATGAAAATAACTATTAATTAAACTACGAATGGAAAAACACAAGTCACTGAGTGCATCATAAATAATAAAACTATCGATTAGGACTGGAAACCCGAGCCACTACGGAAGTGCCGTTATATTTTACGTTTTCCCGGCGAGCGAAATATTTTTTTTCCAAGCCTCGAATCAATTTTTAATTTTTAATAATTCTTTGTGAGCTGCTATCGACTTTCTTTTAGGCCTGACGAAACCAAATATAAATCGCTGTCCGACACATAACATTTCGGAATTTACAAGCTACACACCTCCGAGAAACTGCATGTGGCTCACAATGCCTCGTGACATATTGTGCCCCACTCTCCCCTACAGATTGCTGAATTGCAGGAGTTGCGATGTTCATTCAGGAAGAGACAGCTTGCAAAAATTGAAATTGATGAAATTAGCGATTGAAGGATTCTACAAGTCCGAGTCTGCCTCCGTGGATTTGAGTATGCAAAAATTCTATTTGCCAGAATCGAATTTAATAATATCGCTATATAATAAAATAGGAATGTATGGAAAATTCAATTTTTGATAAAACCAGTGGGAAGTGTCATTTTTTTTACTAACGTGCCTTACGCAATTTGATATTGCGTTGAAATTACAGAACTGTCAAATTTGCATCGGCACCATCATGATCCTATCTTACAACCGTTATAAACCCTGGCAATCAAACTTCCAAATTGTGGGCTGTCCATTCAGATGGAAACATGCAAGCAAGCTGGAGAAAACGCGAGGAGCACAAATTGCGGCAAAACTGATTCCAACAAACTTCTGGGGCCGCCACACGTATACATATGTTTCCTTTCGACTACGCTTTTGTGGTGCGCCATGTGACGGGAAATGCACGAGAGCCATGAAACGGCGAATAAATTTCACTTTCCTCCGCAAAGTTCAACGCACATGTATGCGAAACTGTCTGCGTGTGTCGAATAACCACGCGAAGGCGATTTCGCCCCATGTGTTTTTTTTACCTTTCTTTTGAAATCGAAAAACACACAGCATCGTAAAATGCCCCACAAGACATTATATTTGTTTCTTGAATAATTTATTAATTTATCTAGAATATTACTTGGATTGAATGGCCATAAAAATGGCACGACTTACGTAGAAAAAAAATTATATTCTTCTTACAAGCAGACACGTATTTTTTTTATCGCAATCCGTAAAAATCGGTTTGCCACTCGTTCGCGTACACGCTAGGTATTTCACGTGTACTTTTTTGCATAGTGTAAACGAAAGGAAGTTGAGAAACACATTGTACTGTTGAAAGGGATCGTTGAGATCAGATTAACGAAGTATTGCGATCGGTATTTGGAAACATTCCAATATTACTTGCAAAAAAAAAACAAAAAATACGGATAATGAAATCCCACAGGAACATAATTTATCAGTCTTAGGTATGAAAAATATGTATGTGGAGCCTTTGATGAAAACTCGCACAATTTTTTACTAGAAGTATTCCAATTTTACATAATTAAAAAGTATAAATATTGTTCTTCCACCTGTTGTTTTTTCAAAGAATATTATTTTTTATAAAAAAATATTTTTTCATTTTATAAAAAGAATTATTAGTATAAAAACATTTTTTTTATGCCTTTTCCAATGGAATACAATAGTGCTCTATGAAAATAATTGTTGAATATTACAGTAAACCTAAATCTAGATTAATCGAGCAAATGTTTTTTTCAGGATTGACTTTTTAAAGTATCACTAAAACATAGAAAGATCATAATTATATTTGGAACCAAGGCAAAGATATTAGAAAAACGATGAAATCTTAAATAATGTTTATTCTCGCCCCGGCTGCTGGATATATATTTTAATTTACTTTACTTTCAGTATTTACGTCCACTTGAAAATTTAAAACAGTGATGTACGTATATTTTCACACATTTAATATTTTCTTCCTCATTAGTAAGGCGCAAAAATCGATGAGTGTGAGCTTATATCAAACGCACTTATTCGTGCCATCATAATAGTCATAATTTATTCCATCGTAATTTTTTATATGTGAAAGTCGGAGCAGCCACTAATTCCTTCCGGGAAGAGGTATCATATCTCTCTTTCGCTTTCTTCATTACTCTCTTGCTCTTCAGTATCATGCATTATTCATACGACAAAATATTATAAAACAACATAAGGACATATGTACATCAAGTGATCACGGTTACACGTAACCGTAGATAATGAGAGGGTAAGGAAAGCGTTCAAGTTGTTCGCAATTACGCAAACCTGCAAACGTGCGTAATACAGTTGCAAACAGCGGGGGGGCATTAAATGTCTCACATATATAAGGCATAAAAGCGCAAAATCGCCGAGGGAAAATTCGTACGTTCCAGCGTGTCTCGCTGTAGAAAAAGTTTTGTTTCAACTTTTCCTTTTTTTCCTCGTATTCCAGCGGATAAAGAATGGCTGCCATTGACTTACTTTTCTACTTGCGCAAAAGGAGTGATAATGTGCATGTGTATGAAAATACGTAACCCATTACGGGGTACATATTTTCATGTTGTGTTAATCCATATATCTGTGCTAACTCACATAGTGGTAGAATGAAATTGTCGATTGGTGGGAATTGTGATAAATGAACAATTCTTACTGGAACAGATTTTTGTTTTTTCTTTAAATAAATAAACAAAAATATATGAATAATGGAAATAATCCTCTATTAGTTTTTATTATCTATATATTTTTTGTTATTCATGTTAATTTGCTATCACCTCGAGCTTTGGAATCCGATTGCTCAATTTTTGGACAGGTTAGGTTGGAATAGTCAAATTCAATTAATCTTATCCATCACAGCATTTTCCTTTATTTCATTTTCTTTTATTTCTGTTTTTGAAAATACTTTAATATTTGTTTATAAAATACTAAAAAATATAATTAATTATGAAAATATGCTATCGAAAATCTGCACAGTTGTGAGAAATGAGTAGAAGTTTGGAGAATAATTTTTCTTCTTACTTGAAATCACGTGCTTCGCGTTTCATTGCATATCTTAAATGATTGGAAGTAAAAAGGCGTAACTGGCATTACTTTACATTAAAAAACCGGTTGGGTGCAGCTTTTCGTTCGTTGACGATGGATGTATAAAATTGTTACTCCCTTACCACCGTTAAAATGTAATATCCCGCATTTGGGCATGTGTTTAGTGCGCACCATTATTCCACGAACAATAAAGGAAACACAATTTAGTCGGATCCATTGCTATATGCATGTGTCTATGCCGAGTGGGCGGGTCTTTTTTTTACCCAAGACAATTTGCTGCAGTGTATTTTTTCAACAATATTTTACAAATTAACAAATCCAATCTTTCTGCCATTCTCATATCATTTTTTCTTTCTTCAATAAGCGTTAAAAACTTTTTCACCCTCTTGAAGAGAAAATTATTGTTCAAATTGTTGTTATCCAATAAATATTTGAATATTTTAGATATTATAACGTTTAATTTTTGTCCCATTTTCACGCATAAATTTCATTGGCGTTTTAAATTCCCAGCTTTCTAAAGTGAACTTCTATTTTTGACAAATGCATAATTCGAAGAGCGACTCGAATGTTTATTTTCTTGTCGTGCAGGATTGAAAATTGCTTCAAGGTAAAACTGTCGAGTACAGAGGCAATTTCTTCGGTGAAAAAAAAAAGGAATAGATGTTTATCATTGCAAACAAAGCCGTTTTTTTAAATTTAGTTTGTTCAACTGCGTGTATAAAAAAAAATAATGAACCAAATTAGGAGGATCAGGAAAGTGGCCGTTGAGTTGCTATCCGGAATGTTTCAAACGTACGTGAAAATATTGCATCGTGTACGTTGCACTCGGAATACGAGAGTAGGATTTGCGGAGTTCTGGTATTTCTAGTGCGTGCAAAGAAGTTACGAAGCGTTTGGGCCGTGCACGAGACCTCGCACTTCCGCGTAATGATGGCTCATCCAATTTCGCAATCGTTGCGTACACCTCCGACTTTCTTACATGCTATACGTTTCTCGTGGAAGAATACATTATTCGAGAGTACTCGAGCACGTTTGCTTTACTTTTCACAAATTATCAAAATTTCATCGGCAGCCAACTGTTCTAATAATTTTTTATTAGAACAGTCGAGATATATCGAAATCCAGAGAAAGAATCATTAAAAAAAAATCTAACGACAACGAGATCAGGTTGTGGCAAAATGTCGAAAAAGTGATGATGAATGGATGACGAAAAGAAGCCACAGCTGGGATAAACCAATTCATAAGGAAGTTCCTTTAGTCACGATTGCAGAATCGTTCAATGAAACATCTACCGAGTTGCCGTACGTCCATTGGCACACTTTACAATTCCACCATCTTATATGGATATCAGATAGGATCTTGGGCCTGCAAGTGAATCGTGCAAAAAGAGCCCATTACGTGATGTAATCAGCTGTGTGTATGCTCGGAAATGCTGAAACCGTTTTTTTTTTTACTTCTCAGAGTAAAGTATTCAAAGTTGTTCACACGCTCCTATATAAATACTCAGGAGTATTGGGCCGGTAATGACACAACAACCCGTACGGTTCATCTGATTGACTTTCCTCATACGTGCACATGTACGCGTAAAAACATCGATGCATTCGTGCATCTATGCGTACCCCATCCTGTCCTATACTGTATGAGTAAAAGTTCGTGCGTTTGTGTGATTGCATTTTTGTTCATTTCTCCTACGAATTCTTATGAAACGAGATGATCTATTCCATTCATAAGTTTGATGATTTGGGGTGGTCCATGCTCCATAAACATTTTTTGTGAAATTTTGTTGAAATGAAAAGTGTGGCGAATAGGATAAAACGGGAATTGTACGATATCCGAGGCGCCAAGTTTTGACCGTTGATTCTTGATATATTAACCAAAATAATGTGAATTTCATTCTCATTATTTAGGGGGGGTGCAACCCCCTGGCGGGATTAAGGGGCTGAGCCCCTTGCGGGGGCGGAGGGGGCGGTGCCCCCCAAGGAACTAAACGCAGTATTTATTTGATTTTCAACATAAATTCCGAGATTATAATGCTTTATTTATTTATATTCTTTGTTTATTTATAACAATAAAAATTGTTCCATATAATTATTATACCAAATTACTAAACGATATATTTTACATAAACTTGGAGCCTTACAAGTCCGACGAGGGATGAACCGTTTACTTTACTCTCTGTCTAGTCGTACCTATAAGCGCGGAAAACATGGTAGTGGTATTTAAAATACTTTTTTAGCTTCTGAGACACTGTTGAACCTATATATTTCCAAGTTACCTTGACTGATGTTCCTTGAAATTTTCAAATTTGAAAAAAAAAATATCATTTTCGATAACTAACGAAATTTTTTTATTTCAACGCAAAATAAGCGACATATTAATTTTTACCACTCTTCATATTTTGTTTATTTTTACTCGATAACCCTAAATTCACCGTCAAATCTTGGCACCTCGGATATCGTATTCTTGTCGATAAAACGATAGCATGATCTGGGAAGCATGCTGGAGACGTTGTAGATGCCAACGCAGGCCTCACATAGGGTCCAGACTGCTATTAAATAAGGTAAAATAATATTTTTTGCTCGACACCGCGCGGCGATTCGTATCGCTAAATTCAAAGCCGTTTTTCCACGAATTAGTTTTTTTAAACTAGTTTTATTTGAAACTCATGAACGCTTTCAAATTTTTACAGCATATTGTATTTATCAATACTTATCGCCCAAACCACGAAAAGTAGAGATTGACTACCCAATAAAAAAAATAACTTATTAGTAGAAAATTGAGTCAAAAAGTTTAAGTACTCACATTTTTACATGATTTTATTTTTTAAATATTGTTGTTGGTTCACACCGAAGGGTGTGAACTATTATGTAATTATAAATATGTCCATTTTCTTTTTCGGACACTCGATGCCGAGGACTGTCGTCATCAACATTTGCGTCAAGAAAAACCATTTACTTACCGCTCAATAACTCTGCCATTTTATTATATTTCCGTAATTGTTTTTTTTTTTGTTAGGCATTTAAGGATGTAGTCTGGTGTTCAGGCCTGTTTCGGAAGCTTATTTTAGAATTTTTTTTATGACAAAATAAAATAAGATCATTTTAATTTTTTTACCTGTTTTTATTGGCATCGTAAACTATTCAAAAAAAAAAAATTTCTTATTTTTACACAATTTTATGATTGTTTTTTTAAGTTAAAGTAAAAACCTTTAAATGGAGGTAGGTGAGTGGCGCGGATGATTACGGCACTTAGAGTCATTTGAAACAAAAAAATTAAGTTGATTATCCCGGCTCCGTCTCGTACTAGATATACACATTTTTTTTAACAAATAACAAAATAGCGGACTTGTAAAAAAAATAGTGATATTTGTCATTGAACATCGGTGAAAAAAAAGAAATTATTATTATAGTTAATTTTAGTACCCGACGGAGTCATTGTTATATATAATAACATGTGCAAAAATGAGAGGAATCGGTTGGATATAATTTTTTCAATCACCCGCGCTGCTTACAAAAATGTTGTTTCGAGAAAAACGCGTTGATTCCAGATTTATTATACAAAATTTATACCTACACTACTTAGCTATGCCTGGTGCATAGAGTAAACCTTTCGTTTCTTCAAAGGTATGTTTTCAGCCGAAATCGATTTTTCGAAGCCCGAACACTAGACTACATACTTAAGAGATTGAATAAATATTGTATAAAAAACATTAGCAATTTATGTATCAGTTTTTTTCACAGCTTCTGCAAATGTACCTATCAAAATCGCCCCAGCCAAAGCTACTCGATAAGATATGCATGACATTTTTTTTCGTTAATATGCTCCATATATATTAAGCAGTATGTAAAAAAGTGATTAAAAAAACTAATTAACTAATCCTATTATGCCAATGGTCATGCGTGGGATAGCGTCTATTCGAAGGGTTCACCTGTGAAATTTCAGCGCGATAGTAGCAGCCGCGACACGGTGAGAAACAGACAGACAAGCGAAAATGGAGGTACTAAAAAGTTCCTCAATGGTGACGAAACCCTAAAAGTAGAAAGTCAACCAACGGAGTAAGGAATGGAAAGTTTAACAGGAGATGGGAAGTTTAACACAGTAGGTGATGGCATCCTGCCATGCTTCTGTATAAAATCTCAAGACATTGGAATTCTACTCAGTCATATCCAAGTAAATTCGATCAAAACTTTCAACGTGCGCTTTCACGTGCCTTTGCAATATGATGATGATAATATCGGGGGAAGATTCCCATACAACGTTCTACGATCGCTTTCTCTCTTCGTAACCAACCACTTGGTCAACATAAAGTCAAGAGAACGCGTTTGGCAAAGACGAGGGTGTTGCATTAGCTTGCGGTCATGTGGGATACCTCGTTCAGTAACGCAACCAGTAATTAAGTAATTTATTACTGTTCCAAGTCTGTCATATCTTCAAAGCGAAGCAAGTCTCCGAGTCCATCGCCAGACAGTTTTTCATAAATTGCGAATTTACTGTGACTGGCCAATACAACTGCGTTCTAAAAAAAAAGTAATTATTGTTTATCCCGTCCTCCGAGGCTGGGTTGAAATTCCGAACTTTCAATGCTCCGACGGTTTAAAATTCCTAATTTTAATGTTCCGAAACTAGAAGTTTCGTAAAGATCATGCCAGCGAAAGTCTACACAGTTGACTGTAAATTATGTAGAACGGTACGAATAGTGATAGAATAAGGATACAAATATGATTTCTTATACGAGATCATTTTCAGAAATAGTATGAAGAAAATCAACGTTTTATTATACGACATCCAAAACTCCGAATATGTAATATCGTGCCACAAAATTCCGAAATTTTTATTATAGAAAACGAGCTGTATCAGAAAGTTTAAATATAATAAAAGCTAATAAGAAATTCGTCAGGTTCACGAAAGTTTTGGACTTCGGAAATCTTAGCTTCGATCATCCAGTTTGGGAAAACTGAAGTTTAGATAGTGTAAGATTCCGATAAAGAACGTTCAGAACGTTAAAAATTCCGAAAACTCACACATAAAGCAGATAGCAAGTTTGCCTAATGCGTTTGGATGGCAGCACCACCATTTATTTTGACGATGTTCAGATTTTCGGAGTTTTGGTCTTTCGGGTAAAATTCTTTCGGAGTTTTGATCTTTCGGGGTAGTATTCTTTCGGAGTTTTGATCTTTCGTGGTAGAATTTTTTCAGATCTTTGATTATCCTTCACGTTTTATTGTGAACATATAATGCAAGGATGTTTAGCTATCGATGATTCTTATCGATATTCTTATTTTCGGAACTTTACCCTGTACAAACCTCCGCCATTCAGGAACTCGTATTTCTAACACTACAATTTTTCGGAAATGTGGACTCTCTAATTATAGGAAGTTGATACTTGTTTCATGTACTGTGTTTTCATGTTGACGCTTTATCAGTCGGTCCCATTATTATTGTCATTTAATTCCTTAGTATACTATTATTTTCGGTGATATGATAATTCTGTTTACAAAATTTTGGAATTATAAATTTCCATAAGTATTGAGTACTAGCTAATAAATTCGGAATTTTGATCGTTCTGATCATTCAAAGTTCTGAATTTCAACCCGGCTCCCGACGGGCTCAGTTTTTACTTGCTTGTCAGACGGTTTCTCCGTGGGAGGCTTTTCAATGGAACAGAGAAATGGCCAGTTTTAGAGTAGAACCGATTTCACATGGATCTCTCACTTTGCGGTGAAGCCCTCTCTCGAAGGCGCGTCTTTCGATCGCGTATGTACCTTATTTACGATAGTACAACATACTTTCTTACCGCTTATATACGTATAGGATGTATGGTAATGTGCTGTATTGCAGAGAAGGAACTTTCACTGATTACCGCGACGTTAACGCCTGTGCAAGAGTGCGAGAAAGAGAGGCGGATGCTTTTTCCGGTTTGATGCTTCTTCCCTCTTTCTCCGTCGTACTACAACCACTACTTTTTCTCTGCCTCTGGGCACTTGTACCATTGTCGCGGATATCTGCAATCGTGCAAATGCTGACTCACCCTCGTAATAGGGATCTTCCTACGTTTATCTCGCGAATCGAGTGAAAGAGTCACTTGTCGCTCTGGACTGTCCTGTTAGACAAGTGTCTATGTGCGTTCGCTTTAAACGAAGAAGATCGCAGCGCAATCCGCTTCGAGGATATTCACCAATTTTATTATTATTTTTAGCCCAGCTTCACTCAATTGATTCGTGATTTTTCGATGTCGATGAGTCAACGATGCTAAAGCAGGCAATATTTTTGAAGATCAACTACACCGTTGGCTATGCTGAAAGAATTTGTCGCACAGTTTCGCGATGTAGCTTCTATTTATAAAGCCAAAAGCTCGACTATTTTTCAGTCCCACATCGATCTAGATGCAATTTTTAAGGTTTTTCTTTCGCCAAAGGCCGTATTTTGCGGACGCATATGCAGGGCCCTTTTAAATTATTAGTAGATTACAGTGGCGCTTAATAAAAATAAGTTACAATCAATTGTTATCCCATACGATGAACTGGAATAAAAAATATCGCATAAATTTTGTAGATATAGACATATTTACATTTTCTCTGAAAAATCACGGTTACGAAAATTCTGCTGCTATAGTCACATTTTTCTGAGTTTTATCATTAATATTTTCTTTAAACATTCGGAAAGCCCCTGTTTTTATTGCCGTTACGGAATCTTCAGAATTTTTTACATGCTCAACGCAGTTTATATAAATTATTAAATAGAAACGTGGTCAGCTTGTCATCGCCATAAAGTGCTGCAAAAATTAGACGATTTTTAATGTCGTAATTATTTGTTAAAAATTCGGTAACTTGGCTGTAAAATTAAGGGGGGGGGGGATACTTTAAAATATTCCAAAAAACGATTATTATTTTCACATATTTCGAAAGTATAATATATTGAGAGTATACTAGAAAATCGAAAAATCGAAATATGAAATATTTACGAAGTTATAGTACATTATCGTATTGAAACGTTAAACGCGATTATCTCGAAACTGCATTTTCAAAAACTGCTCATGTTATAGCTCAAAAAGTTATTGATCGATCTGGCTGAAATTTTGGGAGGTTTCTCACTATAACATTATCGGAAGAATATACCTAAGGTTTTAAGGTTATCGCGTAGATAAATTACTTTTTCGCGGTAAAAATTGTCGAGAAAATGGTCAAAAATATGAAAATTTGATTAAAAAACCTACTTAATTTTTAATTTTATACTTTTGAAGATTTTTATAGGTATATCCTTCCCCTACACATGTCAATAATCTAAAAATATTTTCGATTTCTGTTTCAGATCGATATAAAAGATCAGACGAATAGAGCACTTTTCGATATCACGCAAAAGACGCCTAAAGGAATACCTTATAACGACGCCATTTTGTTTTGTTTAAAAAAATTAAAAATTATGTAAACTTTAAAGTTGTAATAAGATAATGACAAAATTTAAAAATGATGCGATTATTTTATCACCTTTAAAAAAAATTATGAAAAAGGACGCATTTTCCGGCGTCTAAAGGGTTTTTCCCCCTTAACCAATATACTGGGATGTATTTTTACTTAATTGTGGACGAAAATCAGTCAATTGTTAAATATTTGGGTTCGTGTAAGGAATACCTTAATGGATACGACAAAACTCAATGTCTTGTGCAACTTTAAAATAATTTGCTACATATTGCCTTTTTCAGCTCGTTTGTTAAAGTTCGTTCTCATTCATTTGTCTTTGGGAACGGAATTTTGCAGATATTTATTCAATACGTGAGGAAATTAATTGTTAATCCGTGTTTTTTTAATTCAATGTTTCAGTATATTCACTACAAGATCGATCTTCCGGATCTCAATGAATTCACACTGTGCATGTGGCACAAATTTACGAACCATACCAACGATCATCCTCTATTTTCTTACGCAGGTAAATCATGCCTACCCATTTCAACGTTTTTTTTTGTCTGCCTCAGCTTTTTGTTAAGTATTTCTCAAAAGTTATTTGAAACGGCAAAAAGATCTTTCGAAAAGACGTCCGAGTCCAGACTACCGCGCGTAATAACTATATTTAAATTGATTTTATGGCAATCGACTTTCTAAGGATATATCTTGATATCGCGAAAGATACGCACGTACTTATTGCACTTATTATTCATCTTGCTAGAAGCACGTGACTGTTTTCCGACTACATATTTAGAAAGGATATCGGGCGCGGCGTCTCGTCACTATGCATCTTGTAGACTTACCATAGAAAGTCACGCGGAATATATGTACGTTTGTCCTGCTAACTTTTTCTCTCTATTTGATCAATACGATCCGGAATTTAAATTGCAAATAGAAGGATAGAGTTGAGCAGCTAATCAATACTTTCAATGATTTCTTTATTAAACAGGTAAGAATAATACTAATAATAATATATATGGGGCATTCCACGCCAAATCGACCACTTCCCGGCCCGACCCCTTTCGATTTGGCTGAAACTTTAATTTGTTATTGTGTTCATCTTAAAACGTTTGTGTGATTTTTTTCAATTTTTTTTACATAATCACAAACACGTAGTGAATTTTTGAAAAAATCGCCCGTTTTTTTTAAGTGCTCATAACTTTCTGAAAAATGGACCGGTTGAGATCTTTTTTTTTTAAATTCTTCGTTATGCACACATCACTTTTTTGCACGAGAAACATGAAACTGAAAATGCTACATTCAGTGCTGAATTTTTTTATTCAGAGAAGCCGACACTTCAAACGACGAAAATGGAAAATAAAACTTGCATTACCAGAAGGGTAGATTGGCAATGTTCGACCACTGTAACTTTCGTTCCATTCCTTTTTTATTGATATTTATATGCGCTACGTTAATATGCGTAGTTTGGAATCCACATGGACCTTCAAATAGCTTTACCTTATTCTTTTTCATTCGGAATTTCGTGTTATGCAATTTATCGGATGAAATGAGCATCATCAATGAGTTATTCGTGGATTACCTTTACATGCGATTTGTTCTGGTGGATGAATGTCGCGGATATTTGACGGAAGTGAGAATGTTAATTGATGAATAATTTCAGTCGGTAGTCAACCGAGAGGAATATTGTCGTGGATCGCGAACACTGCGAGAAGCTCTTACTACATGCTGAACATAGACGGACACAATATCTACAGATTGAACTATCCGTTAAGATTGAACAAGTGGTATCATTCTTGTCAAAGCTGGAACGGTCGTACCGGCGAATGGCAGATCTGGGTTAATGATGAACGCGTTGGTCGTGGTTTTCACAACAGAGTAAGTGCATTAATAAATATAAAAAAAATAACTAGCTAAACGATAAATGTATAATCTGCCTAACACTAAAACGATCAGGCAATTACGATTTTTTTGCTTCTCTACATCCAAACATATTTTCATGAGGCAAAAACATATTTTTCTTCATTCGTTTTGTTTATCTGTATGTTGAAAATGAATTTTGGATTTATTTTGGATTGTACATAAAAAATAAACATGTCTCAATGAGAATTAATCCTTCCTCTTCCTAACGTAATATACTATCATAATCACATAATCAGAAGAAAAAAAAACATCGAAAACCGTGTCAAATTATGACGAAAGTGTGCAAAATCCTGACCCCTTCAACCCAATACTCTCATCAGAAAAAAATGTTGAAATTAAACCTTTTTTTTGTGCCCCAAGCTTATGCAGATCGTTAAATACCACACGAAATCATTTTTTTTATGTATTAAATTATTTATAAGTATATATTTATATATAATTTATATAAATACAAGATACAATGGCAATGTGATATTAAAAAAAACATAACCTTTTTTCCACCATGACTGTTCATTATTGTTTATTACATTAAATTATTCTATTGGCAGTGTATCACGAGACACCATGTCGCGTGTTCCCCAACGAACACATGTATAAGAGTCATTCATAACTAAATCTGAATTGTAAACACGTTCTAAAAATAATTAAAAAAAAAGAAAAGATCATGTAATAGCACGATATCGGGCGTGGAAGGCTATACACGCATTTAGTCTTCAATTAAATTCTGTACAGAAGCAGGAAAAGTAATCCACCTACACTAATAATCTATTGATGAATTTAAAAAAAATTATTGACAAAAACAATAACCTTGTTAAAGTTGCCATAACGAGAAAAACGAAATGTTCAAAAATGATAGTTATCCTTTCACCATCGCAGTCTAATCCTACCAGCTTCATTTCAGCATGTTGAAAGATCGTACTTCAAAAGAGTTAATGAGCCATTGCAAAACCCGGTTGTATCTTTAAGTCGCTTTCAATAATACTGCATAAATTATGCACACATCTTTTCAAATCACAGCTTTCTTAATTAGAAAAAAAGTTTTCATTTTGCGAGCCAATAAATGTTTGAAAAGTTGATTGCATCCGAACTTCCGTTGACTATGAAAACCTGAATGGATGATTTAGTATTGTAAGGAAGTCATCAAGCCCCACATTTTGGAAAGCTTCATACGTTTGACAAACATTTGATCGGCGAGATTGTCGACAAGAATCTCTATAATAATTTAGACGTGGATTTCCGGGGGAAAGTACATTTTTCACTGCGTAACGTTGTACATTCGTGGGTTAGCTCATCACGCGACGTCCAGGAACGAAACCTGAACACATTTTAGGTGCCCATCTCGGTACAAGTTTATTTCGTACAGTCACGAAAGTATTTAGACTTCTGCGTGGGCTTTTTCGTCAAGACACGTAAGAGCAAACGATACGGATATTTTTAGATTACCCATTGGTGAAATCTTCTTGCGTTTTTTGCCGAGTTTTTTCCTGTTCATTCGCATGCTATGGTTCAAAAGATGATTACCACGTGGGAAAGACGGGTCACTTTTTTTTATCCGTCGAATAATGTAGCAATTGTGGATCGAAAAAAAAATGTGTTTTCGCTTTCTCATATATTGAGCTATGTGTCCTCAAAATTCCTTTCTTATCGGATTCTATCAGTATTAGAGTAGTTAGAATGAACCAAACAATCAGAAAATATATTCGCGAAGAACATGTGCTCGATGTATAGGGGATGGTGGGGCACAGTATGCCACTTTTTTTCTATCGAATTTTTACTCTTACCAAAGTAGTCTGATTAGTAAAAAAAAGGTCATAACCGATTTTATAGACCTTTGGGCGTACAATAAAGCTACCACATTTTTTGCAAAAAGAATAAAAATCCCAAAATAATGGGTTCGAAAAAATTTGCGAATTGGCTCATGGTGCCCCACGGGTGGGGTACAATGTGTCAGATAGGTGGGTACAGTGTGTCAAGTGCTGCGAAATGTAGGGTACAACGAGCAGGTTGAAACTTTTATATTTTCCGAACATAGATAACAGATTTTCATACATACCGATAATTTCACAACGGATATTATTTGCCAATAACATTGAGAGTCGACTCATTGTGCTCAACAACTCGATGACACACTGTGCTCCACACAATTGCCCCACAATATTTAACGTTTTCTCGGCAAGCGACATTTTTTTTTTCGAGGCTCAAATTAATTTTGTACTTTTAATCATTCTTCGTGAGCTGCTATTCTTCGTGACTTTCTTTTAGGCCACCCGAAAATTAATATAAATCACGAACTAATACAAAAAATTTCGGATTTTACAAGCTAAAAAACTCCGAGAAATCGCATGTGGTTGACAGTTGCCCGTGACACATTGCGCTTCTTCGGAGCGTCGTCACTTCTTTGTTTCCTCATTGGGAGTCGACTCATTTTGCCCCACCACTCGGTGACACATTCTACCCCACTAGTAAAATATTTGATTATTGATGAAAATAAGTATTAATTAAACTAGGAATGGAAAAACACAAGTCACCGAGTGCATCGTAAATAATAAAATTATCGACTAGGATCGAAAACCGGAGCCGCTACAAAAAGTGTCGTTATATTTTACGTTTTCCCGGCGAGCGAAATATTTTTTTTTCAAGCCGCAAATCAATTTTTTATTTTCAATAATCCTTTGTGAACTGCTATCGACTTTCTTTTAGGCTTGACGAAACCTAATATAAATCGCGGTCCAACACATAAAATTTCGGAATTTACACGCTATCTCCCGTGACGCATTGTGCCCCACTCTCCCCTACTTGTTTCTATCGACAATTAATGCGAAATTAATAAATCCTACCAATATCGTACAAATGTATTGCGAAGTTCGAAAAATTTCAACGGATAAGAATTGTTGCATTGATAGGTGAGAATAAGAGTATAAAAAAGTGAATTTCAAGTTAAAAAAAAGTTTCATCGATTGCACTTTATGTACTGAGTTTTCGATTATCTTTGAACTTTTTTCGGAAATAAACCTAAACTCTGTTGTACAATCTGTTTGTTCATTATTTTTATCAATTCTTTAATTAGCTCGTGGGTCACGTGATCAAGGGTGGAGGAATCGCAATTTCCGGTCAGGAGCAGAGACAGCTCGGCGGTGGTTTTCTTGAAGGCGAAGAGGCACCTCCAGGTTGGTTATGAGTGACACCATATTTTTGTCTTCAAATTTACCGTCGAAATGTCCATTCAGAAATTATAATGAAAACTTTGTACAAAGGTTCGGGTGGTCTACTCGGCGAGCTGACTATGCTACAATTGTACAACGTTGCTCTGAGCGCGGGAAAAGCTCACAAGGATCATAAGCATCATCACGCTCATCACTACGAACACGATACTTCAAACAACAGGCCGAGAACAACGACCCCTGCACCCGTAACCGGACCTCCATTGCCCAGGAATCCATTCCTCACTGGGGGACAGATCAATCATCGAGTAAGAATATGTGTTCAGCTTTTAATAATGAATGTCAATAGCGATTTATCAGTACGACAGAAATTATTTAATCTTTAGATAGCTTTTCAATTCTTTATCTCATATAATCGGCAAACTGTTTTTATCAATAATCATCTGCAGTTATTGATTCTTTTTTTCTAAACGTCTCTCTATTTGTAACGGATTAGCTTTCACCCGCGACTTCGTCCGCGTGGACTTTAGAATTTGATCCAGAGAGAAGATAAACGAGATAAAGATAATACGAGAAAAAAGTAGGAAATGAAGAAAGAAGGTAGAGTGTCATAATTCTCAGGCACGGTGGTAAACTGACTGACTGAGGTAAGGGTTAGTAATTAATGAAATAGTAGTATAGAAGTGCCAACCATTAACTCCAGTATCATACATTGTCACTGTTATCTACAGAACTATATGGCTTTGTAATATAGTATTGTATGATTTATGGTTTTCGGCAAGTTCATTCAAGTTTTGGGCACTCGATACACTCGAACAACATATACTTGACCATGCGAGAAGTTGATCCTTTCTTAGTGCACTTCTACGCCCTCTAAGGAACATATATTCCGAATATCATTGAGATAAAAGCAGGGAATTCGATTTTCCCATAAAACTTGAACACCCCGTTGCACCCCTAATTAGGGTATATTTTTAAAAACCATAAAATATGCGTTTTATTATTCGATTTGCAGAATATTTATACCAAGTTTCAAGTTGATACATGCAAGGAATACAATTTTCTTTACAAACATTTACATCCCATTTCACCATCTTAGGAGGCGACTTTCGGAAATCCTTTCTTAGTAGTACCTCTACACCTTCTGAGGAACATATTTTCCAAATTTCATGTTCCTACCTTCAGCGGTTTAGGCTGTACGTTTCCTATATGTCAGTCAGACAGTCAATCATGGAACTGTTTTAGGGTAATTCCGGGGGAGTTGGCCATAAGGGAGAGATGGCCAATAGAAATATTTCATAGAACCATTCACTACGTTTCGACCGTTATTGCTTGATTCACTTCGCGTTGTGCCTAGGTGTAAGTGTGCGAGCAAATATTTGGCGAAAAATAATTAAAAAGTTAGTAAAATCCGTTTTAATTGTTTTGTCTACTGCTAAATTTTTTCAAAGGGTTCCTGCTTTACCTTGTGGTGATATTATTTTCCAAAAATAATGGTTATTTTTATATTTCTTGAATATTTCACGAGTAGTGCTTTATTATAACCTTAAGATTTCACATATATTTTTTCTTATTGTTTACATTTTAGATGTGGCCGTCTCTCCTAGAAGATTAGGAGAGATGACCACCTACAGTCAGGGTATGATGGCCATACTATTATTTGTGATATATCCTAATAATTTATTTTTTCTATATTTGTTTTAAATGCGTAATAAGTACAAGAGAAAAGCAATTGCTCTGCGAGGGAACTAGACTGACGAATCATTAAAAGCAGCTATTAGTGTTGTGAAAAATCATGGATTGTCGATTCGTGCGAAAATTTATTTGAATTCGATGACATGTGTTCTAGATGTGGCCAGGAGAAAGAAACCTATCAAGAATCGAAACATTAAACCAAAGAGAAAACCAAGAGTATAACTAAGTATTGGCCACCTATCCTTTACTTCTATGGCCATCACACCCGGATACTCTGGGAGAGATGGGCAATCGTGTTTTTTTTTAAATACTAATTTTAAGGTTAATCTCACAAGAATGAGTTTTATTTTTATAAATTATCTTAAAGTTAAATGTTCAAAGTTTAATTGCAAATAGAGCTAAGTAAAGAAATGTCTGTGCTTTTATTTGGACGGGGCCCTGAAAAAATTGTGACCAACTACCCCGGACTTACCCTATATGTGTAGATGACTGTAATTTTCAATCGGTTGCGATTATTTTGTTTTCAATTGCAAATGATCCCTTTTCGAGCTCCGACTATTTTAATGAGAATGAAAAAATCAATCAATTATCTTTTAAATCGTTCATTGTTATTTGTGAGCAGCAGATTGAATTTTATTTCTCATCGGTCTTCCATTTTGTCGATTTTAATCTACATGATCCAGTTGACCACTTTCCATAGATAATTCCTCATTTCGCACGAGCGCGTGAGTTTAATTATGTTCTGTAACGAATATCGATTTTCATCGTGAATATGGATTAACGTTGTTCCCGCGGTACGATACCATCCGTTTTCCATTTATAACCGTTGATTATCATTTCTCCAAATAAATTGCTCTACATGCGAATTATTCATATCCTGAGGTTGGTGATTTTTCGAAAGTGTAACTTTAAATGTACGTATCGCCATTACAGGTGAAAGTAAATCCTGGAGCTGATATTCAGCTAGTCCGGAACGGCGTGACCCTTCGACACCCCAGTTTACCTCCACCACGATTACCGCCTGTGGACTTTCCACCGATAAATCCGGACGCTTTCAAACCGGCACCGCCACCTGCGCAGCCTCAGCCCTCGGCAATTCCGTCATTCACGAGCGCCTATCGGCCAACTCAGTTCTTCGACAATGGCGTGCCTGATTCGGCCGAAGCGCCAACCGGCTTACCCGGCATTGCAAATGGCTATAGTTTCACAGACGGCCAATATCACAATCTCTTCAAGAGGGAGAAGAATCATGAAGGGTCGGGTTCCTTGATTGATGGAACAGAGCCCTCGGAAGTTGTTAGCTTCGAATCCAAGAAGGAAATCGTCAAGAGGGAAACCTCGTCTGATATAAAGGTACGTTGATACGAAGAAAAACAGAACAGAGAACTGATAAGAGAAAGACTTGAAAACCTGGTCCTTTGGAACATGGCGGAGTAAACTGAAGGTTGAATCAATCGAAAGAATGAGACCTGGACTGGAAGGTTTCATTAAAAATATGGAAAATCCTACAGCAAATAATTACTAAACAGAGTTTAATATTTTGCAAATCTTAATCTATGTCCATTGGAGTTATTCGGGTTTCTTGTTGTAGATTTCATTAATCACCGAGATTCTTGCATTTATTTGACTCTCCGACCAGATCCAACCATGAAAATATGATAGACTAGCTTTTGCCGGCAACTTCTTCCGCGTGGACTATAGGATTTGATCTAGCGAGGAGATAAACAGAGAGAGAAAAAAGAAGGTACAGTGCTGACTGACTGATGCAATGGTTGGTAATTAATGAAATAATAGTATAAATGTGCCAACCTTCAAGTCCAGTAGTCCTACAGTGTCATTGTTATCTACAGAACTATATGGCTTTGTAATCTAGTTATTCAGACAACATTGTATGATTTATGGTTTTCGACAAGCACATTTAATTTTTGGGGACTCGATACTCTCGAACAGCTCATATGTAGTTAACCATGCGAGAAGCTAATCCTTTGTTAGTGCACCTCTACGCCCTTTGAAGAAGATATCTTCCGAATTTCAATGAGATGGAAGCAGGGCATTTAATTTGCCCATACAAACTTCAACACCGCGTTGCACTCCTAGTTAAGGGTTGTTTCAGAAAATCCTAAAATATGCGTTTTTATTATTTGTTTTGAAGATATTTATATCAAGTGTCAAGTTGATACACACTCCATGAGTCATTCAGCAAGTCAGTCAGTTACGGAACTGTTTTATATGTATAAATAGATATTTGTTGCCAAAAGGGAGCCCAAGACAAGGCCTGAAGGAAGCTTTATGGCTGAATAATTTTGCACTTATTACCAGTGTCAAAAATTGATATATGGCGAATCCGCCGGTGAATGAATGGTTGGGTTAACCCTTCATGGTCACACTTCCAAATTCAATCGCGATGGTCACACTTGGGTCGATTTTACCCAGTCAGTTTTCAAAAAAAGTATTATGACCAAACTATCTGTCCGAAGTGGTTCAAAAAATTACGGAATATGCTTTGAACATTCTAGATGATGTACGAAGCATTTCTTCATGAGAAATACAATGGCGACATATTTTTAAAAAATTCACAAAGAGGTGAAAACGAAAAAAAGACACTTTTTCGCTCAAAAAATCATATTTCCGTGAATTTTCAACATTTTTACCTAAAGTTTGGACGTGGAACTCCTTAGATATGCTACTTTTGGGAAAAAAATAGTATCATAGTGCGTGTTCCAAAAAGCTATTTATTCCGACGTGTGAAGAGGGTAGGTTTTATGGTATGAGGATACTTCAAACTCCAGGGAAGATGGTGAATACAGTCCCATTCGAAGCCGGGAACTATTATATATTTACACCAAAAATTGATCGTCGGGTCGATTCTACCCAGGGTGACCACGGAGGGTTAAATGAATGATTTTTTATTTTTATTACTTTTACGTATGTAAAACCCTACATTACCAACCAAAACGATATGTAATGATTGAGACAATGTGAACGGGGCACTCGTTGGATCACCTCTTTTCGAAGATAAATTGAGCTTCCGGAAAATGGGACGTCTCAGAGGATGCAGAATCGAATGACGCGGAGCCTTGGTCGATTTCCCAAACATCTAATCCCTACGAAAAATAATTGTTTACCATGTGTACTGGTGATACTTTGTGAATCGTTCGTTCTCGAATTTCAAAATTCTAAATGATCGTCACACTGATTAATGTATTTTTTTGCAAAGGTATCCTTCGTCCCTCGAGAGGAAGTGGGCATGGCAAACGAGAAGACGATCGTCAAGCGTGAATCCGAGAAGAAGAAACGAGGCCTGGTACAATTGGGCGACGGTTCCTTGATTGACGAATCTTTCCTCGTGCCACAGACTCTAAATAACGATTATTTCACCGGTCTCGCGAGTTTCGGTGAACAATTTACGAAGCCAACGTCGAAAGCGGACGAGCGCGAACCGGCCGAAGGCGAGGTGAAACTGGTGATGGACATTTGCGACGGTTGCGCGATCGAACCGTTCGCTAAAGCTCTCGTAATTGGTTGGCGTAGTGTCCCAAAAAAGCTTTATTCCGGCGCACTTTATTTGCCAACAGTACCCTCGTGCAAAGCATTTTAATCGATCACGAACGATCCAAAATTGCCAATACCCGTCCTCGTCCGTGTTCGAGGACTGCTGAGCTATTATTATATCGTACTCGATAAATCGAAAGATTCCGAGAATAACACGGCCAGAAAAACTTGCGAGTATATTGCGAAATGAGAAAAAAAAAGCACGATCGATGAAACGAGAAGAACGTGAGAATTTACGGGTCTCGGTGAAAGCGTCACGGTCGAATTTTGAATTTTTATCTCAGCACACGAGATAAAAATCGAGGTATTTCCATTTGATTTTTTTTTTACTTGCCTCAATGTGCTAAACGTAGTTTTTTCCATCGCGATTCTTCTTCGATAAGTGATAAAAAAAAAACAATTCGAGACTTCTCCCGGATTGTTTTTTTTTTGCTTTTTTTCGTCGTACTATCGAATGTTTGTTGCCGGACAACTTGATCCGCGTTTTATCGAAGATCATCGTAATTGAACATCGTGGGGAAGGAGGGGGGGGGGGAGGTCCGATTTCTTCTCGAAAAATTATTCGAAGGAGATGTTTCCAGTATTTGCATCACTCGCTTAGTTTCCAGTATTTACGGAGTGATTTTGTGTCGATGGAAATTTTATTGTCCTCGGCCCTGTATCGAAATATCGTTTTCTTTTTGTCAGGCATCCTACAGTTCTCGTGATTCAAAGCGTTCGAGCACTAGGCGTTATATTGGCTAAATACTCCATGGGACGGAGGGGATATCGGGCCGTTTGCATTGACATCGACGGGGTTTTTTTTTTTAAATAGTTTACGTTCACAGTTTATTGTGACGTTCGACTTTTGCCATTTTACAGGACGTGATGCTCAATCGAGGCATTTCATCGTTTTATTTTGAATTCAACTACTTGTAATATGTTTTATATTGTAATTAATTTTTTTTTCCCACAATTTTTCGGCTCGCTCATCTATTGTGCAGCTCGTCATTCGCTCGCTTTGCCGATAATCTTAATTTTTTTTATATTTTTAATGAAGGACGAAGAAAAAATGCTACTCGAGGCAGGGTTGCAACGCATGATGCATTTATTAAAAAAATAATTCAATTTAATAATAACAACAAAATAAAAATGAATAATGACAGGGTTGCAAATTATGATTCGTCTATGGGGGAAAAAATGAATATTGGTATTCATTATCAAGGCAATAATGAAGCGATAACGAAGTGATCTTTATTATTAATAGCCAAAATAATGCACGATGTATTGTTATCCATTTGTAAAATGATGAATCAAAGGAAAGTGTTATTGGCCAATGATTCGTTACCGGAATAATCGATAGTGGATCAATGGTATATTTGATTAGCATTAGACTGATTGGCATTAGACATTTCGAAAAAAATACGGGATAAATCAATGGAAACAACTGTCTCGCTATCAATCAATGAACCATTATCACTAATAATGGATAATGCTGCATCACCGTTACCAATAATTCAAATAATGAACAATGGATCGAGTGAAGTCATCAATTTTCTTAATAATACATGAGACAAAGGAGATAACGTGTTAATGAAATAGCGCGATGTTCGCGACCCTGGCTCGAGGGCAAATCGAATTTTTGGACAGGACCGCGAGTCCATAATCCAACTGTACAAAATTTTCTTAATTATATTTACCTAAGGATAACATGTAGGCGTGTTCCCTTCTCACATTAAGGTATTATTATGCATACGATAGCTAAGACGCTTTTTTTTATTATTTTTATACGCATACATACATATAAATATATCTTATTGCTCAGATTCGTGATGTACAAATCAAATGATTTTGAAAAAAAATTGAAGAGTATTGTTGAAGTGTCAAGTGTGAATTTCGACGGTTTTACGAAAATTAGTTTGACAACTCGACAAGCAAAGTACCTTAAGCAGTTTCGGGACAAGTGATCAAATATTACCGTTTGATTGAAATTTAAACAGTAGATGCTTTATTATATACCGAATACACCCTCCAAATGATTAATCGATCGTCTACGCCGTTTCTATAAAACTTGCAACTGAAGAAAAATACGTTTAACGCGCGAAATAGTGTGAAAAATGTTAAGAATGTTATGAAAAACTGTCAAACCACTCAGTACATTATGACAATTATGTCATCCAAAAATAAAATGATCCGTTCACGCCGTTTGTTAATTATCGACATTTTTGTAAATGAAAACCATCAGTTTTTTCCACGTCGACGAAACGTGGAGGCGAAGTGTGGCAACGTCGCATCAGTACTAAATGGCACGCGTGTTTGAATACCATTCATCCCCGTGCCGCGGTTTTACGTTCAATAAAACACGCTTTCAAAGAGAAGTGATATATTTTTTTTTGACACTTGACATTTATCGTTCAAAATTGATTCAGTCTAATGAAGAAATGTAATGTTTTTTTTTCAATGGTCAGTATGAGTTGTTGCGCTAGCTGATGCTCGCAGTAACAGAATAAGTATTGCCAACTGTGAAAAAACAGACTCGCCATACAAGCAGTGCGCTGCCGTGAAATTTATCAAATGTTTTTTTACGTCAAATAATAAAAAAATACACATTGAAAAAATATTATTAATACGCTTGTGTAAAAATAATCATAGTCTTAAATGCACGATTTGAAATTTATTACAATAATCGTGTCGTTTTCGAACGAAATATTGATGTGTAGACATTGACGACCTGCTCGAGAATAATAGAACCCTTCCCACTCCTGATTCCCCCTAAAGATAATCCGTCCCGAAACTCCTTAAGGATACCATCGTCTTTTTTTGCGACTTTAACAACGCTGAATATTATACTCGTGCCCTGCGAAATAAAAAATACAACTTGTTGCTCGGTGGTGCAAGCATTACGTAAAATTGCTGAATTTTCATTGCAATTGAATAAACTTGTCGAACATTACGAGATTTTTTTTACATCGTGTATTAATAATAATCATCGATAGCCCTATCTCCCTATCCTGTATTTTCGTCATATTTTATTGCAGTTTCATCTGTCATTCATATGTCAAGTAGCGGAAAAACATTTATCGACACAGTCGATTTCGGCTTTTTTTTCAACATTCCAATAAATTTATACATGTCCCGATTCGTGCCGCTTTATTGTTCTTTTTAAGCCTATTTCCACGAGGGGGTCGAAGTTTAAACGGTTAATTTATTCTCGCAGCCTAGTTTGAAGGGTATTCCCGAGAGGAAAAGTTTCGGGCACTTACCTTGCTCTTGTGAATGTGCTGATGTTGAAACTCGCTATCAAACTCGGGCTCGCTGAAGTAACTCTGATCCTCCCAGTGCGGCGGAAGACCAGTCCCGCCAACGGGTACACCCATCGGCCCCGGCATTCCGGCAACACCATCTGTACTCTCGAACAGACGCAAGACGCTTCGATCTCTGATGTCTCGTAGATGAGACCTTGGCGAAAAAAACCGGAGACTCGAATTAATATTGTGTCAATATATTTGCGCAGGTTTATTATTAGTTTTGCATACGTCCTTTTATGTACGTATTCATACAGATTTAATGAACCAATGATGATTGGGTAGAGTGCAGAATTATTGATCTTTTTGGTAAATTTATTTTCGAGAAGTTTATAAAGGATGAGCGATTCAAAAAATGTCTTATCCGTGGTAATTTGTATTGTGAGCGACGTTTCTCGAATAGTCGTATGTATGTTCACTGAATGGAGGCATCGATCCTGACAAATTGGAGGGTCGATCGCTGCCCTGATAATGACGTCGAAAGTAAGTAAATTATTCATTTAGTACGCCAGGAATGAAATTGACCTTCTATTTTTCGGGATTTGGTGATTTTTTTCTCTTACGAATATTATGAAATTCTAGCGTCTATCTCTAGAGTTCTATATAACTTTTTTTCTCAGGCAGTCAGCACTAAAAAAAAATTCTCTTTGGTACCTGCTATAATACCATTCTCATTGATCAAGAAAATTGGTTTGCTTTCTGTTTCAGATGAATGAGAGCTTTTAAATCATGTCAATCACTTTTACCTTTTTTTACGGCCATATTTAGAGGCCCATATCTTTTTCAATTTTTTTTTCCAAAATTTCTTTTCGTAGGTTCTCGAAACATCAATAAGAAGACTAAAAACGGATCCATAAAAATATTGTTTTTTTTTATCAAGCCTGAAAAAAGGCCCGAAAATTAGGCCTCTGGTCTAGAATACTGCCTTAAGGGGGGGGGGGCTTACCCTGTTCAAAAAATTGATTTTTTTCACATATTTCGAAAGTAAATATATTGCGTAAATAAATATTTGCGAAGTTTTAGCACATAGGCGAGAGCGCGCCAGGATCGCATGCTGTGAACGAGGGAAACTTTAAACGCGATTATCTCGAAACTGCATTTTCAAAAAATGCTCATGTTGTAGCTCAAAAAGTTATCGATCGATTTGACTGAAATTTTAAGAGGTTTCTCACTATAACATTATCAGAAGGATAATACCTAAAGTTTTAATACTTTTTTATATTTTTATACGTATATCCTTCCCCTATGCATGTCAATAATCGAAAAATATTTTCGATTTCTGTTTCAGATCAATAGACAGTTATTTGTAAAAAAAATAATTAAAAAAAACAAGCTTTTATTTAATGTACTGAAAAGTAGACAATAATTTTTCTTACCAAGTCACCTAAAATGTGACTATAAATAAAAGCTTGGGGCGCTGAACTTTTTAAATGTTTAATAAATTTGATTTGAATTTGAAATTTGAAATTGAATTTGGCACAATAGTAATTTGAGAAATTATTATCACACGTTTATACTCAGTTTACCGATTTTTATTTAAGAAATCTAAGGTTGTTTTACAGTAAATTAAAAACAGTTTATATGTTAACGAATTTATGTAAATTAAAGATTATATGTCTGAATTTTAAGCGCCCCAAGCTTTTATTTATAGTCACATATAGGTGACTTGGTTTTAAAAAATTATTTTTTTACATATAAATTATTTTCTACTTTTTAGTTAAAGACTTAGTTAAAGTCTTTAAGTTAAAAAGTTAAGTCTTTACTTAAAAAATTAAAGACTTTTAGTCTTTAATTTTTTAAAGTCGAATCATGCAGTGTCACCCTTAGATGCATGTCTACAACATTTCACAGTTCTAAGTAGACGGAAAGTGGGTGAAATATCGATTTTCCATTTTATGTCTCACGGAAAGTCGTTATTTTTTTTTTATTTATTTTTTTTTTAAGCTGAATCACGCATTGTCACCTCTTAGACGCATATTTGCAAAATTTCAGAGCGCTAAGTAGTCGTGAAGTGGGTGAAATATCGATTTTCTGTTTTGCATCTCACAACAAGTAAAGTTAAATAAAAGCTTGTAAAAATCAGACAAAAATATCACGTTTCGATATCACGCAAAAGACGCCTAAAGGAATACCTTATAACGCCGCCATTTTGTTTTGTTTAAAACAAGAACATTTTTTTTTAATACTTGAATGTTGTAATAAGATAATGGCAAAATTTTAAAATGATGCGATTATTTTGTCACCTTTAAAAAAATTCATGAAAAATGACTCATTTTGAGACGTCTAAAGGGTTTCGTCCCTTTAAACGTAAACGTTTTTCATCTACAATCGAATGTAAAATAAACCGACTATTTCCACTGAAGCCTATTGTATGCGTTTATTACGGGGATTTTTTTGGACGCTCACACGATTAGACATATCGAAGGCTTATTAAAGGTTAGACAATTCGATGACGCGACTCACCTGAGATCCTCGAGTTCGTAGAACATATTTTTGTTGCTGTCGTGTATGTATACTTTGACATGGGGACTGTCGAGATACTCCATGGTTAGCTGTTTGGGAAAACTTCTGACGAAGAGAGCCTTGACGGTGTCTATGCTCGTTATTTCGTTTGGCAGGAGCGCCCTCTTCGTCTCGTTCCTGTACTGCAGGAACACCTGACCTAGGGAGTCGCCCACAGAAATTCATTGTTTTGTCAGGCAAAACTCACTCGTTCTCGCATTGCTTCATTGGATCGTTGAGGCATGGTTTGTGGACGGCAGGGGAATTTAGCACACTTATGATCTTCGCGTTTTCCTTTTGAAATTTGGGAGAGCCAAGCACGACTTATAAAAATAACAGTATTCGTGAAATTTATTCTCAATAAAACATGCAAGAAGTAACAACAGTAAAGAAGACATTTTTTTTTATGACCACAAGAATGCCATTTTGATAAGCGATTGTTAAGGAATTATTTTATCGTTGACCTTTGATGTCAATTTTTTTTTTTGTGTTCGTGCCTTACTGAAACGATACATTTAGCCATTTCATTTGAAATAATAAGCGTATAACACGTGTATTGAACGAAACAAACTTGCTTCGTGCTGATCTTTAACGTAAGATTTAAATAAAATCCAAAGTGCATAATTAGAGAGACTATTCAAATTTTCTATTTAAATCGTTACTCATGGGTATCAATCTTTTTTTTTTATGTGATATGATAAATAATGAAAAAATGGCTCTAACAATGTTCTGCAATAAAATTGAACAAAAAAAAACACGAAAAACTACCATATGGGAGAAATGTAAAGGGATGTAAGCGGGGATATGCATTTTAAGCCGCAATTTCACACACTTAATTATACGGATTACGGAATGTGCTTTACCTAGTGGTCGCTCCAAAGTTTTACTCGGTGTTCGGACAACGGGTAGGCTGCTTCTTTGCTTGCCACCCCTTCGAAATCCAGTGCTCGAAGTCTCAACCTCGGACATGATGCCCGGGTCATCATCGAAGAGCATCGTCGAAGAGGGGGGTGGATATCCCCTTGGAAGAGGCGACTGCGAGATTTACGATATTTTCATTCGAACAATTTTCTCTTTTACTTAGTTTATTACTCTTGACTAAAGTAAGAAGTGTTTTGAGTTTATCTCAGTTCAAATTTAGTCCCACGAAGTTATACGACATCTAACAATACTATTTGCAACACGTTATACTCGAGGTCACAATTTTCAAGAAATATTCATCGGCTTCCTTTCTTCGGTCGAGAATTTGTTGATTTCTATATTTCGTTTCGAAATTTCTCGTATTTAACTCTTCGTGGTCACACTTCCAAATTAAATCGCGGTGGTCACACTTGGGTCGATTCTACCCAGTCAATTTTCAAAAAAGTATTGTGACCAAACTATCCGTCCGAAGTGGTTCAAAAAATTACGGAACATGCTTTGAACTTTCTAGATGATGTACAAAAAATTCATCTATGAGAAATAAAATGGCGACATGTTAAAAAAAATTCATAAAGAGGTGAAAACGCAAAAAAGACACTTTTTCGCTCAAAAAAATTATAGTTCCGTGAATTTTCAAAAATTTTAGCTAAATTTTGGACGTGATACTCCATAGATGTGCTACTTTTGGGGGAAAAATATTAGCATAGTGCGCGTTCAAAGAAAGGTATTTATTCCGACATGTGAAAAGGGTACATTTTATGGTATGAGGATAAAACTCCAGGTAAAATGGTGAATACAGTTCCATTCGAAGCTGGGAACTATTATATATTTACGTCAAAAATTGATCGACGGGTCGATTCTACCCAGGGTGACCACGAAGGGATAAGTTTCTTTTTTTTGTTATTACGTACAATGGCGCGAGCCAGATAAAAAGCAAGTTAATTTTTATCCCCAATGAACGGCATTGAATACATTTAAGTTTGCAGAGGTAAAAATAAATTAACAAATGAAGCTTTTTTCACATGTTATAGGGGCAACGATTATCTCCGGTTCATGCATCGTGCATAAAAACGAATAATTTATAACGGATCGGAAATAAAAGTACAGAAGGAATTATAAATTACCTTTCTCTGGCGAGACTTGGTCCCCATCTGTTTAACGGGAAAAAAACACGGAAAAAACAGAGACAAACATTAGAGACACTCAGATAAAACGTGGTGGAATTAAGCTTGAGTTAATGGGGTTGATTATTTTTTGGGAAATGCACTCAGAGGGTTATTTGAAAAGGGGGATGCTGTCTTTAAAATAGCTTTTCAATGACGTAAAAATATACGACTGCCATATCAAAAGTTTGAAAATATTTATTTTGTTTAGTATTTGGTTAATAATATTTAGCAATGAAATTGAGGTGCAAAGAAAGATCTATGGACGTCACTTTTTTCTTTGCATTGGACTATTAAATTTGAACTAGGCCTTGGAGTACATATATAATAAAAATCATTCAGCAGCAAAATTACAACGGGAGAAATTCACGTAGATCAATATTGATAAAGCCATATCAATGGAAAAAATAAATATATTTATAGCCGAAGATTTTAAAAATGAATTCTGGAGATTGCGATTCCGAAACCTTGAAAGTTTATATATCTAACAAATTTTAGAAATACATTCTTCTTTAGGGTTTTATAAAAAAAAAAACTATAGATTCTGTATTGTTCAAAAGTTCAGCAGAAATTATGATACATTTAATACAATGCAATTCCTAAAACTGTTTTCTTTAATATGTGTGACCACGTTCAATTTAAAAGATACAGAAAAGCTCAAAAAGCGTCAGGTATTTTTTTAGATAGCTCCAAACGTGAGTGGATGTATTCCCGACAGGGATACATGCTCCAATAAAAAATGGCGTTTCGAGATAACATGATAATGACATTGAAAATTTCTGCTTGAACTGTAAAAATAAAATCGGGAGTTTTTCGATGAATTTGAGTGTTTTGGGAACTAAGAAAAATATCGCAAAATTGCACACACAAAATAATGTACATTCAAAGAGTTGATAGGCAGGTAAGTAAAAAAAGAAAATCGCACAAATAAGAAATAAAATAAAAATTGAAAAATATTTTAAAAGCCAAATTCTTTAAATCGAATAATCCAAGCTTCTTTTACTGCAATACTTTAAATTTGTAACGTTTGAATTTTTTGTTTGTCGTAATAATATTTCCATCAAATTCTCCTTTACGAGTCCTATTATTACAAAAGCAAAGTATCCCGAAGCGTGCACTCTCGTTATACAATTGGCTAACGTGCTCTCGTCATTTGCGCGATTGGTGATTGTGGGACATTTCAATTGAGGTTGTCACCGTTCATAATCATCACGATAATCATTTCCATGAAAACCCTATCGTTGATCGCGACGTACATCGAAAATTTAGTTGTTCCTCGTCGACTCCCCCCTTTCGTCCCGTAAATATAAAATAAATTATCGAGCTTGTTCTGCTTGACTTGCGTTAATCTATTGGACATATCGACGCGTATTATGGAATGGCTGGATGCGTTTCGCGGTCCTCTCATCGAAACCGTCCGAAAATTCCTCGTCAAATCGTATGTGTCATTGGGATTTAATTATCAGCTATCGGATCGTAGACTTGATGGTGTGGCGTTAAAACGAACGCAGCGTATGCGCGGCACGAAAACCGCAAGCGCCGGATATATCGTATCCAATTATAACCCACCAAACGAGCAGATAACGGCAGGATATACTCCAACACGTCCAATTAATCGACAAAAGCATGATACCGTGCACATTGGACAATCGTGACGGGACAATGTCTCAACCCCTACTACTTTGCATGTCACGTTCAAAGCTGATGTGGTCTTCACAGGGATATTTACAACAACAACAAAACTAAAGAGCAACCAATAACAAAATATTTACAGATTGAATGGATGAGAGAGATGTGACGTTTACAAAATTGACTTTGGTAATATTGCATCGATATTCGCTATGGAGTAATCCACTTATTGTGTTTTTATATTTCTTAATTAATATTTATATTGGGTGGGGAAAAAATCTCAGGATACTAATGAGTTTCAAATGCATTATCACTCGATAAAACCCGTTCAGAAATCTGTTGGGGAGTCCCCAGATCCTACCACATTTCTATGGCGATTTGACAGGGACGTCACAGGTAGAGAGTTCACCTTGGTATCTGCGTGAATTCCGCGCTATTTCCCGATTGACATCGTTTGAGAATTTTTTATTTGAAATTCTCAACCGGAATTTGTTGGATCATCCAAAAAAAAAAAAACTATCCTTTCGTGATCCTGTGCACAAATTGATTGGGGAGAAGTATTTCCTTTCAGTAAAGTGAAAGAAAGTACATCAAATTTCTTCAAAAGGATATCTTTTTATTAGTAACTTTTATAAGACGATAAAAATGAAGCCATATAATCGCTTTTATAAAAATTTAACAAACATATATTGTTGCTGCACCACTAATAATAAAATTCTGTTTTAAGACATTCATGAGCATAATTTTGAAGACCGGCTTCGAGAATATAACTTACAATATTAATTTCCAACCGTAAACTCAATCTAAGGGAAAACTGTTGGTATCTGCTGAACACGCCAGGGACGTAGACGTGTTAAGGACAAAACATGACCAAAGTTTAATAATTCAAGTTCATGTCATAAGGCAAACCTGCAGCTATCCATTTGTTGCATTGTTCTAACAATGGGCAACTCATGCCCAACAATGGGCAACTCCCGTGGCCCATTTTCAATAAAATAATATTTTTAATTTGATTGCAAAAATCTTAAACTACGCTCATACAGATTTGGCAGATAATCAACCGAGTTGATAACAATTTTTGTCCACTGCGGGGGCTGCGTTCGGTTTAATTGCGTGAAAAGCCACATGAACAAACTCAGCGCGTTAAAACATAAGCTGCAAGTTTCGTGGAGCGGTACGTGTATCGTGATTTTATGTCAAAGTGCAGTAAAGTCAGTAGAAAACGATAATTAATGTAAATTTCCAGTGATGTGATTCAAATCGATTCTTGAGATATACTTTTTTAATATAGGATAAGTCCGGGTTAGTTGGCCATAGTTTCTTCAAGGTCCAGTTAAAACAAAACTACGTGTATGTAGATTGTAATTATTTTATAAATTAAACTTTGAATGTTGAACTATAGGTTAATCAACAAAAATCTAATCACTTCTCATAGGAGCAACCTTGAAAATAATAAAATTTAAAAATCACAACTGTCCATCTCTCCCGGAGCGTCCGGGAGAGATGGCCTTAGTATTACGGGAGAGTTGGCCAGTACTTGACTCTACTGATTCTCCTTTTTCACCGTGTATTTTGTACGTTTCAGTTCCTTCTTCTTCTTTTGTTCACACTTCGAACACTGGTTTGATTTAATTTGATAGGCTTTAGCAGCTGCATAAATTGACATTGCACCATTTTTCAAAGCGTTTATTGCGGCCTTTAACGACTCTGCGCTCCAATACCCTCGGGTAGCTAATGCTTTTCTTTTTTATTTATTTGGCATCTGGAATTAACACAAACATTTTTATCTTAGTCCAAAGATATGAAAACATCGCTGGTAATACTATGGCCATCACACCCTGACCGAATGTGGCCATCTCTCCTAATTTTCCGGGAGAGATGGCCATACCAGCTACGTGACAAAATTTATGAGTCCTTGTAGTTATTGTGAGGTGACGTTCAAGCACGACTCATAGACCATCCGAAAAACAGTTAAAAACACATCATTTTTCAAAAACTACACAACCACAACTTGTAACACGAACTCCTTAACTAATTTTCACACTAGGCAAAAGAAAAGAAGTGGATTTTACTTAAGTTTGGTATTTTATTCGCAAATATTTTTGCATGCACGTCTTCGTACGCACAACCTGAAGTAAACTGAGTGATAGCTAGCAACTCCTAGTGAGTGTTTGTAGAATTTTTTTGAGTTGGCCATCTTCCCCGGACTTACCCTAAGATTTATAATTGAAGATCCACCCATTTTGTATAGGTATATATTTTGTTAAAAAAAATCAACGTACCGAATGGGATAGGAGCCATCAAAAATCGTATCGGATTCCGTTCGATAATGTGGGAATCCTTTAGGATTAGAATTGAATTCCAATAGGGAATTTCGATTAGAATCCAATATACAATCGTGCCGTTTTAATATAGGGACCCGATGCGATTGCCGATTGGATCCTTATCAGGAAGTAGGAACAAGTATAGGAATCGCATTGGATCCATAAAACAATTTCTGCCCAGGAGGTCAAACAACGGATCGACCTCTATCGATTTTATGTCAAAGTGCAGTAAAATAAATACAAACGATAATTACAGTGGATTTTCAGTGATGTCATTCAAATCAATTTCTAAGATATACTTTTTTAAGCGACTCATACTTCCTTAAGATAAGATTGATACTTTTTTTTAAGATCTACTCATTTTGTATATCTATATATGTTGTTTAGAAAAATCAACGTATAGAATGCGATGGGGCCCATCAAGAATTGCATCGGTTTCTATTCGATAATGTTGGAATCTTTGAGGATTCAAATTGTATTCGTATATTGGATTCCAACGGGTAATCCGGATAAGAATCTAACGTATGAGCGTAAAGTTTTAGCATAAGGACCCAATACGATGGCTGATTGGACCCCTCCTAGGAAGTAGGGACAAGTATGGGAATTCAATTGGATCCCTACAACAATTTCTGCACGGGATTTCAAACAACTGTTTGACCTTTATCGAGTGATATAGCATTTTTCTCAATGACCTCATACACAAAAGTAAAAGGACCTTTTTCCACGATTCCTATTTTTTTTCAAACAGGACCTACCGAATCCAAATAAAATTGTGTAAATTCGCAGCTCACTACAACATCGAAGGCGGGAAAAACATGAGAAACTCCACCCGTGGATAAGCGCGGCGTCGTTCACACTACCAACGGAAACATTTTACCGGAAATAGGATGTTTCCGTCGAAACTCGGTGTTTGTAATTCGATACGATAACGATGCGAACTGTGACGACGGCTACCGCTGTGCATCGAAAAAGTAGATACATGCGGAAAAAAAAACGTTGGCGATGTCTGCTATTTTTACACTTCGTGAATTTCCTAAAAGGCCCTTTCGTCGGTGAGATAAAAGGGGTAACGAATGTTCGGGAAACACGGAAGTTCGAAAAAAAGGCAACAAAAAAGAAAATCGACCGAGGGGCGACGATGTTCCGGCGAGTTTTACAAGGGACTATCTCGGCTAACGACGTACGACGGGTTACCCGATCAAAGAGCCCATGTGCCCATCGAGCTTTTCACCCTCGCTGACAGCGGTGCGCCAAATGCGAGAGACACTCGATTATCGGTAATACGTACACTCGTGTCTCTATATTATACACATATATACATGTGTTAGAGTGTGTGTATCTGTGTCTACAGAAGAAATTATCGATTGCATCGTCGACAAAGACGTGAAGTGAGGATATGGGGGGTGAAAAAGTGACGAAAGTGCAACCAGAGTAAAATATATTCGTTGTCAAGATTCGCACCAAAAATCCATTTGCGAAAAAAGCATGGCGATTACTACACAAGCGTGGTGAAGACTCACTCTGTCGATATCGCGCAATGCATCTAAAGGACATCGTTCACTGCTCTCCTCACAAAAAGAAGATCTTTTCTAAAATATCTGAGTGCATCCAGAAACGTCCGCGCAAACTTTGAATTAGCCTTAAACATATATTTGAGAGGCGAAACCTTTTACAATGTTCAAAAAATCGATTTTTTTCACATATTTCGAAAGTATAATATTTTCAGAATTGGAAAATCGAAATATGATATATTTACGAAGTTATAGCACATCGTTGTATAGCACATTGTCGTATTGAAACTTTAAACGCGATTATCTCGAAACTGCATTTTCAAAAACTACTCGTGTTATAACTCAAAAAGTTATTGATCGATTTGGCTGAAATTTTGGGAGCTTTCTCGCTATAACATTATTCGAAGGATAAACCTAAAGTTTTAAGGTTATCGCGTAAAAATTAGGTGTATGACTTAATTTTTACAGATTTTTTCTTCGAGCTTAAAATTATATTTAAAATAGAAATATTTTCGTGGTCTTTGGTGGTTTTGAAAGGATCGGACGCAAAGTTTCAGAACACCGAACGACAAGTCTACGTGAGTTACATAACCACTGAGAATAGCAGAGTTTACGATGGCAACTGATAAACAGGACATTCGGCACTGCATTTTATACGAATTCCAACAAGGAAAAAATGCTTCTAAAGCACGGGAATCAATTTGTAGTGTTCTTGGTGCTGACGTTGTGACTTATGAAACGTGTAATTATTAGTACAAACGTTTTAGAAGTGGTGATTTCGATCTTATTGACCAGCCGTACCCTGGACAGGATATGAAGGGTGTGCTTTATTACGAACTCCTGAAAACTGGTCAGACGGTGACTGCGGAACGCTACAGCCGACAATTCAACAAACTGAGCGAAGAACTTGATCAGAAAAGGCTATTTACTGGGCAAGGAAGCAGGCAAGTCATACTGCTGCATGACAACGCTCGACCTCACGTTGTTCGCGCGACTCAGAAGACCCTCTTGAACTTGGGATGGGAAGTTCTCCCGCACGCGGCATATTCACCAGACTTGGCCCCATCCGACTACCGTTTGTTCCGGTCAATGCAGCACGCCTTAGTGGATAAACAGTTCAAAGCTCTGGCCGATGTGCATAAATTCGTCGATGACTTTATCGCCTCGAAGCCTGCAAGTTTCTTTCGCGACGGCATTCGTATGTTACCTGAGAGATGGCGCAAGGTCATAGAAAACGATGGACAATATTTCCAAGATTAAGTTCGTTGTTCTCTATTTTTTTATATTAAATAAATTTGCTGAAAAATCTGTAAAAATTAAGCCATACACCTAATAATAAGATAATGGCAAAATTTAAAAATGATGGGATTATTTTATGAGCTTTCACAAAATTCATGAAAAATGCCTCATTTTCGAGCGTCTTAAGGATTTTCCCGCCTCAAGGACTTTGTGCTTCGCGTATGCCTTGAAAGGTTTCGGCAAATTCGAGCGAGTCGAAAAGTGAACTCGAAAAATTGGAGTGAAGTGGAAATTGTTCGTTTATGATGAAACGGGCACTAAGAAAAAGAAAAAAAAAAGTTTCTACAAGAGTTCAGTGTGAAGGAAAGAAAAGTTCGGAGCCTCAGGATTCTACGATGTTATCGTCGTCGCCGGGACATCATATTGCGTACGAGACTATTGAAACGAATTATTCCATCGTTCCGTTGAATAAAACATATAAAGAGATGGATATACCTACGGGACCAAGTGGTCCTTGGCCTGCAGACAGAACTTTTACCAGCGACAAGATTAAGGAAGGAAATATCGATGACGGGGTCAGAGGCAATCTCTTTAAATGTTCTCCCGCATCGAAGAGGCGGGAGTCGTACAAAGAATGCGGAATGTCGACGTTGTCGGAGACTCTTTCCGCGAGTGCGCCCGAATTGGAAATCGGCTTTTCTCAGAGATCTTCCCTATCAGTGATATCCGTCCAGTCGTTTCATTTCTGCCATTGAAAAGTACACAGTTTCGTGAAAACTGTGGCGACAGAACAGTTAAAACGAAATAAAAAAAAATCTCTAACGGCGGATAAGGAAATATACGAAAAGACGAGTAAGAAAAGCAGCGCCAGGTGTGGTATTTTTTTTCCTTTGGAGTGCAACGAGAAATGGACTTCTTGGAGATCTTTCAACTTCCTGACTGACGAACCTAGATTCCGTTTTATCGAGAAATTGTCGGTCATGAGTGAGTAGATAAAACTGGCAAAGCCGCTACTTCGAGATGGAATAATATGACTGAATTTTAGTCATATTATCCCAGGAAATGTCAGTTGCAAGCGTCGAATTGAAAAAAAAAAAATAACATCTAAACCAACAGATCGCAGAAAAATGGAACGATTGTCGAAAGAATCCACGGACCAGTAATCGTCATACACATATTCGCGATAGTAAAAAGATATACGTATAAATAAATCTTATCGATTACTGAGTACGTCTCGAACACAGATGAACACCAGTCGATTGAAAAAATATAAAAAATGATTTTGAGATAAAATAGTTGTTTATAATTATTGAAAATTAATGAAAATAATAATTTTTATGTGATAGTCATAATTCGTTTTATTTTTTAAATGAATAAAATTTGTTCTCTTACATCTGTTACACGTAATTAGTTGGTTAAAAAAAGTATTTAAAAATTATTTTCTTTCGAGTGGTGCCCATTCCTAGTCTCGGATTGAAGATAATTGGTTGAATAAATAATTAGTCTTAATAAATAATTGGTTAAAATAAAAAGCAAAAAGTTTGTGTCTGGTCAACTAAAAACTATTCTGCAGTCCAATATGCAGACGCAATCGAGTCAACTACGCACCTTTGCATAATTAGTTAAAGCAGTTTGGATGTATGTAACAATTAGTAGGACGTTCACATAGCGATTACTAGACCAACTGTCATGGCGGCATGACGATGGTCAATACAATAGCGTCTTATAACCGTTACGAAATATTTTCTCGAAAACTGTACCAAGCAGGAGAAGTTTACAATTACGTTCTTCTTCGTAATAAAAAAACTGATTAAGAATGACTAGAAATAACTTCAACTTACTTTCCAAGTTAAGCTATATAAATTTGCAAAGTCGAGCGATCTGCTTAAGGTGATGATTACTGGGCCAACTAACTTATGTCCTCCTACTGATCTCCGTACTATCGAGGACAACAAGTGGAAGGCACGACCCAAGAGTACGACACATATCCATCTTGTGGAGTGCACTCCATGGAATGGACATATAGGGTAAGGTGGTATAGGAGTTCGCGGGCGTTAAGAGTACGCAGTTACGCTACGGACGAAACGGTTTGCTAATGAAAGCTAACTTTTGTTGTGTTTGAACCGCCTAACAGGGTAAGTGTTTGTGACAAAAAAAAATCCAAAGTGGAATAAAACGGAGAGGCCAGGTAAGTTTGAAGTTTTGGTTGCAATTTCTTATTTATTTTTGACATTTTCAAAGTAATACAAGTACGAAACACAATTTACTATCTTAAAACACAACTATTAATTTCGTACGTCGGTTTACGAAGGTTATTGTTCAAAATGAAAGAAATTTCGCATCTCATCAATAAATGGCAGTAACAGTCATGTTTGTTAAAAATGTGCAGGTCGTATAAGAGTTCACATTGCTTAGGTGTGTAGGAGTACGAGCGTACTCTTATACGACTGTTGTTGAAGATTATGTTTTTTTTTACTTTCAGCAGTCTCGAAGGAAACGGACTACCGACCGAAGTCTATGTTCAATTACGGATCTTGAAAATGCAAGGAAGCGAGTTAATGATGGTGAATCTATAAGGACGGAAGCAGGATCATTGGAAGCGACTGAAGCCACTCTTCATAAGAGGCTGAAAAGATCCACACCAGTTACATCTCTGGGGCGATACGAACTTCGGGAACTTCACGAACTTCGTGAACTTTGTGAACTTCGCGACTCTCCGTCTCTCCAACTCTCTCTCTTTCCAACTCTCCAGCTCTCTAGCTCTCCAGCCCTCCAGCCCTCGAGCTCTCCAGTTCCCCAGTGGTCCAGTTCTCCACCTTCCCAACTCTCATACAAATATGACCAACTTTATTTGCGATTTATGTGCCAATTGAAGCTTGCGTATTCTTACCGACCCTCATGCGTACTCTTAAACCTCCGTATGTCTAAGAGTTCGCAAATCCCTTTTTGTAATTTTTAGTTTGTTATGTAAAAAAATTAAGATTCCTAACTGTCGTTCATAAGTTAATTAGCGTACTAGATATTCTTTCAATTAAAAAAAAAACTGATTCGTCAAATGTATTTGTTTTTTTTCACCACTTTGAAGCTTAGGTGCGTACTCCTATACCACCTTACCCTACTCCATGAGGACTCCATAAGAATTTTCGTCAATCCAATCGCGTTAGTCCGAGGTAGAAAAACACAGATAAACAATATAATCGCAAAAAAAAAATGAAAACATACAAGGGCGAAGCCATAAAAATTTGCAGACAAAAGAGGATAATTAATGAAAAAAGAAGCAAGCAAAATATATTTACATGTTACGCGGTCTATTCACCTCGAGATCCATGGTCGTGTGGCGATTCGGCGGTGTGCCGTATTGCCCGTGTGGCGGTGGAAGATGATGGGGATGAAGGGGATGAAGTTGCTGAGTATTAAACTGTTGATGATGAAGGGACGGCTGATGATCACCGCTAAGTGTGTGGCGTCGTGGCTCGTCCCTCGAGCGACCCCCGGCACCACCGCCGCCGCTCCCGGAAGTGCCGGAACCCCGGCCGCCGCCCAAAACTCCGCCGCTCCCGCCGCCTCCTCGTCGACCCCCGGCAAGATCGTTCGAGCCGCCCTCACCCTCCGCCCTTCCGGAACCACCTGAAATTAAGACGCCAAAAAATATTTTAATGCCAAACGTCGCGAGGAGTCGACGTACGAGGGCAAAAAAAAAAGAATGATGATAAATTGGCCCTGGAAAGACAGTGATGAATTACCTACGGGGATGTATCAACTACTTGAATCGCGATCAACATTCGAATAGAGGCGACGAAAAAAAAGACCCAGTGGGAAGACGACCGTTCTTTTTCGTAAATAACATCGATCTCTATATTAACTTTATTTTGGACACGAGCGCAAAAGTTTTTATGTGAATCGGAATGTATCGACGGAAGGTCCGTACGTGAGTTTGGAAAAATGTCTAGCGATCAACAGACGAAGATTTAAAAAAAGTTAGTTACAAATGAGTAGTTTGCCATTCGCGAAATACTCGGTCACCATTTTCCGGAAAATATACAATTTACCAGTGAGCAGATGAAAATCTGAAAAGATAATTCATCTCCCGAAGGAAATTAGAATTTGTTTGAAATTGCGAACTATCAATTTTCAACTTTCAATCCAGCTATATTTTTACTTTGCCAAGCTCAACGATAGTGTACTGCGCTGGAGCGACGGATATATAACGCAGCTTTCAACACGATGCAAAGTTCAAAAGTTTTGCTGCTGCGTGTGTATCCGCGATCACAGATGAGACATGACAAAAAAGTACTGCATCAACCGCGGTATCAGCCCGTATACCTTCTGTTATATTTTAAATGCCTCTTTTTGTTTGCTGCAAAATAATTTCAAGTGTCAATGGATTGTGCAGCATTTTTTTTTTAATTTGGCACCCAAGCGTTGCGTTGATATTTTGAAATCACTGAACCAATTGTATATTTCGGAGTTGAGGTCCAGATTATGCGCAGCTCTACCACAAGCTTGGATAATTGATTATCAACCGGCTTTTAGTTTTCGGTCTTTGTGTCTGCGTTCGTATTTGCACCCGGCTCTCGATCAAATTATCCTAACATTGTCAGAGTCGAAATTTTCCCCTCGTATATTTGTACATGTCTCTTCGGTACTGTGTCATGTATGTGATGACGCATAGAATCGGATCGAGTTAGGATACAGATGTATTCAATAGAATTTACGTTTAATTCGAAATTCACTCGACAGTATAGTTCGCAAAACCGAGCAATCCAAATGTAACTTTTCCTAATTTAAACACGTAGCTCCGTTACCTCCATCGAGGTTTCACTAACGCCCCCCTTGTTTCGGACAGGTCCCTACATAATACACAGCCAAATCTTCTACCAGCGTACATTCGTAACCGCAACAAATTACCCGTAATTGTCTATGTCTATCATTATACGCTTTCCCATTGTCTGGATTCAATAGAAGATCTTCAAGTCTCAAAGCACTTGAAATCTTCAAAAAAAAAATCGCCGATGAGCTCACCCTTTTGTCTGTGAAAATTCATTAGACCGCTTAACCGGTGAGTATTTTACGACGGTAGAATACATTTTGATGACTGCTTAGAGAAATTTGTGGGCCGATCTCGATTTTTCAGGAACACCCTCGTTCGTGATCATTATGAAAAGGGAATGACAGAGAAAAAATCTACAGATATTACACAAAGTGCAAGTATTTCATGGCATTGAAAATGTAATCAGACTTTTCGAGTGATAAAAAGGGTACATGCAAATAATATGAGTTGCTCTCTCTCTCTCTCTCTCTCTCTCTCTCTCTCTCTCTCACTCTCTTCTCACATTGTCACATTCTCACTCCCTCACTATCCATCCATCCATCAAACCCAACTTAAACCCAAACAAACCCAACTTATACTCAAACAAACCTAAACAAACCAAACTTAAACGCAAACAAACCCAACTTAAACCCAAACAAACTCAACTTGAACCCAACTCAATCCCAAACAAACCTAACTTTAACCCACACAAACCCAACTTAAACCCACACAAACCTAACTTAAACCCAAACAAACCCAACCCAAACCCAACTTAAACGCGAACAAACCCAACACAAACCCACCAATATTGTAATGTACACACCAAAATTGAAACTTACAACTTGTAACCACAAATGACTCTACATGTAATGCATCATTTTTCAACAAATCACAGGCATTTAGCATGGCGCAACTCCCTGGTATAAGACACCGGCAGTGGAGTGGGGGCAGCGTTAGATTCGTGTAACATCTCGCTAAACAGACCCCCTATATCCATCTTTAAAAGCTTTTTCAATGCTAAAACGACGATAGTAGCTGCTCGATGTCCACAATTTAGTGAAAAAAAAAATCATCTCAGTTAGTCTTTGCCGTTATTTGATTGGACGAGCAGCGAATCATCGGCGTTTACGAAGCAGTCGATGTCAGTTTCGAAAACTATTGCCTCGGATATCGCTCGCGCAGAATGATCGTCGACCCGAAGCCCAGTCACTGGCGGATCATTTGGTGAGTGCTCGCGAACGAACGGAGCTGTGGAAGTGTGTCAATTAGTGTTTAGGTATTTGCATATTGCGCACACGTGCTGGAGTGGTGGGCAATAAAGGCGGCACGGCGCCTGCGGTATTAAATCGGTCGGCCTATTTGGCAGAATGTCGACGACGAGAATAATCTTTTCTCAGAAGAAGCCGGAAATAGTCGGACGGGCGACGCCGTCAGAACAAGACCGCCACGCTTGCTGAATCGAGAACAAGTTCTGGTGCAACAGGCGGCGCGGAAAAAAAAACCTTTCGAGATATCGTTTAGAAACACGCTATTTACTTATTGATCGCTACGTCATTACCATATTTGCAACTGATTGTCTTGCCTCTGCGAAAATTGTGGAATTTTATCGACGCATCATCTAAAGTAAAAGATAATGATACAAGTTGTAAGAAGTATTGATCGTATTGATTGTTCAGTTATCAGCCTTGTCCTAGTTATTCTGGTTGTATATAGACTAATGGTTTTTAACTCATGAATAACTAACGGTTACTTCATCCATAAGTATCCATAACCATTTTAGTGTGGCAGAGTATCAATTTTCTATATCTAAATATATAATAAAAATGTAAACTTTGCGTGTCTGTTTGTTAGTGCAGCATCGGGTAAAAACGACCAACCCAATGTGGACGAAGTATTCAAAAAATGTGAAATTGTCTGCTGCTCTCCATAAGAACACGTGTAAAACCATGAAATGTTTGATTGCCAATATATCGAAAATGGAACGGTGAATCCTTTTTAAATTTTGCAGGTAATCATTTAATATTGTCCTCAATGAGTTCTTAAAATAAATAAAAAAATCTGTAGAAAAACGCCTTGGCGAGACTACTACCTTAACTTGATGTGACATTTAGTTTTTATTTAATCGCAATCGGCTGACTCAATGAAAAGGTATGTTAATTTAAAGTTTTTAAAAATCTGCGCGTACGAAGTCGTGGACACACCTAGTTTCTGGTATAAGTAGTAATAGCTACGTTGGTAACGAGTAATTACTGAAATAACTATAACTCTCTATGCATATAGGAGCGGACTACGTAGTCAAATACTTCGGTGCTCATTAATCAAGCCCATTCAAACAATTCGCTTACTACAACCTGGAGTTTTACTCTTGCTATTATTCGGGAATGATAATTATTCCAATACCGTGAAACCAAAAATACCAGGCGGTCATTTTCCTGACGAATAACTGCTTGAAATTGTCTTTGAGGATGTTGCTCAGCGATCGTGTAACGTTAAAATGCGGTGAATTTTTTTGAAGATATTTGCGAACAGTTTTCACGACTTCGTGCAAAATTTCAACTTATTCGTCTAGTTGATTGTCGAGTAATTAATTATTTCAGGTAGGCTCTTATACACGGGCGACATAGCAGAAGCTGTACGATGATTCTGATACGACTCTCGCAACATAATACAAATGTTAAGAATTAAATCAAAATAGGGGGAAAACATTCTTGACATATTTATGAATAATTTCAACGAAGAGTGAGATGTTTTTTTTGCTTCGTTATCGAGATATTCTTGAAATAAAACAGACCATTTTAGGTGACTTGTGTAAAACGATATAGGGCGCTACGACCCGTGGCAACGTTGTTGTCAAATCAGCGATTTTGAATAGGAGCTACAATTGGAAACGCATAAATTATTGCTTCCTCGTTATAAATTTCTTACCGTGGTTTCATAATGCGTATTTAAATATTTTGTATCAATATTGTTATTTTTGTTCGGCATTACTGGAGAGAGTAATATGACACAAGATGTTCGCAGAATAGTTGATAATTAACATTTGTTTATTATCAATCAAACAAACTTAACGGATATTTGGCAGAATACAGCAAATATTGAGGCTAAGCCGTGTTTTTATTCATTTTTAATATTTTTCATCCATAATTCCTCTTGACAGAAGTTGCTGTGCATGTGTTTCGACATAACCTTCAAATGAATTATGCGACGTCCCTTGACTGCGTATTCATTTTCCGGTCCGACTACTTTTTTTCGTTGTTTTCCATTTTCTACTTGCTTTAACTGACGCTTGTGCTCTTTCTCTTTGGATTTTTTCTTTCCATCTTTTCATTTTCGTCGAACACAAATACTAAATTCACGAAGATTGTTTGACAGCTAAGCACTAACGATATGGCATCAGTGTCTGAGCTCAGTGCTATCAGCTATTGAGAAATAAATTGCGCGTTTGTTACATTGCAGCTCGGTTAATAACGTATTCACGGCGTAAATAAACAAAAAACTGATTGATAACATTTCTAAACAGTCAATTATAGGCATCCCACACATTTATTAAGGCCGAAGCCTGAACTAGAAGGTCCGAAAAATCGTTTTTTTTTAAATTGCTTAAATCGATAGATAAACTATCCAAGAATATATTTACAAAGTTACTGAAGCCAATTGTAAATATTTTTGAAGATACAAAGCCAAAAGCAGAGAAGCGTTGATTGATATTTCCTCCTATTGAAAACTTTGAAGCGCGTTTTCTCCAGTTTTCATTTTCACGATTTTTCCAAATTGGCGGGCGTGATAGCAAAAAAACTAAACGACCTTTTGAATCAAACTAAAGTTTATTTCCTTCAGTATGAAAATCTCTTCTAAGAGAACTAAATAAGTCGTTGAAAAAGTCTTTTTAAATAATTTTTATAGTACGTTAAATTTTTTTTTAAACCCATTTTTTTCAAACCTGAGAAAAGTTAAAATTTCACGATTTTTTTCAGCTTTTTCTTAGTTTACCCAGAATAAAAATATATGACAATTGAAAATTTTATTGGTTTTTTGTTTTGTTTCAGTCATGAATTACGAGCTGCATCTTTCCCGCCGATTGGGCACTGCAGTGGCGGCAAGACGCACATGGAAGAGACTGATAACTCTGCAGTCATTTATTGTTATATGTTGAAATTTTTTTTTATACATTTCAAATATACATCAAAAGATACCTCAATGTGTACTGGGCTCACTTGTTTTTTCCCTTCTAAAAAAATTCCCGAAAAAACGCTTTTCTTGGGCCTTAGAATTCAGGCTCCGGCCTTAACTAAAATTTGTTTATTCTACGTAACTGAAAATCTGATTATTCGGAATTGGTAACCTCTTGCCCCCTGCCACGCAGGACCCTGAGGGATTTCCTTAGACAAATATTAATTCTGATTCGTCGCTCACAACATCCAAAGTTTAATACCGTTTCAAATAAAATGGAAAGAAAACATGCAATCGAATATCGTTGTTCGATACGAACGGATATTCGCGTCCTCTCGCTTTAGATTCAAATTGAAAAATAATAGCACATAATTTCTGGTCTGCATCCAAGTGTTGGAAATCGAGACGAAACTTTCTCGATAGCCACGTGTGGTTGTGGTCATTGACCTCAATGGCGAAACACATTCTCATCTGTGGTAGAAAGATTCCCATTAGAAGATCCCAGCGATGTACAAGAGCACGCGGTAAGGTTCGATTTTTTTGCGATTCGCGGTCCGGGTGAAGAGCCGAAGAATTGTCGTTGCTCGCGTTCCAAGTTTTGCGTCAGAAGTAGGCGCAGGGGAGGATATATACGCATATACACATTCGTTTGCGCGTGTGTGTTCACATGGCGAAACAGATCAGAGGGCGTCGCGCCGTCGCACGTGCGCTACCGAGGGATCGCGTCTGACACAACAATTATTCAATCTACTTGAGAACACACGGTTTCCCGGGTATCCTCTTATTGTCCATGAGAATTCAGTCAAATGAGAATTTAAGTGGCTTAGAGGTCTTCCTAAATTCTCGCATATCATTTAAGGGGGGAAAACCCCTTTAGACGCTCGAAAATGAGTCATTTATCATGAATTTTTTTAAAGGTTATAAAATAATCGCATTATTTTAAAATTTTGACATTATCTTATTGCAACTTTCAAGTGTTAAATTATTATTTTTTTAAACAAAACAAAATGGCGGCATTATAAAGTATTCATTTAGGCGTATTTTGCGTAATATCTAAGAGTGCTCTATTTGTCTGATTTGTTTCTATTGATCTGAAACAGAAATCGAAAATATTTTTCGATTATTGACATATGTAGGGAAAGGATATATCTATAAAAATATACAAAAGTATAAAATTGAAAATTGAGTAGGCCTTTCTAATCAAATTTTCATATTTTTGACAATTTTCTCGACAATTTTTACCCAGAAAAAGTAATATATTTACGCGACATCCTTAAAACTTTGGATATATCCTTCCGATATTGTTATAGTGAGAAACCTCCCAAAATTTCAGCCAGATCGATCAATAACTTTTTGAGATATAACATGAGCAGTTTTTGAAAATGCATTTCCGAGATAATCGAGTTTAAAGTTTCCCTAGTTCACGGCATGCGATCCCGGCGCGCTCTCGACTATGTCCTATAACTTCGTAAATATTTCATATTTCGATTTTCGAGTATACTCTTAATATATTATACTTTCGAAAAATATGAAAAAAATCGATTTTTTGAACATTGTAAAGGTTCTTCCCCTCTTAAAATGTTGATTCCTTCTCGCGACGATTAACCCTTCATAACTCAACAACGTAAAAATTTAAAAAATGATTGACTTTATGGTAGGTTTTAATAAATAAAAAAAACATGTATCATGCAGTTTTCGAAAATTTAATCAGGGGGCTAGTTATAAAGTAATAAAGGGCGTATGACTGACATATTACATTGTTTCGTAACATTCATTTATGATGTATGGAATGCTTTCGGAGCAGTTGTTTTGCTTGTTGTAGTCCAAACAAACCCAAACAAACAGGTAGTTTTTGTCGTTTTGTTATTTTTTCCGATTTTCGCAAACTATACGCACAATCGAATCTTGCAACCTCGTGACCAGTAACGTCGAACAAATTTTGATGCAACTAATGCCATCTAGTTTGCATGAATTTCACTAAGAATTGCACATAGAACGGTTTATAGCCGTCGTGTAGCACTGATCTAAAAAATAATTAAATATCAATATGGGATTATGTGAGGACTTAAATGGTTTGTTACAGGACTGCCACACGGTGATATAAAGGATTAAAGAGTTTCGGGACACTTAACGAAATGGTACCATTTGATTCAAATTTATACAGTATATTCTCTGTCATATACTGAATGTACCCCTCCAAATTTTAAATCGATCGTCTACACCGTTTCTATAAAATTGACAATGGAAGAAACACTTTTTAACATAGAGCATTTAACATTACGACACTGATAATGAATTTGTCATAATGTACTGAGTGATTTGACAATTTTTCATAACATTTAAAAAAAATGTTCACAATATTTCGTGCGTAAAACTGTCATTCAGCCATGAGCGTAGGCAGTTTGAATATCTCCTTATGTTAAAAAGTCTTTTGTTTTATTGTAAATTTTATAGGAACGGTGTAGACGACCGATTTAAAATTTGGAAGGTGCATTCAGTTTATAAAAAAGAATTTACTGTATAAATTTCAATCAACTGGTAACACTTCACCACTTGTCCCGAAACTCCTTAATTATTCCTTTCGTTCAATTTTTGTACGGAAAAATGCCGTAAGGAAGTTGTCTGTACACTTACGATTTTTCTTATCCCTTTCGAGTATGTTCTCGCTCAGGAATCTTCACATTCATGACAACGATTATCTCAAGAGACAAGAGTGAAGACGTTTTCAGGAAAGAAATACTGCGCCGGGGAATAAATTGATTGTTTGAATTTTTATTCATCAAAACAAAGTGGATTATAACTGGAGTATTTTTTTGGAATAATAAATGAGTACTGTTTTCCAACAGACATTAGAGCAGTGGTAAAACTGTGCTCCACTCTGAAATCGGACGAATAATGATTTTTATCAATTAAAAATTAACCCCTTGCCGTACCATTCCCAAATGAGGGCCCAAACGGTACGAGACAACAGGCCTGAGTGAAGCTCGAGAACTCGGGACTCGTCATATTTCCATTTGGGCCAATCTTCATTCCACGAGTCTTACTCGTGATGGTTATATTTGGTACAAAATTTGTATCACGAGTCAGACTCGTTAAAGTACGGTACACGGTTAATATTGTGGCAGGGGAAACCTTAATATAATATACGAGCTTTCCCCTGCAGCTTCGCCCGCGTGGAATTTGGCCAATAAAAGCTTTAATGCCAGTTGCACCCATTATTAAGGGTTGTTTTGAAAAATCCTCAACCATGCGTTTTATTATTTGTTTTGACGATTATTTATACCGAGTTTTAAGTTGATACACGCAAGGAATACAATTTTTTTATACAAACGTTTACATCCCATTTCATCCCTTTAGGGATTGATTTTCGAGAAATCCTTTTTTCAGTACATCTCTAGACTTTCTAAGGAACATGTGTTCCAAATATTTTTATTTACTATAATTATCACTCGAATCTTTCTAATTTGACCAAATCTTGTAAGACTGATTATTGTAGGTTGACTCAGAAATAAATACGATTATGTGACTTTAAAAACATGAGTTTTATTGAGCTTCAAACCTTAAATACCCCATCTTGCCCCCTTTTCCCTACACCTTCTACGGAACATATCGTCCGAATTTCACGTTTCTATCTTCAGCGGTTTAGGCTGTGCGTTGTTTATATGCCAGTCAATCAATCGCGAAACTCTTTTATGTGTATGGATATCACGGTATTTATTCGAATATTAAATGGCATGCTTTAATCTATTCACAAAACATCTAATAGCAGCGCCGCGGAAAATAAAGTTTCGAATGACTCGTACGAAATCAACAGAAAAATGCCGAGAAATCATTGACCGTTTGGAGTACCTACAAGCTTTCCTAGAGAATTATATTTCAGGAACCAGCGTTCTGAAAGAACAATGGTATTGCACTGCTGCAAAGATCATATTATATTCGCGTAACGCACAGGTGCTTTGTGTGGTCGAGTTACTTGACGTACGCACACGAAACGCATCGTAAAGTTTCTCTAATTTTAGATTCGTGGTGTCGGGCAAAATATGCATGGACATGAGTCACGAGGCTGCACGTACTCGCAATACCTAAATTTAGTTGAGATACTGAAAGTTGCTAATTCACTAATGAAGCAACTCGCAGTACAAAACTATATGGTAGAGTCAGTGTCAACAGTGAAGTTAAAACTCCAACGCTCGCGCCATCCCATGTGTAGAACTAACGTGAAATTGTAGTTTTGAGAACGCGGTACGTCAGTGTGTCGTTTCGTTGCTCCGAGTTGTTACGTTTTCCTACCATAGATTGGAGACAACAATTACAAAGAATGCTTAGTTACCAACGTCTGCGTAAAAACGAAGATTTTTAAAAGATTTTCGATGCTAGACGTCGATTGTACCAAGCTGCATGAATGTAAAGCATGCAGCTTTCGCTCTATATGAATATAGAGCGAAAGTTCCAGCCACAGCTGAGTTAAAGCGAAAACCTTCCTTCATTGAGAAGTATAACTGGCAATTAGAACGTGTACTATGGATTATCTTTTTTTTTATACGCCCAGCAAAATCGTTCCTCAATTTGAGATAACGGAATATCGGTATGAGGCTCTTCGTCGAACTTGATGACGCACCGAGTGAAGGAGCAGTCGTACGAGATAGGAAGCTAGGCGACGAGGCAGACGATTGCAGAACACCGAATATAACTCAATAATCTTGATTAGCAGAGGCTCCGTTGAGTTTGCATAACGTACAACGAAGCGAGGGCACTGGATGAGCGGGCCCTCATTCGTGATGAAGACTACCGAGGCAACTCCGCATACATACACGCATAGACAGCTGCCGAGCTGTTTGCGTCACTCTACGCTCGTTTCGAATCTAGGCGAGCTTGGGAATAATTCTCATTCGAGCTTTGTCGAGATGCTCAGTTGCGACAAGGATGAATATCGTTCGGGAAAAACAATCGGACAAGATAATTCTCCGTGACGTATACCTGAACTCGCATCCGACAACCCGGCTATTCCTATTCTTCTAGATAATTGTGGCAAGAACAAAAGGAGCCAAAGTAACGGAAGATTACTTGGTAGGGAATCGTGGAGAGAACTGTCAAGTAAGGTAAACATATATTCACGTAGTACAATCGATCTCTTTGAGGCAGTACTCAAGGCTAAAAATTTGAAAAGATCGATCCTTTTCTGGCATTTTCTTAAAGTATATACTCTTAAAAATATGTCCTCAAAAGAAAATTTCAAAATTTCCAATATTTACAAAGTTATAGTGATTTGTATACGTCCGGCGCGAATCGGGCAATCAGAAGATTCTAAGGAAGCTAGAACTGCTCGCCGGAAAAACGAGCTTCAGAAAATCATCATTTCGAAGTCGAATTTCGAAATCATCATTTCGAAATTCTTATTTATTTTTATTACTATCTAAACTTTTCTTTTGCAGTTTTAGGTTATGGATACCTAATAAGGATCTTTAAAAATCAATGCAATTTCTGGCCTAAATGAGTAAAAAAAAATTGGACAATATGAAAAAAAACAAATTTTGTTGCATTCCAAGGATGCAAACAGCAATACCATTATATCCAGAGGCTCTTAACTTTATCAAATTTAATTTTGGTTGCACAACATTTTTTTTGTAAGTTCTTGAGACATTGATAAAGAGACTAAAGAAATTAATACTAAAAATATTTTTTGTTTTTTCTAATTTAGCCCGAAAAAACGCCCGAAATCTAGGCTTTTAAATTAGAATACTGCCTCAAATGTATCTATTGGCCGTTACAAGTGGTTCTGTGGATCAGCTAAGCACGTAAGATCAGGGTCATTGACGATGCGATCGTAATAATATGAAGAATATTAGCTCTGTCTGTGTAACAAACATACACTCACAGAAACATAGTTCACATAAAAAAATGGTTGCCCCAAGTGTGTTGATCCATTTTCGCTTCTGCGCGACTACGCTTCCTGCGTAAATAACTCGAAATCGATCATCGCCCTCAATTTGTTGGCACAAAGTTGAATAAACTTTAAAACCCTTTTGAGCCGAATTTGAAATAAAAAACAAATCCTGAAGGGAGTATTTGTCAACTTTATATGCCAAATACACATGCACTTCATGATATATTTTAGCAGGAATAAAAAAAAAATTATCGTCAGTCTATGCCAGCTGTGTGGTCAATGATATGTGTGCGTTTGTGGGTTATGAGAACACATACCAGTGAGCCGAATTCAGTGATCTATGTTTTTTACATTGCACGTCGGAAAATACGTGAAATATTTTCGACGAAAATCAGCGCGCCTGGCAATTCGAAATTGGGACATCTCGCGCTCGAGGTGTCCGCTGGATCCAATCTTGTCATCAATAGCGAGTATCCGCGAGAAGAATTTTATGAATAGTCGTTTTTCTACTGTGAATATGACTTTAAAGAAAGCAAACGTACATTTTGTAAAATGTGCGCCATCTGCTCTGCTACGAATGGAATTAAGTGTCATCACGGCATTCAACACGAGATTACAAAGAATCGAGTTACCCCATCACATGTGTCAAAATAAGAACCAAGCCTATCTGTTCCACGCCAGATGACATCGTATGTACTCGTATATAAAATACGATCTCATATAGGAACGGGAACAGACATATTTGCTCTAGTTCTCAGTGCGTTTGACTGACTCTTCTACCCCGGCTAATTATGCTCATTCACTGGTACCCGTTCCAGCAAGAAGCCGAGGAATGGCTTCGAATCCCTTGCCTCATATATCACCATCCATATGCCATTGGAGACCAACTCGCTTCATGGAATTGCCGACTATTTGCCTCAATCGAAGGCACCTTGCAGGCCGAATTCCAAATTAGTAATTACGAGCGACAGCAACAAGATTCGCTATTACGTAGCGCGACCTCTCTCGTCTGAGTTTGTTCTTCACACCGTTGTATATGTCTGTATACGTGGGTGGTTCGCTGCGTTATCTCGAATTCATGGTCTATGTAAATTTTACATGATTTCCCTCGTTAGCGCGACTATATTGCTTTTTGTCTGGCCTCACTTCGACCTCATCAACGTAGAAGTGTGAAGTTCTATGGGGAGAATAACGATATAAGCTTGCCAAACAATAAGTAGAGTCATGCTGCATGAAAAGCTTCCTTTTGTATCCATGAAAAATTCATGTTCTCATGTTTACGATCATCACAATCAAGCGTAGTAGAAATATTTGCATTCTATCCGAGCTCGAAAAGTCTCTGTCCCGTGATATCTGCACATTAATTTCATCTTGAACAATCTTTCGCTCCCTATTTCGAATGTTCCTCTGTAATTGTTATGGATCAATGAAAAAGATTTGCATCACTGAACCCAAACGGGTAATGCGACTTAATGACATGTAATTATGAGAACGGAGCGTTCATTTGGAAGTTCCGTAAGATGCTGGATGTAGAATAAATTGACATGTGCATTGGAAGTTTCCAAGATACTGAGGACGTTACCTCAAACTGATCTTTTCGAACATCAACCGAATCTACGATTCAACCTATCGGCGAGGGACCCTTATTTGCCTTTCGCTTCTTGCACCACGAGGATTTCGAGGATTCCAAACGTTTCTGAAGTACCGGCGCGTATGTAGCTTTGTTGAAAAGTTAATAAGTTCTCCCGCATCCTTTCCGCCTCAAGACCTGTTACAAAGGACGGCAGCAAGAGGGAGATTTGCTAAAGTCTTTCGAGTAATATTCTGCGTGTAAGTTTTCACGTATCTTCACATAATAACGAGGTGAATCTCGCCAATTCTTTGTTTTTGTTGTTCGACGAGCTAGAACGACAACTATTCCAGAACAATGAGGATCGAATCTGATCTATTTTTTTTATAAATTAGGTGTCCGCACCGACCGACTTGAAAAATATAGTTTTGAGATAAACGCGTTTAAAGTTAGTAGAAAGTCACGACATGAATCAAGAGGGGTTGCGCTACAATTCGAAAATCGAGTACTTAGAGATTTTTCACGCCTATAATCTTTTGGAATATAATTTTATAGGTACTGGGTACATTAAAAAAAAAAATTGATTTTTGTAAAATCCTAGAGTGGCCTAAGGCCTTAACAATCGATGTCCCGGTTATTGACGCCAGGGAAAGCAACCCACCATGCGGTGCTAGTAGTCACCCGCGTTACCCCCACTCCGCAAAATGCCTCGCCGCGTTATTTCAAACCTCCGCAACCTCAACATTTTTTTTTGGTTTTCACCGTTTGCTCGATTTTTTATTTAAAAGTGTCGAATTTTTAGGTTTCCTGCAGTTTGGTGCAAAAAAAGAGTAGTGTGGTGATTCGTCATCAAGGCGATTAAATAAAAAAACATTTTCGGTGGTTTTCGCTTTTATATTTAACAATACCTGCGTGCATGGTTCTTGCCTGCACGTCGGGTTATAAATCAAACAAGGAAAAGTCACATTTTTTTAATGTACACCGTGTATCAGAAGACCTGGAATTAGGAAAAAGCCATCGGACGCATAGGCATATGCATTAATCCAAACGCGTCGAAGGTAGACACTACACGACTGAAATGGGGGTAACGCGGATGACTACTAGCGCCCCTCGTGGAGAGGGTCAGTACGGGGGACACGATATTCGAGGAGTGTCACCCCCATGTCCTTGATGCAACCGGTTAGGATTCGATGCAGTTGAAAATACAGACTTATAAGTGGACAAGACTTGACTTTCAGTGAACAACATTCCTCCTTTCGGATGATGCCGACACTTGTGAGAAACTTCGAAACTTTTTAACGGGTCGAAATGTAGATGTATGAAGAAAAAAATTCAATCAAAAAAATGCCATTGTTCTCGTAGACATTCTTTGACACTTCACAAACAAAAAGTGTTCTCTTTAAATTCTCGAAAAAGCTACCGTACCGGACTCGATCGACCAAAACCAGTTAGATGGAGCGCACGAAGGAGCGGTACGTCTTTTTTAAGAGTGAAAACTCCGATTATAATCTAAAATGGTCGATTAGTGAAATATCTACGTTATACTAAAAGTCGTATGATATTTTGTGAAGTGTACTGAAAATTGTCCGCAGCACACGGGCCGTTGTTCGTGTTTTAGGCGCGGCAGCAAAAACGGTTTATATATATATATATATAATGCCAAGATTTATTTTACATATCTATAATCTTTCTCGCTGAATGCAAACGAGAGAGGAAGAGCGAGAAAGCGAGAATGAAAAAGAGACAGAGATGAGAGCGAGGGGGAGAGACCTGGAAAAGCAAAGAGGAAGGAAAAGCGGCGTGAAAGGCGTCGCGACGTTAATAATTCGCCGTTTTAAATCAATGTCTGGTGCACTCAGTATACGCCAGTAGATAGGAAAAGGCAGCGGAGAGATAATGGAGCTTGTGGCAGAGAATTGGTAAAAAAAAGCGAAAAAATTGTGCACATGTACAGAGACCGTGAAATCCACGCGCGGATTTTCTATCTTCACTCGTACCATCGCACCATTGGCACGGTTGCCAGAATATTTGAATAGTGAGTTCGAACTCATATCTCTCCGTTTTGTAACGCAATATATCCTACAGGTATCATAAATATATATGTATATATAAATTCGATTTTCGTAATGTATGGATTCCCGGTGGATTGAAAAAAAGAAAACAGACTTGAAGAAAAACAGACTAAGAAACGAAGGCAACGATTCACCTAAAATAATATTTCTTGAAGTGAAACTCTTTCAGACCCGTTTTTCGTTTGGTTACGCATGTCGAGCAACATGCGTCACGACGTTCAATCGAAGTTCGGTTAAGCATGTCGAATCTTTTACTTCCAATGACTGCTGCTCGCACGCCACGTGGTCGGCACATTTCGGGAAGTTATCATATAAAATTCTACAACATTCGACGTTTTAAACATTGAATTAAGAACGTTCTCACAAAATCTTGATATTTGCGCCTTTTATGATGGTTGTATCTATTGTTTTGGTTTATTGCAAAATAATAATAATATAAGGAAGAATTAAAGAACAAATAGTCGTTTTGAATAAAATAAAATGCAATTATAGGATAGAACAGTATAAACTCAATCATATACATTTTGGAATCCTATTTTTTTAGTAAAATTCTGTTTATTTAATTCAATGGAATTATAATAAGTAACACATTTATAAAACCAATTACAAATATTAAGTGTATGACTTAATTTTTACAGATTTTTCAGAAAATTTATTTAATATAAAAAAATAGTGAACAACGAACTTAATCTTGGAAATATTATCCATCGTTTTCTATGACCTTGCGCCATCTCCCAGGTAACATACGAATGCCGTCGCGAAAGAAACTTGCAGACTTCGAGGTGATGAAGTCATCGACGAATTTAAGCACATCGTCCAGCGTTTTGTACTGTTTATCCGCTAAGGCGTGCTGCATTGACCAGAACGAATGGTAGTCGGATGGGGCCAAGTCTGGTGAATATGCCGCGTGCGGGAGAACTTCCCATCCCAATTTCAAGAGGGTCTTCTGAGTCGCGCGAGCAACGTGAGGTCGAGCGTTGTCATGCAGTAGTATGACTTGCCTGCTTCCTTGCCCACTAAATAGCCTTTTCTGATCAAGTTCTTCGCTCAGTTTATTCAATTGTCCGCTGTAGCGTTCCGCAGTCACCGTCTGACCAGTTTCTAGGAGTTCGTAATAAAGCACACCCTTCATATCCTGTCCAGGGCGCGGCTGGTCACTAAGATCGAAATGACCACTTCTAAAACGTTTATACCAATAATTATACGTTTCATAAGACATAACGTCGGCACCAAGAACACTACAAATTGATTCCCGTGTTTTAGAAGCATTTTTTCCTTGTTGAAATTCGTATAAAATGCAGTGCCGAATGTCTTGTTTATCAGTTGCCATCGTAAACTCTGCTATTCTGAGAGGTTATGTAACTCACGGAGACTTGTCGTTCGGTATTCTGAAACCTTGTGTCCGATCCTTTCAAAACCACAAAAAACCGCGAACATATTTCTATTTTAAATATAATTTTAAGCTCGAAGAAAAAATCTGTAAAAATTAAGTCATACATCTAATACTAAATACTTTTGGTAAATGAACCGACACGGTGCGGTCGGGGTTCGGCTCCGGCGGTACTTCAAGTTAAGCAGCATTGCCCATGGGTATTACTCGGAGCGGTGACCGCTCAGCCGTGCACCGGCTGGCGCATCAACCAGTGAGCGGAAGGCCAATACTTCTGGGATGATCTACACCAAAGTATCCTTATGATACTGTGGTGTAGATCAGTGTTTTTACCGACCGATAGTCCTCCAACCACAGATGGTCCGCAAGGGCTAGAATATTGTCCGCGAAATGTTTATTACTTTTAGCGAGGATTCAACCGTTTATCAATTTGCATGAGGAGCACAGTTTGGTTTACAAAAACCGAGGCTGTGCGGTGGTCCTGACAAGTGGAATGTTAAGACGGAATGACAATACGTCGTCGGTATAGCAGAAGACGATTGTAGATACCCATTAATTTTCGAAACGGCTCCTCAGAATTTCTGGAAACTTCACCAATCGACATCAAATTGATAGACGAACAGCTGTTTGCCCGTCAATTTTCTTAAAGTTTAAGAAAAAAAGTCGATTGTCTTACCATACTGAACTCGTCATTGAAATGAGAGAAAATAAAATACCCTTAGTGCATGTTACTTAACAGTTTTACGAACACGTTAAAAGTCTTCATTGAAGTGTATTTGAAGATAAATAAAATTTATTATTGTTTTACCTGGTGGTCCCTGCTAGGATTTAAAAAAAGTTATCGTGATCCTTGGTCACGAAAAGGTTAAGAACCACTGGTGTAGATACTTGAGTATATTGAGATTTTTCACACTTTCCCCGTATCCTCGGCAAATTTCATATAGTGTAGCTTAGCACAGCTGCGGACGCACCGGAAGTTAGATTATACTAGCGAAGTGCAGGTAATGAGTGATAGGAAAGGGTTCAATTGGAAACGATGTTGAAGTTTGCATCGTTGGAATGCAACGGAAGATAATTCTTTTTAATTGCTCGAATGTTTTTTGGGCCAATTTAGACTATGAAAATCATTTGAACGTTTTTACGTATTCTTCCCAGAGATCTACGACCTTGATTTGCAAAAAAAAAAACGCTTTGGACAATGAGAAGAATAAAGAAATAAAAGATGAAAAAATAAATCGTTGCATTGCAACGATGCAAACTTCACGGTCATAATTGGAAAGGGTAATACGTAAAAATCCACAAGGGTATACGTTGGAACACAGGAAAAAAATAAAATGAAAAAAATACTTTTGGTAAATGAATTTTAAAAGCATTTTAATTAGTACAAACGCAAAATTATTTCAATTCTCGGTCTTTGGTTCGCTTAAATTTCAAATAATTTACATCCTTATAAGTCCCCATATAGAAGCGCTTTTTCATTGTTATTTAAATTTCGTGGAATATTTTCAGCCCCGGTCTTTTTTCTTTAATAAACAATGATATATTTTACATCGCACAAGTGTCTTTTTCAATAATACTTTTTAAGCTTACGTGTTTTTGCATGATCATTATGATAATTCAAAATAAACAATTAAACCAAAACAACGAAAAGAAAATTACATACTTCCGGCAATTTCGGGATAGAATCGTTTGAGACTATGGGCAAAACAGTTTCACTTGCAATGTGGTTTCGTAAAACCGCACCCAAGCTTTTTTTTCATAAGTCACTAACGAGTTACGTATTTTTCTTCGTGTATTTGGACCGCACCAAGAGTCACGACATTTTTATATGCGCAAAAAAAAAATGTTCTGTCCAAGTCGACAACTTTGTCATGAGACTCTGTCGAATTGGTTCAGCAGGAAAAGAGTGGCAAAAAAAAAAACTTTTGCGGCACATCCCTGAGAATCTTAAGCTCCAAGGGGTTCTTGTCAAATACACGTATATATATGTTTGTCTGCAAAGATGGACGACTGCCAGAAAAATCTCCGAGGGATGAAAACACAATAACGGAGTGCCCGGATCAACCGTTATACGAGGTATACGTCCATCGAGGCTGTATTTTGTTGAAGTAGGCAGGGGAAAATAAACGTCACACAGACAAACACGTCAAACGTCAATAAAAGGTTTAAATGTATGTGTGTATGTGAATACATATGTGCATGTGTGTATCTGCATTTGTATACGTATATATAGAATTAAAGAAATTTGACAAGGCGTCAACGACAATTGTTCCCGTATCCGGCAACGCCGCCGGTACAATTCAACGCGTGTATGTTTGCTCTACGAAATAGCCCCCTAGCGAGGAGGGCCTGATTGAGAGATTTTCAAAGGGCGACAAACCTTCATTCGTTCGCTGTTTCCTGCTCTCCTCTACAACGTACATTTTATTTGGACCAATCAAATTTTTATTTCCCCCGCGAACTCGACGTCGTTATTACCGAGCAAAGTGCAAATGTAGAGCGACATCGTTGGGACGTTCATAAAACGTGTGCAAAAATCTGTAAAATACCATTTTTGGGACAAGTATACACGTATAGTACGTTTGACAAGAGCGTATACGGCGAAACTCAAAAACTATTTGGGAGAAGGCAATGAAAAAAAAAAGATACACACAGTACGTGATATAAACCGTGATGCTTTATTAATTAACCCTTTGTAGTCACACATACAAATTCTAAAAAAAAATTACGAAATATGCTTTGAACTTTCTAGATGATGTACGAAAAATGTATTTATAAGAAATAAAATGGCGACATGTTAAACAAAAATTCATAAAGAGGTGAAAACGCAAAAAAGATACTTTTTCGCTAAAAAAAATCATAGTTCCGTGAATTTTAAATATTTTTACCTAAAATTTAGACGTGATACTCCTTAAATATGCTGCTTTTGGGAAAAAATAGTAGGAGAGTGCGCGTTCCAAAAAAGATATTTATTTCGACATGTGATGAGGGTAAATTTTAGGGTATGAGGATACTTCAAACTCCAGGTAAGATGGTGAATACAGTCCTATTCGAAGCCGGGAATTATATATTTACGTAAAAAATTGATCGATGGGTCGATTCTACCCAGGGTGACAATGAAGGGTTAACTAGCTTTTGTCCGGGACTTCGTTCGCGTGGACTTTAGGATTTTATCCAGAGAGGAGATAAACAAAGAGTTAAACAAAAACGTAAGAAATAAAGAAAAAAGGTAACGTGTTATATTTCTCAGGCACAGTGGTAGACTGACTGAGGTAAGCCTTGGTAATTAATGAAATAGTATAAAAGTGCCAACCTTCATCTTCAGTATCATACAATGTCATTGTTGCCTATAGATCTATGCGTTGCCAATATAGATCTGTGGGCAACATTATATGATTTACGGTCCTCGGGCAGCACATTAATGTTTTGGGCACTCGATACTCTCAGACAGCCCACATATAGTTGACCATGCGAGAAGCTAATCCTTTCTTCGTGCACCTCTACGCCCTATAAGGAATATACCTTCCGAATTTCATTGAGATTAAAACGGAGAACTCGACTTTTCCCTACATACTTCAACACCCCGTTACACACCTAACTAGGAGTCGTTTTAAAAGTCCTGAAGTATGCGTTTTATTATTTGTTTTGAAGAATATTCATACCAAGATTTAAATTGATACACGCAAGGAATACAATTTTCCATACTAACTTTTACACCCTATTTCACCCCCTCAGGAATTCATTTTCGAAAAATCCTTTCTTAGTGGACCTCGACACCTTTTAAGGAACACATTTTGCAAATTGCATATTTCTATCTTCAGCGGTTTAGGCTGTGCGTTATCTATATGGCAGTCAGCCAGTCAGTCTCTCACAGAACTATTCATATGTATAAATAAGTGGTCCAGTCGCCTCCACTATTGTTTATTGCCTGACATCTCCAAGACATACTTTCCATACTAATCTCATGGCATAAACTGGTGACAAAGACCTCCATATGAGTCGAATCTGTCAGAATTACTTGATGTTCCAGATCTTTGATGCCTATTGGTTTGGGTAAACTAGGTATGATTGTTGGGAGAACGTGTCCAAAAAGAAGTCTCGTCCGAAAAAATTACATTCTCCCAATCGCGGCTCAAACGTTCTTTCCTCCAAATGAGCCTTTTTTTATGTAGTTTTCGGATAATAGCGGTTCGTCTGTGATCACGATCGGACGATAACTGAAGCTTTCTATACAAAGCATCTTGGAGAAACAGTCCCGCTACCTGTTCGCGTTCGAATCTGGCCTCTAACGATATTCACAAAAAAATGTAGCTGTACACGCTTTTGTTAAACAGGCTGTAGAATGAGTGCACTATGATGTATATGATGAACGGTTGTACATATCAAACGTAACTGTCTCCTGATATGCTTGTCATAGCGAACTACGAGATACGTGGCATATGGACTGCGCTCTGCATTAATCTTCGTAACAAGCCGCTCTCGAGAGCGATCAGCACGTGCTTTCAAAAGTATTGTCCAGACATCAAACAGCGTATCCACTTTAGAAGCCCGACAGTATCACATGAATAATGACCGGGGTACGGCCCCAATGTATGTACGAGTGTATGCTCATGATGTAAAAAAACTTGCCACCGTGTCGAATCCCCTACGACGAAGAACTGTCACGAAGCATTGGACAATATTTATTCAAGATAGGTTCGTTAAATCGTCTGAATGGTCCTCGTTGGTAATGTCGACGCTCATCGATTTAGTCTCTGACCGTTTGGTACGTTGGATACAAATGTTAAATATATTCACGAAAGTGCTAGTACTTGGTATTGCGGTGAAGCTTGCATCGTTGAAACGCAACGAAACGTTGGTTTTTGTTTTTTTTTCTATCCTGATCTTATTTTCATCACGCGCTGCAGATCTCTGATGACCATCCTAATAAATGTATGCTCTGCTCTGGGTATGAGTGATTTTCATACCCAGAGCAGGGCACAAAATTCAGGCGATTAAAAAAATTCCCTTTCATTGAAATCCAACTAGACAAAGTTCGATATCGTTTCTTTTACGGCATTGCGTGCCTCAGAAACTTTACGAACTTTTCGGTATTTTTCCTTCGAAGAAGCTGAAAGCATTCCAGTGATTCGTGGATTGCAATAACTTTTTCCGGGACAGAGACTCATGAACTAACAAAATAAGTTTGATGGGACTTGAGGGTGAAGGAACAGTGGTCATTTTTCAAAAGTGGTAGGAAATTATTGAGAAACTAGAGCAATATGGACATTTAATACTCATGCTTTCTCTTCTTTTCATTCTTCAATTGGTCGTCTTATTATATTTTTTGCGGTAAAATGAAATTATGCAATGTGTACCATTGTTACGAAGGTAGAATATCGCTGAACTTTGATACAAGTTACATTAAGTAGTTAGGCCACTCAACAATTTTGAAAAAAATGGAAAAAACTTTTTGCTTGAAAGGTGCCCAAGGGTCTTAAAAGTGATATACCAAGATATTATGGCCGGGCAAAATCTTTAAGTACATCAAACAGCTATAATTTATGCCTGAAGGCGAACGCGCAACGTATCAAGCTTCCCGAAAAATCGCTGTCTGACGCTGCAAACGCTCAGAAAGGAAACAGACGGAGCAGGACATCAATGTGGAAGGTCAATTGTGTGGTACAGCCATCGCCAATTAGAGGTGTAAAAGAATTTTCTATGATTTTATAGTACTAAAAACTGTTTTACCCGTTTTACTAGTACGCGTTTTCTCGAAAACACGTTTTTTTAAAGGATGTAGTCTGGTGTTCAGGCTTCGAAAAATCGATTTCGGCTGAAAACGATGCCTTTGAAGAAACGGAAAGTTTACTCCATGTACCAGGCATAGCTGATTAGTGTAAGTATAATTTTTTTATAAGATATCTGGAACCAAAAATTTAAACGCGTTGTTCTCGAAACAACACTTTTGTAAGCGGCGCGGGTGTTTAAAAAAATTCTATCCAACCGATTGCTTTCATTTTTGCACATATTGTTCTACACAACAATGGTTCCGTCAGGTACTAAAATTACTTAATTATAACAATAATTTCTTTTTTTCACCGATTTTCAACGAAAAAAATTACGATAAAAAATTTTTTTTTACAAATTCGCCATTTTGTTATTTATTCATAAAAATGTGTATATCTAGTATGGGACGGAGCCACAAGCATACAGAATTCAGATGACTCTGAATGCCGTAATCATCCGCGCCACCCACCTATCTCCATTTGAAGGTGTCTATTTTAACTTAAAAAACAATTATAAAATTGTGTAAAATTAAGTCAACATTTTTTTTTGAATAGTCCATGATGTCAATAAAAACAGGTAAAAAAAATTAAAATGATTGTATTTCATTTTGTTGTAAAAAAAAAATCTGGAATAAGCTTCCGAAACGGGCCTGCACACCAGAGTACAGCCTTAAATTGGGCGGAAACGCAACTCGTACAAATCTTCACCAATCGATTTGAAAATTACACTGTAAATTCGAAACTAGATTCTCTACAGTAGTACGTAGGATTTTTTCTGTATATTCCATAGTTTTTTATTTATAAACAATTATCTGATGATTCTTTCCTGAAATTTATAATCTCTTCTTTTAAAATGCGCTATTTGGTCAACAATCAATAAATCGAAGAAATTCTATGTACTTTTATAGCTCTTCTTATATATTAGATGAAGTAAAAAGTTCTGAGCGTTTTTTCGCTTTATTTCGACGATGAAATTAATATAGTTAGGATTATCCGATTTAGATCAAATATGCGCCGTTTTGTTCGATAACTTTTGTCCATTTTGAAGGCAATTTCATAATTCTGCGATTGAAGAAGTCCTCGTCCCTATTGGTAAAAAAACTTGACCAGCTCATTTTTACAAGTCTCTCTTGAGGCCAGTTTTGTACCATCAAGAAAATTTTGCAAATGCTTGAAAAGGTGATAATCGCTTGGTGCCAGGTCTGGACTATACGGCGAGTGCGATAGAACCTCCCATCCAAGCTCTCGGAGCTTCTGGCGCGTGGTTAAAGATGTGTGCGGCCTGGCGTTGTCTTGATGGAACACAACACCCTTCCTATTGGCCAATTCTGGCCGCTTCTGGTCGATCGCCTGCTTCAATCTGGTCAGTGTTTGACAGTAGAGGTCCGAATTGAGTGTTTGGCCCGATAGGAGCAGCTCATAGTGGGTGATTCCCTTCCAACCCCACCAAACACACAGCAAAACCTTCTTGGCCGTTAATCCGGGCTTGGCGATCGTTTGGGCCGGCTCACCGCGATTGAACCACGATCTTTTTCGGCTGTTGTTCTCGTATGTGACTCATTTTTCATCGCCAGTCACCATCCGCTTCAAAAATGGGTCGATTTCGTTACGTTTCAGCAAAGAATCGCAGGCATCAATTCGGTCCAAAAGGTTCTTTTGCGACAATTCGTGTGGCACCCATAAATCGAGCTTCTTCTTGAGACCAGCCTTATGCAAATGGTTCCAAACGGTTTTCTGGCTAATCTTCAGGTCCTGGGAAATGGAATAAGTGCTCACATGCCGGTCCATCTCGACGATTTCCATGATTTTATCGACATTTTCGACGATTAGCCTACCAGAGCGTGCCTCATCTTCGACGTCCATATTACCAGAACAGAATCGTTGGAACCACGGCTTTGCTGTTGCATTCGATACTGTATTAGATCCATAAACAGCACAAATTTTTTTGGCCGCATGCTCCGCCTTTTCACCTTAGTCGTAGTGGTACTGAAGAATGTATCGAATTTTCTCTTTTTTTTACCTCCATTTTGGAACGCTGTAACATACAACTGGCTTCACCAAACACAAAACTGTCAAAGAACTTTTTTTGAAGCGTAATGCCACCTTTAAATCGCCGTATAGTATGACCCGATGCGATGTATACATCGTGAGATATGGCTCACTAAAGACATCTAGCGGAAAACGCTCAGAACTTTTTACTTCACCCAATATAATCGAACATTTTTGTTATTTGTTTCTGGCTAAAAATGGCATGAGCTACGTTTCCGTCCGTGGACCCTTCCAAAAAAAGCCGTCAACGGAGAAATGGTGTGCAGCCGCCATTTCGTTAATAACCACTAAGAAAACATTATTTTGTCCAGTTCATTGGTAATATAATAAAAATTCCAACGTATGCCGATTTATTCTTGCTCTAGAGTGGCCTAACTCCTTAAGATGACGATTGCTAAACATTGATCACTTTAATTCTTCTGAGAAGTTGAATGTCAATACTACATTCTTCTCAGCGCTTCTGGCTATGTACTTGAATATCACATTGTCATCTTACGGCGGCGAATTAGGTGCGTTGGAACAAACTTTCTATTGACTTTCAGGCCTCCAATAGAATTGATTGTGCGGAACAACATTATTATCGACGATTGTAAGACAACGCGGAAGCAATGTTGGTGAAAGCAGAAAAAAGAAATAGATTTTACATGTTGCCAGATGTGAAATATTGGGCTCCTCTTAGCGATGGAAGGGACGAAAAGGGACTGGAGAGTGGGGTTTCTCTTGGTTTCGCCATTTTATACACACGCAGATTTGTTCTATACGGATACAGAGTGAAGTATGTGTGTATTCTCTCGCCCGTTTTAGTAATCGATATCCCACGTCCTACCAATAGTCTACGTCTGCACGAACGGAAACGTAGGTCCATATATTGGGAGCCAATGAAAGCTTCAGCATACATGAACAAATACCTCGTATATCTTTGGGGCGCCAGATCATTATACTCCTCGAGTGAAAAAAGCTAACGAAAAACGTTTCGCGAAATTAGTTTCGATGAATTATAATTCATTTAAAAAAAAATCCTCGGTAGACCAGACTATGTGTACGAGTTTTATAATTATCCAACAAAGAAGTTAAGGTTTCGAAAAAAATGTTCTCCACAATTAATCGTACTTACAGGGCCGTGGAATTTACATTGACTTTTTTTGTGTACATAATTGCAGAGGACATTAGACGCTGCGACGGCCACGCCTATAACGGCGGACTGCAATTCAAGTAGGAATTATGTATAAAGTAGTTTTGAGCCTGAGTAATTAAATTTGTGGACGCGAACGGATTGAATTATCTCTCCCGAAAAACAAATACGGGTGGGTGGACGAGAGAAAAAACGGATGCAGAAAAAGGGCTTAAGAGGTTACACCACCCTGAGAGGCTAGAGTAGGACTCGGTATTCATGAATATTTTGTAGCTAAACTAATGCATATTTTTTATTTCTATCTTTACACTCTTTTACTACATGTTTTCAGCTTCTTAAATGTATTTTTTAAATCTAAAAATATTGATAATTGGCGGAGATACACGCGAGCGTCAAGTTTTTTTTCCACTTTTAGTCCGCGGGAATCCTAATGGCCTCACGGTTCATCTGAAACGTAAAAGAATGAAAATATTTTGTTGAGATAGGTTAAATACACGCCGCTACATATGATTTTCTGGAAAAAAGAAAAAATGGATTTTTGGTATCACGCAGAAATTTATATTTGTTTTTCACATAAAATTTCTCCTTAAAAACATTGATTAAACAAAAACGGTTAACATTATAAAAAAATCCTACTTACGGATTGAGATAATTGTGTTACAAATGTGTGGTATAAATTTCCAATCAATCGGAATAGCTGTTGTTGAGTTATCTTTCCCGCAAACTCGAAAAATGTCGTTTCGAGAAAAACGCGTTTAAAGTTTTGACGCAGCTTCAACAGTAAAAAACATTTAAAATTTGTGACATACCTCGTTGTATAGTCAATCGGTGATTTTTGCTCCATATTGGAGTCCTTCCTCAGCAAGTTGCTGGTCCTCGAGAGATAATATTGACCTTCTACGAGCTGTTCTAGCCTCTTTTGTAGTTTCTTGTGCGCGTTTTTCAGCAAGCGATATACGATACTCGTCTTCGTCATTACACATGTCATAACAATTACTTCCGATGGTTATGTTTAATACGTGTAATATTAATAAAATATTACTATAGCCATCATTATAAATACATGTCGCGATGTAAATAGCTATTTCAACTACGTTCATACCACTGTAACTTATTTTCGGTGCGATTTTCCATATCATAGCGTTTGTCCTTAGGTTACGGTTTTGATTATATTGTCCTAAACATCCAATTGACAGTGGAATCGGATCTTCCAAGAAGAAATCTATGCTCGGGTACTAGTTTCATAGAAGCGAAGGGTGAATCTATCTAAGGGAGCGCTGCACAGTGTGGTAGAAAAAAAATTAATATCTTTGTTAATATTGTAGGTACAGACTTCGCATTCCGCTTAAAATTTTCTTTAAGGTTGAAACTATGAGAAAAATTTTTTTTAATAAAAAATCGATTTTTCGAAAATTTCAGGGTGGTGTAATCCCTTAACGCGTTCATCTTTCAATTAAATTTAAGTGCATCAAGAGCTCGTTCGTCGTTATCTCAGTTTGTGCAATGAGTTTCAAATTGGACGAGTAAACCCGATAACTAATGCGGATTTCAAATTTCTGAAAGTCCGTGAGAACACGTCAAAAAAGTTTTTTGCTTTCATCAAAGAAAAGTAAATGACGAACGAGGGCGGATAAAGTTTGGCCAGTTAAACAAATTTAATGAGTTTACTGCCAAGGGAAAAAGTTACAGCTGTTTGAGTTATCTCGTTGGATCCTTGGAAGATGCGGAAGTTGAAAAGAAAAGTGACTTTTCATTGAAATTCCCGTTTGCACCATTGGGGGATTATGTTATTTTCTTTCAGACGTGAATTTAATCTGAATTAATGTACCTCGATAAATGGCGAAACATTTTTTGGTGGAAAGTTTTAACCAACTATAAAATTGTGCAGTATTTGTCATTTTAATTTTGCACACAATTCATTCGTTCATCATTAACATTGTTCAATTTTACTCGTTGCAACGAGATTATTCAAATTTATTGAGTATCAAAAATATCGAAGATTTATTTGTTTTTGTTATTTCTAACGGGATAAAAAATTTCTATCGGGGCGCTGTTGGCTTTGATAAGCCAACAGCGTCGCGAGTTACGACCACATATGTAGGATACTTTAAGTACACGAAGACGTTTTTCTTCGAGGGTGAGATAATGCGGTCTTAGGGTGTCGTCGATGAAGACGAAGTGTGAGCTCTCAAGTCGTATATACCGGAAGAACAACGATAAGTCGTTGACTGAGCGCTAGAGAGAGTGAGAGAGATAGAGAAAAAAAGAACGGGAGTTGTCACAGCCGGCTCTCTGTCGCGCCACTTATTTCGTCGGATACAAAGCTTTCTTCAAACGTTCTTAAACGTCGGTCGATGCGAATCCCGATGTTTCGTTGCTACTGATATATATATATATATATTGCATTTGACAATCGTTCACCTTAATATCTGAAGTACGAACGGACTCGAAATATTGTCGTTTCAAGAGCATGAATTTTGTTCGACTGCTATTGACAGGAAAAAAGTCTTACGAGTTAACTATATCGGGTAATATTATTTATTGTTAAAATCAATAGAATGGATAAACATGTGAAACACGCTCTGTTATTTCGCAACACCGAATATTTCTATACGATACATTTGATGATTTGCAAAATCCTAAAATCCCAATAAACATTTTACAATCACATTTTATAACCCTAGGCACCATAAGTGTAATCTGCAAAGTCACAAAAAAAACATTTTAAGTTGGATTTTATAGCCCGAAATACCGAAATATGAGGTCCTGTGGATATTCACATAAGACTTCAGAGTTCGGAGGAAAATATAGAAAGGGGGCCGGGTTGAAATTCCGAACTTTGAATGCTCCGACGATTTAAAATTCCTAATTTTAATGTTCCGAAACTACAAGTTTCGTAAAGATCATGCCAGCGAAAGTCTACACAGTTGACTGTAAATTATGTGGAACGGTACGAGTAACGATAGAAAAAGGATACAAATATGATTTCATATACGAGATAATTTTCAGAAATAGTATGAAGAAGATGATCGCTTTATTTGAACGACCAGTAATACGACATACAAAACTCCGAATATGTAATATTGAGCATGCCACAAAATTCCGAAATTTTTATTATAGAAAACGAGCTATATCTGAAAGTTTAAATATAATTAACACTAATAAGAGATTCGTCACGTTCACGAAAGTTTTGGACTCCGAAAATCATAGCTTCGATCATCCACTTTGCGAAAACTGAAGTTTAGATAGTGTCAGATTCCGATAAAGAACGTTCAGAATGTTCAAAATTCCAAAAACTCACACATAAAGCAGATAGCAAGTTAGCCTAACGTCTTTAGATGGCAGCACCACCACTAATGACGATGTTCAGATTTTCGGAGTTTTGGTCTTTCGGGTAAAATTCTTTCGGAGTTTTGATCCTTCGTGGTAGAATTTTTTCAGAGTTTTGATCATCCTTCACGTTTTATTGTGAACATATAATGTAAGGATGTTTAGCTATCGATGATTCTTATCGACATTCTTATTTTCGGAAATTTTCCCTGTACAAACCTTCGCCATTCAGGAACTCGAATTTCTAACACTACAATTTTTCGGAACCGTGGACTCTCTAATTATGAGAAGTTGATACTTGTTTTATGTGCTGTGTTTTCATGTTGACGCTTTATCAGTCGATCTCATGATTATTGTCATTTAATTCCTTAGTGTAATATTATTTTCGGTTATATGATAATTCTGTTTACAAAATTTTAGAATTATAAATTTCCAGAAGTATTGAGTACTAGCTAATAAACTCGGAATTTTGAGCGTTCTGATCATTAAAAGTTCGGAATTTCAACTCGGCCCCATAGAAAGCAATAGTTTAACCCTATTCCTGCGACTAGTTCGCGACTTCGGGCGAATACTTGGATGGGTGACCCCTAAGCCGTGCAATGGGTGGTGCCCCGACTATAGAGCAGGCGACAGATTTACTGAGTCTCCCATGGTAATACAGTTGAAACTCAGTCATCCATAACTACTTGTTTCTTACGGGTTTTCTCACAGTTTGCCTGTGCCTTCATGGGGATTCGATACAGTAGTGTATTGGGAAAGACTGAGTGAGGGTAACATCCGAGGCAGGGGGCAGGGGTATAATGAAGGGGGTTGTGAATAGTGGAAGATTAGAAACAGTGAAGAAACAACGCTATAAGAACTTAGATGAGAAATACTGAAATATTTATATTATATTAATATGTAGCACGCTATTCCTTTTACATTTCATACTGCAGCTTATATCATACTATACACTTTTGAACAAATTATATTAGTTAATAAGTATAATATTATGTACTATACAATATTACGAATAAGCATAATAATAGAATATTAATAATAATATACGCATAATAATAAGCTTATATTATTGATTATATCAGCATCAATAATATAAGCAATATAATAATATAATAACCATAATAATAGAATATTATTATACTTATTTATATTAAGTAATTATATTATTATACTTACACTTATTATTATACTTATTTATATTATTATATTAACTATAATAATATTGATAAATATAATAGTATTAATAAGTGCAATATTATATAGTATACAATATTATATAAAAATTATATTATATTTTTTTGTACTGCACTTATATTTTTATACTGAATTTTCTATCCTCACGGTATTTTTGGTTCGTTCGAGAGTACATACTCGATGAAAAGTCCTACGATGATACTTCAAGTTCGCGTGCTTGACATGATTTTGTTCTATTAAGAGATACGCATAAAAAATTGTCAATTAATTTTATTTACGGTTAATCGGGTATACTTTTGAAATTGCGAATATTCTCAGAAATCTTTGATCTCACAAAAAAAAATGGCGGATTCGATGTTGCTTGTCATATATCTGCGCCGGCTACAATTACCATGGAAGAAGGGAGGATTCTAATCGAGCCGCGCCCGAACCGCAAGTGATGCAAGTTCATTCCCGAGAGGAATAAAACAAAAAAAAAAGGATAGCGCGCGAGACGCTCGTGTAGGAGAGCCGGAGGGTTGGACTTTGCTTGTGATGAAGGGTCCTAGAAGGTTTCAAGGGAATAGAATGGATCCGACGACCGCCTGGTGCTATATACAGTCCGCCCCTGTAGGCCCTATATATCTATATGGTTATACGTGCATGTATGTGTGTGTGTATATATGTAAGCCTTTGCACATTCCCTTTTCATCGCTCCGTTCTCGAAAAAAATCTCGCAAATACCAATCTAAAAGACGAGTGTGCAGTGCGGAATACGACGCGGGTATTACGCTCCAGACGGATGAGGATACGAGAGCATTTTCGCCTTTCTGCATTCACCCCTTCCGCAAAAAATCACATGCAAATATACGTATACGGTTTGGGTGTGAGCATTTTAATTACAGAAAAAAGAATTTTCCTATGAGAAAGATAACTTTTTTTCTCGCATCGTTTATTAAACATTAGATTGGAAACATTATATTTTATTAAATAACTTTAACACCACAACTTAGACGTGACTCAAGTTATCGGAAAACTTTGAAACTCGAGAACGCTGAAATCGTCAAAATTTAAGAGGGGAAAACCCTTTAAAAGCCCGAAAATGAGTCATTTTTCATGAATTTTTTTAAAGGTGATAAAATAATCGCAACATTTTTTAATTTTGACATTATCTTATTACAACTTTCAAGTGTTATGTTAAATTAAAATTAAAATAAATGGCCACGTTGTAAGGTATTCCTTTAGGCGTCTTTTGCGTGATATGGAAAAGTGCTCTATTTGTCTGATTTTTTCTATTGATCTAAAACAGAAATAGAAAATATTTTTCGATTACTGACATGTGTAGGGGAAAGATATACCGATAAAAATATGAAAAGTACAAAAATTAAAAATTAAGCAGGCTTTTAAATCAAATTATAATATTTTTTACCATTTTCTCGACAATTTGTACCCCAAAAAAGTAATTTATTTATGCGATAACCTTAAAACTTTAGGTATATCCTACCGATAATGTTATAGTGAGAAACCTCCCAAAATTTCAGCCAGGTCGATCAATAACTTTTTGAGCTATAACATGAGCAGTTTTTGAAAATAAAATTTCGAGGAAATCGGGTTTAAAGTTTCAATACGATAACGTGCTATACGACTATGTGCTATAAATGTAAATATTTCATATTTCGATTTTACGATTTTCCAGTATACTCTCAATATATTATACTTTCGGAATGTGTGAAAAAATCGATTTTTTGAACATTGTAAAGGGTTTTCTCCCTTTAATTTTCAGGGATTTGATAGTATTTTGAATATTTTTCGTTGTTAAAGCGACGGTGTTGAGGTCGATCGACAAGAGAAAAAAAACTAGGAATACCATCAAGATTAATATTAGTAATATTATATAAGAAAAAATATGGAGGCTTTGCGGACGTTTAAAAATCATAAAAATTGCAAAAGAATTTATTTCCAAATACTTAAATGCACAGCTCATTTTGTAATGTGTTATCAATATTAGGCTACGTGACACTTAAAATACTGAGTACACTCGATTGCGAAGATATAATTTATCAATTTGTCTTTTTGGAACTATTATTAAAATATCTCGAATCCAAGAATCTTTTTTAAATGTCTATTCTTTGATTATATTTTTTTTGAGACAGTCAGGGGGGCGTGACAAAAGGCGACATTTTTGTTTTATTTGCTGGACCATGTTAATTTTACGGTTAACAATATTTGTTTAATTCCGATCAATTTATTAATAAAACAATATTCAATCTGTATATTTTAAGGAGATCGCGGATGTACTCTCGACCGTGTCAGAACTGCTACATAAATTACTGTTTCCTGACTGGATTTGCTTTGCGATTCGGACACAGTACGAGAATTATACGTGGTAGAGCAAATCGTTGCATCGATATATCGAATTTCGGATTAACGCTCACCTATTCGATATTGTAATTCGACCGATTCGACATTGTGCTCGACATCTCCGATTAATCATAGCATTAGCGCTGAAACTACTCAATCACGGTCAATTGAGAACCAGTCAACGTAATATAAAATTAAGATTATCCTCACAAATCTTGAATTCGTTTATTAAGATTTGTTTAAGGCGGGATATACATTTACAACGATAAAAAAAATTGAAAAACAAGCGGAGATGAATTAAAGAAAGAAAATCAACTTTATGAAAAAGCCTGAAAACTTAGCTCTGGTATCGTCGACCAACCCGTAAGTAATTTTAATCATTGATTTTTTACGAGTCAAAACTTTAAACGCGTTTTTCTCAAAACTGGTCTTTCCAAATTAGCGTGCAGGATTACTCAAAAACTATTGAGCCGATTGAGGTGAAACTTTGTAGAAATATTGATAATATTATAGCTTTTTAGTTAACGAGACTTATTTTCGAAGAATTATGAAAAAAACGTCTTGTCTGATCAAAATTTTACAGAAATGTTGTGTGAAATTTTGATTAAAAAAAAAATGCGTGCTATTCTCTTAACCCTTCGTGGTCACACTTCCAAATTCAATCACGGTGGTCACACTTGAGTTTACCCAGTCAGTTTTCAAAAAAGTATTGTGACCAAACTATCCGTCCGAAGTGGTTCAAAAAATTACGGAACATGCTTTGAACTTTCTAGATGATGTACGAAAAATTCATTTATAAGAAATAAAATGGCGCCATGTTAAAAAAAAATCATAAAGAGGTGAAAACGAAAAAAAAATACACTTTTCGTTCAAAAAATCATAGTTCCGTGAATTTTCAACATTTTTACCTAAAGTTTGAACGTGATACTCCTTAGATATGCTACTTTTGGGAAAAAAATAGTAGCATAGTGCGCGTTCCAAAAAAAAAGGTACTTATTCCGACATGCGAAGAGGGTATATTTTATGGTATGAGGATAATTCAAACTCCAAGGAAGATGAGGTGAATACAGTCCCATTCAGAGCCCGGAACTATTATATATTTACGCCGCAAATTGATCGATGGGTCGATTCTACCCAGGTTGACCACGAAGAGTTACACTTATATGTTCTTCATTTTAATTACTGTCGAGTAGAAACTATACATGTATTAACTGAAGAAATTTTTTATTCGTTTTGCGTATGAATGTTTACGCGAAGCTAAACTGCACGCCGATTCGCAACTCCCGCGACAATCTTGCTACAAGACTCTATCACAGCTCCGTCACTTTGACGATAAATAAATGTTTAAAAATTGTTTTGTATAGTTAAATATACTATCAAAATACACCTAAAGTTTGATAAATGTAGAATAATTATTTCTTAGTTTAAAAAATCCCTCCAAATTGCCTTAATTTTTTCCCGTCTAAATGTATATCCCACCTTAATCGCGTAACGTTTTTGTTTCTCGCTGTTAAAAATATGACGAAAAATTCCCAATTAGGTGGCCTACAATATAGCTGGAGAAAAATCAATGTCGAGGTAAACGAAAGGGCGACGATCGTTTTTTGTTAACGTTTCCCAAGGCTCTTAGGGTGCATGCACGATTTCCCAGAACTCTTAAGGCGATTAATGCTAGAGTCGTTTCAGAGCTCGACGAATAAAAAAGAAATACCCACAAAAGGGCTTGATTTTCGTCTCGGATTTCTTCACTTCCTGTAGGGATCTCTCTGCCTGCAGTAAAACCGTCGTAGCGGATCTCACATTCCGTTGCAGTTTCGGTATATGCGATACGAGACAAGGATTCGCGTTTAAATAAAACGTAAAAAAAAAGAAGAATACGGCCAACTGTGTCAGACACAGAGCACGGACGTTTTAATTTGTACAGAAAAAAAAACAAATAAGAATACGTATTCTAATGAAAAAAAAAGAATAAGGATCCTTTTTTTATGTATTATTTTTTTTTTAATATTTATATATATTTCATAAAAATAAAGAATAAGTATTCTAATGAAAAAAAAAACAAAAGAATAAGTATTCTACGCAAGGCGAATTTTCTCCAAACACATTTAAATATTAGGTGAAGTAAAAAGTTCTGAGCGTTTTCCGCTAAATGTCTTTAGTGAGCCATATCTCACGATGTATACATCGCATCCGGTCTTACTATACGGCGATATAAAGGTGACATTACACTTTAAAAAAAATTCTTTGACAGTTTTGTGTTTGGTGAAGCCAGTTGCCTGTTACAGCGTTCCAAAATGGAGATAAAAAAAGAGAAAATTCGATGCATTCTTCAGTACCACTACGACCAAGGTGAAAAGGCGGAGTAGGCGGCCAAAAAAATTTGAGCTGTTTATGGACCTAATACAGTATCGAATGCAACAGCAAAGCGGCGGTTCCAACGATTCCGTTCTGGTAATATGGACGTCGAAGATGAGGCACGCGCTGGTAGGCCAATCGTCGAAAATGTCGATAAAATTATGGAAATCGTCGAGCCGGACCGGCATGTGAGCACTTATTCCATTGCCCAGGAACTGAAGATTAGCTAGAAAACCGTTTGGAACCATTTGCGTAAGGCTGGTCTCAAGAAGAAGCTCGATGTATGGTTGCCACACGAATTGACGCAAAAGAACCTTTTGGACCGAATTGATGTCTGTGATTATTTGCTGAAACGTAACGAAATTGACCCATTTCTGAAGCGGATGGTGACTGGCGATGAAAAATGGGTCACATACGAGAACAACAGCCGAAACAGATCGTGGTCCAATCGCGGTGAATCGGCTCAAACGATCGCCAAGCCCGGATTAACGGCGAAGAAGGTTTTGCTGTGTGTTTGGTGGGATTGGAAGGGAATCATCCACTATGAGCTGCTCCCATCGGGCCAAACACTCAATTTGGACTTCTACTGTCAATAACTGACCAGATTACAGCAGGCGATCGACCAGAAGCGGCCAGAATTGGCCAATAGGAAGGATGTTGTGTTCCGTCAAGACAACGCCAGGCCGCACACATCTTTAACGACGCGCCAGAAGCTCCGAGAGCTTGGATGGGAGGTTCTATCGCACCCGCCGTATAGTCCAGACCTGGCACCAAGCGATTGTCATCTTTTCAAGCATTTGCAAAATTTTCTTGATGGTACAAAACTGGCCTCAAGAGAGGCTTGTGAAAATGAGCCGGTCAAGTTTTTTACCAACAGGGACGAGGAATTCTTCAATCGCGGAATTATGAAATTGCCTTCAAAATGGACAAAAGTTATCGAACAAAACGGCGCATATTTGATCTAAATCGGATAATCCTAACTATGTTAATTTCATCGTCGAAATAAAGCGAAAAAACGCTCAGAACTTTTTACTTCATCTAATATCTTACATTTCTATTCTAGAAATTTTAAAAGTCCGTTGATTTTCTATAAAATTTATTCATCAAAGTTTCCATCCTCAATTATTAGTGCCTTCGATTCAGTACCATTCAATATTATTAATGAAAAAATTCGTTTTATTCTCTCGACGTGAAAAGTACTCCGTATCACAACTCAGTCCTAATTTCTCAAAAACTGCACAGTGCCGGTAAATTTTAAGACCACGAGTCTTGCCGGAGCAAATAAAAAAAAAAAAACTGTAGCCCCAAAGTTACATCTATGAAGCCCAAAAAACTCGCAAGGGGATTAAAAAAAAAAAGAATGTAGCATAAGGATTAACGTGGGATTCGTGTACGTCTCTCGGGAGGGAAAAAGTGCAAGAGTCACGGCACACGGTTCGATAAACGGGCAGACGAGGAATATATCCAGGAGGACCTTCGTCGCTATCGAACAACGAAAGAAAAGACCAAACGTGTTGTCGAAGAAACAACAAAAATAGAAGACCACACATACACACACACACACATATATATATACTTACATTTCTCCTGGCACTTATCCCAATCGAATAATCAGACGAAAAAAACAAAATTTCCACGCAGACACAAACGTCATAACCATGATTCACCGTTGTGCGTTAACCACCGAGCGAAGGATTACATGATATTCGAATTCGCGAAACATTGGATCAACGAAAAACGCGAAAAATCCATCCGTTCGATTTTTAACGAACGTAAAGAGTACAAATTTCCGTAATTTCGCACATTTCGAAACGTTTGATTTTTTTTTTTTTTTTGTTCTCTTCCACTGATCCCTCGAACGCCGGCTTTAAAAGTTACACCCCAACGCCACAGGTCTGGCACAGCATCACTGAGAATCGCGCGTGCACTAGTCGCGTCAAAGACCAATGCGAGAAGGGCTGAAGAAATGGGGGGGAAAAAAAAAAAACGTAACTCGCGTGATAGAGTAGTATATATAAAAAAAATATATATAAAAACGCCGAAACGAAACGCCACTATACACGGGTTTTATAATCAATATTAGTTGTGAGAGCTTCCGCAATGTGTCGCACCGTGTCAATGAGAGGGTCACGACCCCTTGGGGGTGAAGCGTGCGTGTGAGTGGAATGAGCAAGTGAGTGCGTAACGTTACCGATGCTACCTCGAGGCACTTTTCATCGCGTGTTTACGACCGTATACACGAGTACGCGTGTGTACAAATACGCGTTGTCGAACGATGCACGAAAGTTTCTCGTCCCGAGTGCGTGAGCATCGCGCGAAATTCTATGACAGCGTGTAACTTCGCGTACGAATAAGCGCACATTTCGAACCCCCTCCTGATGGGATCGTACTCTCGTACGCCTCTTGTCGAAAGCTTCGACGCAGACCCGCCCGATAAAGCGCCGGCTACAACACCGCCACCCCGACTGACGAAGTGAGACGAAGAATATAGAGGGAGAAGCAAACACGAATATTACTCATCCCCCCCCCCCCCCCCCCCCCCCCTCGCCCTGCCGCCCTCACCGCCGCCCCCCCCCCCGCGCCATCGCCCACTTTTGCACGGCCCGCCACAGACGCGTTCGTTCCACTCGTGCCTTTTCCACTACGCGCGCGCAAGCCTTGGTTTGTGTAGAAGCTCTGTGGAATATGCTGGTAACGCGCTCGTACGAGGATTTCGGATGAAGCGTGCATAGCGCTACACCCGGCGGAGTTTGGCAACTGTAACAGCGGCAGGGTGTGGCGTCCCGGAGGTTTCAAAAACAAGGGGGTTTTCCTGCTTGGTTCGACCGGCGTCCGCTAGAGGCTCGAAGGGGAGCGAGAGGCTGTCACGCCGCACTACTCCTGTGCATTGAGGTAGTAGGCACGCCACAGTCACGTTGAAAAGTTTATTCACCGCTGAATCGATGCAAGCTTCGAAATGTTACGTAATATCCTTACAATATAGGTTGTACATCTTATCGGAATGTGAAAAACTTATAAAGTAATGATGATAACGGTTAATATAATGTTTACCTAACACTCACTTTTGTATGAGACTGTCCATTCCGGCTACTAATACGTAGATACTCTGCGTATACGGATATGCACACACTATTGTAATCTAGTTTTAGTTTGCTCCAGACGCTTCGTGGCGCTAGCGTTGCTAGACATTGCTGAAGACCTTAGGCCACTCTAGAGGCCAAAAAAGGGCATATTTTGTGATTTTTTTTCAGCGGAACCATAAAATGAATCGGAATTACAATATAGGGGTTTTATTATACACGTAATTGGCTATACAAAATTATTTTTTCACAGCGATACATGTGAAAATGGCGACTGTGCAGCATTTTTCCGATGACGCCTTTATTTTTGGAAGGTCAACGGCCGGACCAACAGCTCCTATAATTTTTATGTTATGATGAGACACTAACGTTTTTTCGATTATATATAAGAATAGCTATAGAAGTACGTAGGATTTTTTTGATATATTGTTTTTTTGTCAAAATGGCGCATTTCTAAAACAAAAAGTATAAAATGACATGAGAAAATCGTCAAAAAATTATTTCTAAAAAAGGAACTGTGCAATATAATTTTAAAAAATCCTACGTAGTGCCTCAGAAAATATAATTCTAAATATACAGTTAAAATTTCAAGTGAATTGGTTGAAATTAAATTGAGTTATGAGTCCGGCCGACTTGAAAAATGTAGTTTTGAGATAAACGCGTTTAAAGTTAGTAGAAAGTCACGATATGAATCAAAAGGGGTTGCGTTAGAATTCGAAAATCGAGTAGTTAGAGATTTTTCACACCCATAATCTTTTGGAATATAATTTTATAGGAACTAAGGTACCTTTTTAACAAAAAAAAATCGATTTTTTGAAAATCCTACAGTGGCCTAAGGCCTTAATTTAAATCGCTATATCTCTGAAACTAGACGGTCAAAATTCATGATTTTTTTTTACCCACTTCGTCATATGTTTCTCTGTAATTGAGAATTAAAAAACAATTCTATAGAAAAGTTTCGAAATTATTTCGTGAAATGTGAAATTTTCCACTGCCTCCCGTAAGAACACTTGTAAAACCATGAAATCTTTGATTGCCAATATCTCGAAAACGGAACGGTGAATCCTTTTAAAATGTTGAAGGTAATCATTTCATAATGCCCTGAATGAGTCCTGAAACAAATCTATAGGAAAACGCCTTGGCGAGACTACTACCTTAAAGCCATGTGTCACAACAATCGAGTGGCCATGAGTCCGAGAGAGATAGCTCATTTGCAGATTTCCAATGTTCCCCGAGACGGTTGATATTTCGGAAAAATCGAAGAAAAAACACTTTCTGCTCTGTTGAACGATGAATAACTTCTGACTTTTTGTTTGTCCGAAATGTCATTCGTCTAAGAGAAAACTTGGGGGTAGGGTTTTTACCAACCGGACATATGAGCCATGTTCTTAAAACGCTATGAATTTTGTCCGGATTTCTTAAGGGTTCATCACAGTGTAAATTTTTCAACAAATCGATTTTTTTGCATTATCCGATAGTATAGACGGTTATAAACATGCTGTTTAATTGTTGGGGCGAAATCCGAATAATTTCGGTCGCTTCAGCCTTTCTTGGAGAAAGTGATTCGAGCAGCGGCTTCCGGACTCGAAACTTTAATCACGTTTTTTCCTCGAAATGCCGTTTTTCAAAACGGTGTACACTCTCAAAGGAAGAGTTTTCAAGCTATCTGTCTCAAATTTTGACACAACATTCTTCACGCCATTCTTTATCTTGCTATGGAAGCTTTTTTTTGGAATCTTCATATTTGTTGAACGAAAAAATGTCGAAAAAATAGGCTAAATTCGATACTTTTCTTTAAACCGCCCCCATTTTGTCAATTGTGATTTAAAAAAAAACATCCATAGGAAGATAAGCGGCTTTCATACTGATTAATAATCTTTTTACAAATTTTGTTTCAGATAATATTTACGGCCACAGCCATGTACACCGTGAAGACTCCTTCTTTTAAGACATTTCCAACCGTCAAAAAAAAAATTTTTCAAATAAAAATAAAGGTTTAAAAATTGATTTTCTATTCTTCAGGAGTGTTTTGATTTGACATAAAAGAATCAGATTGATAAGCGTATTTTAACCATCGAAAAAAAAAATCGCGAAAATCGGCTATTTTTCAACCGGTTACACTGTGCCAGCGCCATGACCGCAAGGTAAACGTTTCGAATTTAAACATTTGGAGCATTGCAGGTTGATATTTTGTTTTTACCATTTTTGTATAATTAAAAGTGCTAACCACGCGGTGGGATAACTCATTCTTTTACGCATCTATAGACTTATCCTTCTATTTTCGTAAGAATAATGTAATTTAGAATATATGAATTTCCTTGAAGCGAAAACATGCTTCATATTTAAATAGTAACGTGGTAACGTAAGTACTTAATTATTTAAGTATACTATATACGTATGCCAGTCGACAATCATGAAGGTATGTATGGAAAGTATAGTTATTTATCACAAAATAATAAGATGCTTAAAATATTATTACTAAATAAATTAAAGAAAGTGCTTCTTAAATTAACATATTGTGAGAGCTATAGTACTAACTAAAAAACTAGCGTTTTTTTCCAATTTAGTAATATTATTTTTATTCAGTACCAAACAGAGTAAAACCTCGATTAACCGGATGCGGATTAACCGGGCAGCGGATTAACCATGCCAGATTCCCGGCACTTATATTTTTGCTTGCTACTTAACACAAACTCAAATCGTTAACTTTATACAAGATCTCATGAGCAATTTGATCGGAGACCGTAATGTGTTAACATTTTTAAAGTCGTTGAATATCAAGGAGACAATTTGCACAGTCGCTTGTGAATGGAGTGGAGTAAAAAATGAAAGTATTGTACGATCGTTTTGAACAATAATGCCGGCACAAGACGACATTGAGATCCAGAACGATGCTTCGAAGACATCTGGGAATATTCTATCGTCATATGGCTGTGCAACAGTACTACAAGGAATAGATGGATCGGTAGGCATAGAAAAATCGGAAATCGAGCCGTGGTTGCAACGCGACAATAGTGATTCGAGTCATGAAGTTCTTACGGACGAAGAGCTGATACGGGACGTTTTCAAACAATCGAACACATTGCCTATGGGATCAGAGGTAGAAAATGATTCTGACAGCGATGAGAGTTTGCTATCGATTAAACCAGTCATACACAGACAAGCTGGAGCCACTACTATCGATACCTTGAATTTCAGGCGAATGAGACGAGTAATAGCAACAAACCAAAGTAAAAGTCAAAAACAGACTAAACTAACACATTTTTTCCAGAAAAGGAACTAAAGAAGGGAGAGCTAACTATATTAATGTATACTAAAGTCGTACTCGTCTTTATAAAAGCTCGTATATATATTGTTTTTTTTCTTCATAATACTGTACAAAAAAAACATGTAAATTCCGATTATCCATGGTTTTCAATTATGCCTGCCCGGTTAATCGAGGTTTGAGGGGGGTTTTAAAGCCAATAAAGGCTTAAAAAAATGCATTTTTTTTTATTGACTACATTTATAGTTTGAAAACAGTAGAATAGATACAGTTAGTGATTTTGGTCAATTCTCAAAAATGACGTCCCGAGAGCCTGTGAGCGTGACTCTTCTCTGCTCCGTTTGGAGCTCTACGCGCAGGTACAGGCACTATGTTGAGAGGTGGATGATTCGTCTATTCAATAATAGCTGTTAGATGGGCAAAATGAGTATTACGAGGAAGCTAAAGGACTTCCTGAAATAACTGGCTAGTCGGTAAGTCACAAAATCATACGTTTTTCCCTTGCTGAAACTTTAAACGCGTTTATCTCGAAAGTTTTTTTTTTCAATGAGTTGAAAATCGGTGTACACGATTGCTCAAAAACTAGCTGACCAATCAAGCTCATACTTGGCACACGCTTTTTTATTACAACCAATTTTACAAGGCTATACGTAGTGTAAATTGTACCAAAAATTGAACTATTTTGCATACAACTCTGCCAAAAATTCAAATTTCAATTTTTTTAAAATCCTTCGTTCAATCACGAGCTATACTTATCTACTAACAGGAAAGAATTTGGTTTTTTGATTTCGGATAAAGCTATCGTGAGTTATCCTGACCACCACGAGGACCCTTTTTTTTAGGGTCTCCGGAAACCCCACCGGCTGAATTTCCCAAATTTTTGGATTAAATTTTTTTTAAATATTGTTGAAATGTTGCTCTTTTAGGTGCTTAACATTTTGAATAAAATAATTTATATATTATATTTAAAAAATAGAGAAAATATGCTTTTCTTGGCTTCGAAACCCGGGTAACCCCTTAAGCAACAAAAATCGTTTTGAAAACTCGAATTATGTAATAAAAAGTACCTATGACCCTGAAAAGATATATGCATTCCTTACCCTAAAAAAAATCATCCAAATCGACTAAGATTTGGCGTTCTATACACGGAGAGAATTAAAAAATAATTTTTGTCGTGAATTTCACGGTAAAAATTACCGTGAAATATTTCAATGTGGTGACAAGTGAGAAAAGCATAATAATTCGTATGCGACAAGTTTTTTTTAACTCACGTTACAGAAAATTTCAAATACGTAGCTAAAATTTTACTATCCAAGAAGGGTAGCGCGCACGATAATTTTTACCGAGAGCACAATACATTTTCCTATAACACTCATTAAATTTTATAATAAATCTCAAAATAACTGTTATAAAGACGATACTTTTTTATAGACATTTTTGAAAGGCATAAAATAATAAAATGCACAATAAAATTTCGCTGATATTAAATATTTTTTAAATTTAAGTTTTGCGTGTTTTGTTACACATCAAAATTTACTATAAAATCTGGTAAAATTTTCTATCTGAAGAAGAAATTTTATTTTATTTTCGTGAAAATCTGTGTTTTACTCAGTAATAATAAGCGAAGTTTCAGGATTGTCATCTGGTTACCGTTACTGCACGGTAATTTTTAACATTTAATTCTCTCCGTGTAGGGAGTACCCCCCCTTCAACTGTAGTTCTATTTTTCATTCGTGCTTCTAAGATTGTTGGAATCAACATAATTTTATTAATTCTGGTATTATAATAAAAATCTTATGTGTATTGATATTGTAATATGTGTATTGGCGGATTATTTATGTGTGTATATATAATCCGCCAATAAACGCCGCCACCATATAAATATACATATATTTATATGGCCGCAGCGCGCGAGCATTCAAGTTCTTACGTGATAAGTAGCGCTACGAGTGGCAGAGTGTGACACGAATAAAACCGGACATTTCGCATAGCGAAAGTGCCAGGCGGTGTCATACTCCTGAAAGGGAACGAGAGAAAAAGGGACGAAGGGGAATGAAGCAGATACTGTGGAGTTCCGCTTTGAAGCTGCTAGCCGCCATCTGCTGGTGCTTACAATTTTCGTTCTCTCGGTCACTCGGCCGACCTTCTTTACCGATCATCGATCCAATTCTTTCACCGTTTATCAATCGTTCTTTCACATTTGAGTGAAAGTCACTTTGGGAAAATGTTCGATGCGAAAGATTGCCTTGACTTGATTATTTCGCGGGTTTGCTTCGATCGGTATAGGGTTGCTTATGAAAAATCAAGAGGTCACTGACCGATGCGTCCATCGGTCAGTTCAGCTATCCGCGGAGCTTTGGAATTCCATGGACTCGCAGCTTTATCGACTTGTGGATTCAAACGGGAAGGGTTGATGTAAATGGGTTAGCCAAGATCTAAACCCGTCGTTGGGTAGGAATTATGTGGGACTGTGTTTCGGTAAATTGCAGAAATCTGCCGGGAGAATGCATCGATCAAAAAGTTTGATGCACAATGGAACGCGTGGGGCATGACGATACCTGTAATGTCCATTAGAAACATCATCGCTACAATTGAACACTTTGATAGCCACACGAGAGGGAACATTTCGTGTGGCTTTCGTTACGTTCTGTGGAGTTTTCATATTTGCCAAAAAATATAACTGTCGCTCATCAATCATCATTCATCATTTGGTTGAGACAGCAACTGGTAATTTACTTACGCGAAGCAAGTTATGTAATTAATTCGACAAATTAGCAACGAATTCAACGTAATTAAATATCGAGCAACCAAGTAAACTTTCCACTGCTCATTACTACAATTTCGTCAAATCGACCCTGCGCGACAACTCGTAAAATGGTGACTTCTTTTTACAAATTTACTTCCTTGCGATTTAACTATTTATATGCAAGATTGCAAGATTTGAGCATGCGTAAAGATTGGGAAAATCGAAAAGAATATCTAAAACACAAACGGTGTGTGGAAATGTCGCGTTGCTTTTTGCTACTGCAAGCAAAATAACTGCTTTAAAGCATTCCATACATCATACAGGAATGTAAGACAATGTAACATGTCTGCCACACTCCCTTCATTGCTTTATAACTAGCCCCCTGAATACATTTTTTCATAAATTAAATAATACTTTTTTTTTAAATTAAAACTTAGGGGAAGGTTGGGCACAGTGTGTCACTTTTTTTCTATCGAATTTTTACTCTCATCAAAGTAGTCTGATTATAAAAAAAAGGTCATAACCGATTTAATAGACCTTTGGGCATAGAATAAAGCTACCATATTTTTTGTAAACAGATTAAAAATCCTAAAATAATGGGTTCGAAAAAAAATTGCGGATTGGCTCATTGTGCCCCACGGGTGTGGTACAATGTGTCAGATAGGTGAGTACAGTGTGTCAAGTGCTGCGAAACGTACGGTACAACGAGCTGGTTGAAACTTTTATATTTTGCAAACATAGATAACAAATTTTTATACATACCGATAATTTCACAACGATTATTTGCCAATAATATGAGGAGTCGACTCATTGTGCTCAACAACTCGATGACACATTGTGCTCCACACAATTGCCCCACAATATTTGACGTTTTCTCGGCAAGCAAAATTTCTTTTTCGCGGCTCAAATTAATTTTGTACTTTTAATAATTCTTCGTGAGCTGCTATTGACTTTCTTTTAGGCCAGCCGAAACTTAATATAAATCACGGAACAACACGAAAAATTTCGGATTTTGCAAGCTACAAAACTCCGAGAAATCGCATGTGATTGACAGTTGCCCGTGACACATTGAGCTTCTTCGGAGCGTCGTCACTTCTTTGTTTTCTCGTTGGGCGTCGACACATTTTGCCCCACCACTCGGTGACACATTATACCCTACTAGTAGAATACTTGATTATTCATGAAAATAACTATTAATTAAGCTACAAGTGGAAAAACACAAGTCACTGATTCTGAGTGTATCATAAATAATAAAACTATCGATTAGGACCGAAAACCGGAGCCGCTACAGAAAGTGTCGTTATATTTTACGTTTTCCCGGCGAGCGAAATATTTTTTTTTCCAAGCCTCAAATCAATTTTTAATTTTCAATAATCCTTTGTGAGCTACTATCAACTTTCTTTTAGGCTTGACGAAACCTAATATAAATCGCGATCCAACACATAAAATTTCGGAATTTACGAGCTACAAACCTCCGAGAAACCGCATGTGGCTCACTGTGCCCCGTGACATATTGTGCCCCACTCTCCCCTACCGTAAGGTCAACTATTTTCAAATTTTTACGTTGCTACGTTATGAAGAGTTAAAAAAAATATGTTGCCATTTGATTTTTCACACAATGACTTCCGTTACATATTTTATCATATTCATCAATTTTTCCTTGAAAGCGTACTGATGTCATATATTAGATTGTGGTTTCGAAATTGGCCGGATCAATTTGGTTTCGTATGACAAGCGCGGTTCTTTTGTCATGCGTGACAATGGAGGAGTATTCTTTTCATGGAAAAAGCCGTATACAGATTGCCTGGGTAAATTTCTTTCCCCGAGCAGCGAGCTCCGTGTTGGCGAAAGGGAGTAGAGACAAAGACAAGCGCGAATGGACAATAATTGTACTGAATTAGTGAGGGCCATGTTTTTTTTTCCATTCTTAGGGTGTCCACCAGATCATCCTAACTCGACAGTTCGATTGGTCCATTAATGGTGATGGAACAAGCCTCATAGCTAGCTCATTGAATGTAGTGTCAAAAGGGAAACTTCTTGATACGCTCGTGAACAACAGGGGTCCGAGCATTCAACATAATTCGTGTTCTTTTAACCATAATTTAATTCTTGATGATTCAGCGATTTATGCCATATAGGTCCAGCGTCACTGGGATCAATGTCACTTAGACAGCAGTTTGTACAAGCACCGATGACTTCACTTTTACTGAATAACTCGAGCGTATCAGGTTGGATTACCTTTCAGGTACATTACAGGTGTGGTTGACAAGCGAGTCGACTGATATCGAAAAGATAAGAGCTCATCCATCCGCGTTCCTGGCCATATTGATTAATGTCAGGAGTAAAGAGTGAACCAACAACAGAAGATTTAAAGGGCGGCGTAAATCTGGTCGCTTCATTGTCCTCAATATGAAAATGAGTCATATCGAAACAAATGAATTCTTTCGAACACCATTCTCATTCAAATATCGTTAGATTGCAATGAGTTCTACTGTCCATGGTTCCGTTCCGTTCTAAAGGATTTTCTTCGGCGATCACTGCTTCGGAAGACCCTGTACGTGGATATAGCACACAATGAAAAGTTGGTTCGAGGGAAAGAGCGAGATGGAGAATAGTCGCTAATTTACTAGTGTCGTCGTCAGTCGTGCCTCCGCGAGATAGAAAGTGAGTAGAACAGTGAGCAAGAGGGAAGATCGTCGTCTCAAGTGGATTGCGGTGCCATGCGCGTTAAGAGGCTCGCCGATGTGTATACTGAGAGGAGTTCACGGGGAAAAATGAATCCACCTGGAGACCGCAAAAATATATTGTAATATCCGTGCAGAAATTTCCAATTGAATCCGTAGGGATTCAATTGGATTCCCATACTTGTCACGACTTCCTGATAGGGATCCAATAGGTCATAGGATCCCTACACTAGAATGTCACGGTTGTACATTGGATTTTAATCGGAATTCCCCATTGGAATTCTATGTACGAATCTAATTTGAATTCTAAAAAATTCCCGCGGTATGAAACAGAATCCGATATGATTTTTAATGGATCCCATCGCCATCTGTAAGTTGAATTTTCTAAACAATATATATAGATATTCAAAACAAGTGGATCTTGAAAAAACTTATTTTTTAAAAAACCACGTTTCTAAAACGGACGAAAAAGTATAAAATAATTTATCGTAGCCCCATACAGATTTATAACCCAATACAGATTGTCCTGAAAATTTGTGATTGTGAATTTTTAATAGCTATGAAAATAATTGTAAGACTTAAATCGAAAAACGTGGAGCGCATGCAATGGATAATAGTAAGGAGTGTAGGGCGTAGCTGTCGTTGAGAAAATTTACACAGTAGTTCATATCATTTGCAGTGCAATAAAATTATCTTTTGCATGCGCCCCACGTTTTTCGTTTTAAATCTTACAATTATTTTCATAGCTATTAAAAATTCACAATCACAAATTTTCAGGATTATGTGCGTTGTCCCTAACAAATCCTTATAGAGGTGCGGGTGCATCTTGGGACTCCCCAAAAAATGTGTGCACGGGATCACGAAAGGATATTCTTTTTTTTTTTTGGCGATCCAACAGATTCCGATGGAGAATATCAAATAAAAAATTCTCCAACGACGTCAATCGGGAAATAGTGCTAAATCCTTGAATTTCAATGTGGACTCTCTACAAATCCTTATAGGGATGTGGTAGGATCTGGAAACTCCCCAAACAAATTCTGCACGGATACTAAGTACGTTCTGTCGTTGAGTTACTACAGTTTGTTTCGTCTACTCAACCTCGTGGTATCCCACGACGAACAACAGTTCCTCTGTAGAAATGCTCTGTATAAGTAATTCATCGGGGCTATATTTTTCGCCAGGATGAGAGTTACGAGATAAATTGGATGTTGCAAAATAGCGAGCGGTATAGTCCGGTGTATTTTTTGTTTTTGCCCTCAGGCTTCAACAACGGAATTACCGGAGAACGTGGCTGTGTCGGGCGTGACAGGCTTACTTCTATTTATATTAAACACCTAAGCAATGTACGTTTATTGTCTTCATTCTTCCCTTTTCAACCCTGGTCGCATTTCCGAATACGGGGATCGCGAGCGCACGTTTCCCTCTCAGCTTTTCTTTACGACGTACACTTTCTATTTTCAGAATGCGAATCAGTAAATCACGCCTCGCGTACACGGAGGGTGGAAATTCACACTAACCCATCACCGCAATCTCACGGGGAAAAAACAGATAACTTTTATCTGATAAATTTCAAAGTTGCACTATACGCGATAAAACGATTCACGACTTAGAGAACTGGTTTTTATAACCGAACGTGGCAACGTCGCAAGAGTACTAAGGGCGCAGAAACTCTGAGAGACATATAAGAGACATAATCTAACATTTTTTTATGAAAAAAATTATGATTTTTGGAAAAAAAATATATTTTCAATTTAATGAAATGAGTAAAAGATGCTAAATGTATCCTTTAATTGACTTTTAGCAAAAGTGGCAAGTTCAATTGTTTGGGTCACAGTGAAAGAAAAATCGTAGCGATCTGAATTCTTGAGGGCTTCTTTGGGATACTTTGAGGTTAGAAAAAAACTGAAACTATTCTAAGTCTATCCGTTATTTGTTGAGTTATCTCAAGTTTAGCGAAAATCCGTGAAAACGAAATTTTTTACCTGCTTTTTAATCAAGGTTCTTGCATAACATGTTTTTAAATCAAAAACAATAATTATACCTTATAGAGGGTACTATCAAGTTTTCAAAACCCTCCTTTTATTTTTTGCACGATCGTTAGTTCCCGAGTAATGAATTATCAAAGCCAAAAAGGTCTTTTTTGCTTTGAACGACGATAACTCAGCGAAAAATCATCCTACAAAGCTCATGGACCGCTCAAATTAAAGAGGAAGAATCAAGCTAAACGAGCTTTAAGGTGACATTGCTGAAAAAAATTATTCAAGCCTATTGGACCTCTTTAAAGACAGGCAACAATTTTGAAAAAAACATTCCGTTGATCTCTTTAAGCTTGTTCAGAAACGGTCAATGATAAAAATATTTGATCTCCGGATCTCAAGACTAAAGACTTCAAACTTGCATTTGCTTTTTTTTCTTATTTCTCTACGACCATTTTTCAACAAGTTATAGCCTTCTAAAAATCACCTAAAAATTTAGAGATTTTTTCGTATCCTTTAATTTTTGTGCCTAGTGTAATTGTTGTGCAACACAGTGATCTCCAAATCTAACCTTTAATAAATAATAAATTGTTATCTTTCACAGCGTTTATCTAGACTACACATTCATTTACTGGTGGTAGAGTGTCCATTCACTGGTAATTTCGTCCATTTACTGGCGATTTATTCATTTCGCTACTTATTTCCCAATTCTTTCAATATTATTTGTTGCAATTACTTCGAATATTTTCTTCTACTATAAGAATAATATCTTTTGCTAGCTATAGAAATTAAAAAGTTTGTGTTGATAATATTTTAATTTTATAGTCCATCTGAATCTTATAGTGTCGTTATTCGTCCATTCACTGGTCGGTTTACTCTGCGCGAAATATTCAGCCAGAATTCATTACGAGGCAACCCCGTATGCTTTTACACGAGTTGATGGTTGAGAAATATAATGGAATAATGTAATTGAAAGCGTAGTGGTAGACGGTTCGTTTTTTTGGTTTCATGGCCAAATATTGTAAAGATATGGGCTGTCTGCCAGAGGGTGGATAGAGAGCGAGGGAGGAAGGTGTGAGAGGATAAAACAACGGGACAACAAAGCTGTGCTGGTTTCGCGTCGATGTGCCTACACGTTGCCGGGTATCAATTTTCAAGAATGACTAGAAACACTGTATGTGAAACTCAAACCTGCCTTTGGAAGCCTATGAAAAACCTTGTTTTCAGAGCTCACTTTAAGCTCCGTTCACTTGGAGACTATGGTGTCAAGAATACTTTTCAGCGCGAATGTGACGAGATAGGAATGTCCCGTGATATCAATGGCTCAACGATTGATGGAAATTCCAAAAGGTCATTAATACAAAAATCGATACGAAGTATGGAAATGTGATGGACGGAGGACTTTCGTAGGTGGAGTCTTCACAATTGGTAGAGGAATTTTCTCTCGGTGTCTTTTTCGTATTCTGTCTTGCATGAATTAGATTCTATTTGAATTTACACAATTGCATCGACCACCATTCAACCTCAATAAAGTAGAGAATCAATTTTTTTTTAATATCTTAGGGGTCAAAATTGTAATTGTGAATTCAAAAATCGTTGTTCAATTCTGTCACTGAAGACGAACAAGCAAGCGAAAACTAGATATTCTATCAATACAGAAAGCATGTTCATCATCAATAGTTTTAGCGATATATTTTCGACCAAACCACACTTGTGCAACTGACATGCGAGAATGGATTATTGAAATTGAACGAAAAAAATAAATCGAGTAAAGTAACAGAGGTTTAATCACTTCCCGACCGACATGTGCAGGAAAATGCGGTTATGCCCACGTCAAACGAAGATTAATACGGAATTGCGAATTTATCAGTTTAATTCACTGGCAGGCAAGGTCTGTGGTATGTTGACGAGATAGGAGGCCCACACATATTTTTGTGACAAGCACTTAATGAAAATTAAACATTCACAAGAGAAAAACAGTGAAAATATGACATTCAAAATACATAAGTTACATATGAATAGTGTGAAGCTTTTTTTCAGCCCTTGCTCATCATGACGTCTATACTTCACTAGGGAAAGATAGCTCGTCGTGAAACAAATACTGTTTAACAACTTTCGTTATCGTGTCAATATTAACAAATTTTGACAGCTTGTAACTTATCGAATGCTTTCAATGCAAAAGTTCTCTACAACAAGACTGCATTTTTTTAAGGGGGCATTCCCTATAGAGACTTCAAAAAATGCATTATTTTTTTATTGCCTAAATTTATAGTTTGAAACCTGTAGAATACGATGCAGTTAGTGATTATAGTGCTGAGAGCAAACGCAGTTACGATCAATAAATCCAGAATAGGATTGCCTTTTTCCTCGAGGAAAAACAATGTTCTCGATTATTTGCAATCACGTCTGTGATTATCTTTTCAATTTCGCGTTTCTACGTCATTGTATGTCAAATGTCTCGTCCTACAGCAATTTTTGTCGGCATTTAAAAATGTCTATTTTAATTTTTCGATTGTCCACGCAAAAACCCATTAGTCGGAAAAGGAGGCATTAAATTATTTTTAAAGGAGGCTGCCTAGAAATGAAATTAAAAGGGGGCATTACATTATTTTTAATGGAGGCTCTATTTTCAACGCAATAGAAGTATTTCACATTATTTTTCGAAAATTTTTTCTCGAGTTACGGTAATTAAATCATCTGATTTTATACTGAAAATAGGGAAAAAAAAAATTCGAAAAAATAGGAAAAAAAATAATAAAAAAAAATTCTCGCGAACTCAACGAAAACTGATTCAACTTTTAATATCTTGAGGTTTTCCTTGAATCCTTGTCGTTTTCGCGTTATACGTTATTTTTCAAATTGTCTCTTTTTTTTAATCAAAATATCTTTAGAAAAAAAAATCGTACGAAGCTTTAAAAAAAAACAATATTGAAGCTTGAGCTTCCCTCTTTATGATTCCGGTCAAAGAAAGGCATAAAAAAATGTTGTCTATAAACGGGGTCCATCAGAAAAGGAACAAAAAAAAGGCGAAAAATGGTCGTTTTCGAAAAAGGGTACTAGTCGTAGAAAAAATAGTAAAAAATCTTAAAACAAATACGGAATGAAGGTGAATTCCTCCCCTTTAAAATGCCGTTTATTAAATTCATTTATATCAACTATCGGCGAAATGGTATATAAAATCGTTCCGAAACTTTTTTGAATTTTTGTCCGGAAACTTTTCGCCGGTAGTGTATATAGATATTTTTTTTATATTTAAGGGTGTTCAGTGTGAATAATTCGGCAAAAATCAAATTTGTTGCCTTTTTGAAATGGATTTTTTATTAATCGCAATGCATTCAAGAAACTCTGAGCTATCGTCAAGCCTGGTTAATTTCGATTTTCTATGTTCTCCCTCGGAAAAATATTTTTGTGAAATGTATCTACATAAGGTTGGCATCAGAATCTCTACCGTGAACTATCGCAAGATTGAACAGGGTGCCCACATTTTGCCTCGACATTCAATTTTCCTTCTCTACCGGATGTAATTTGACTGTGGCGAGTATTTCCCCGGAGAATCGGGAAATACGACGATGTACAAGAGAGCCGGTTGGGGGGGGGGGGGGGGGGGGGGGATCGGAAACGCCGATGAAGGAGTTCAGGGGAAAACGATGGAAACGAGCAATGAGAATCTGGAGTGGATAGGGAAGAGTCAGAGACTTACGAATATGTTTAACGATACGTACACATATATATATATATATGGTGAAAGCGGATTGTATGATAAGGTTTATAATAGAGAATATATCCTTCCATATAAATCGAGGACACGCGAGAAACTACTAGAAAGATTATTTGTAAGTCAAAATGGTCATTTTTGGCAAGAGGTTTTTTAAATTCCTTAAATTGTAGATAAGCTCGACTCTACAAACGAATGGATTTGATTTTTATTCTAAGACACCGCTGTCAGGCTAGCTTTTTGATATTCTGATAATGTTGGAATTTTTTTTGTTCAAACTCGATAATCTTCATTATTTCTAGATTGGACTTTGGTCCGACAAGGTATTGGGCAAGTGAAACTTTGTTTAAGGGCTTACATACACCTGGGACGGCTAAAAATAAGGTTATGTTTAAGATTTTTTTTTGTGTATAAAACTGAATTTTATTGAACAACCATGATATACATTATAAAGTATGACATTTTATCTATATTGTGTGAAAATTTGTTTAAAAAATTTCAAACGGTAAGAAAGTTACAGTCATTTTCCTGGGACGTGTTTTTGTTGACAGCGTTTACGGTAGCAGACGTGCCTCTGCCATTTTTCATCTAAAAAAAAAATATTTGTTTCTTAAAGTAGATAGATAAAATTCGTACTTATTGAGCCGGAATTTAAAAATTTAATTTTTTCGGGCCATGGCAGTCACTGGAATAAAACAGGCGATTTTTCGCCTCAAAATTGTTCAGTACTTATGATGAAAAAAAAAACTATGCCAGGTATCGAAAAAACGACTCGATAAGTACTAGATTATTGTGTGAAGCATAACTGTGCAAAACTTGATCCCGTTCGGTCCAGTAGTTGCGGAGATATATCTGGTACCGATTTTGAAAACACTGTTTCGAGTAAAACGCGTTTAAAGTTTTGAGTACACTTTACACTGAAATGATTGGTTTGTTTTAAATTTACGTGAAATCGTCGATTCCTGGGCCATATGACGGATCTTCCTTAGATGTTGACGCTTCCATTAGATCTTTTTTTTGCTATGTCAACCTCATTCATAGTCAAACTCATAGTCAAACAGATGACAAAGGTCGCGTCTATTTGCGCCCCAACCGTTAGTCGTTGCTCACCCGGCCAGTTACAAAACGCTATAACTTCGTCTTTACTGCGAATTACCTTATGAAATTTTCAGGGTAGACACTCAAAAGATAGTACTTTCGAATGAGCACCTTTTTGAAAAATTGATCTTTTTTACCTACCCAGGTGTATGTAAGCCCTTAATTCATGTCTAATGGCAGTTGTTCATTGCCAGACCTGGGTGATGAAAATTTTATAGGGATATTTGAAAAAAGTGGAGATACATTTTTGTTTGTTTTAAAGAGCCTCGAAGCCACGTTCCGATCTAGGTGCAAATTTATGTTCTGATAAGACATTCGCTCATTGTAATACAGCTATAGAATGGACGTGACCCGTTTTAACAGCGGTCTTTTCTCGTTTCTCGTCGTCTATCGGTCGACCTGGAAGGATCGTCGTGTCGACGTGGGAAAAAGGGTTTCGGTGATTAAAACTCGGTGAATAATGGATTGCACTCCCCGAGAAACCTGCGGGACGGTCAATGATTGAGAGCCCTAGCCTAGTTGGAATGTACGTGCCTTTTCTCTCTTTCTTCTTCTCTCTCTCTCTCTCTCTCTGGATCTCTTTTCCACTTTTTTCTTTTTCCACTTTCTCCTTCTCCTCTCTCTCTCTCTCTCTCTCTCTCTCTCTCTCTCTCTCTCTCTCTCTCTCTCTCTCTCTCTCATGTCATGTTTCCCTTTAACTGCTCTTTATATTCTTTCGTCCCTTTCTCAAGGTACAAAAGGCTTTTAGAACAAGCGCAAGGATCATCACAAAAGTATTACACGAGGAAGGAAAAACGACAGAGGCTGCAAAAACGTCTCCGCCTCTCGTATCACGTGAATAATTTGTGTTCGCGTGTATGTATATAAAAGAGTGAACAGATACGCAGAAGAGGACAACGAGACAAGAGAGCCGAGCGATTTATACGCGCACGAATAACTAAACCGAAAGGGACAAAAAATTATGTCATGACCCGCCGCACCGTTCGAATTGGATGAGGATTGTTGAGGATATAAAGCGTGTGAAAAAATCAAAATTTGATTTCAATATCGACCTCTAAATGGTAAGAGGTCGTGTCGTCCGAATCATTTACGATCACACGTTAAAGTTTCCTGACTTTTAGCGTCCGATTTATTACCGAGATAGATGTCGAACCCAGTTACAGATACAGTTTCTCCAAGCATCTATCGCCATCTTAAAATGGGCGATAACCACCGTCATTAACTTTAAAGACGGAACCGTGCAGACATTTTTTGGCGAGTCCCCAGATCCTGTCACATCCCTATAGGGATTTGATAGGGACGTCGCACATAGGGAGGATCCTTATTAGGATTTAATTGAATTCTACACTGCTCCCCGATGAACGCCATTTGAAAATTCTTACTAAGTTCGGATCGAAAATACAGTCGAACATCGATATAACGAAATTTTGAATATAACGAAGTTTGTCCATTCCCTTCCGAAAGACACCCGAAATCTTGATACAACGAAGAAAACCTATAGATAGAACGAATTTATTTTCGGGATCCTTAACCTCTATACAAGGAATTTTTGTGAACAACACCTTTGTATAACGAAGCGTTCGGTAAACGAACTGCCTTCCTCTCGATCCCTTCCCCCTCTCTGCTTCTACGGAGACTGTCTAGACTTGCAAACTTTTAAAATTAAACAAAATATTTGTTTCATTTTTAAATAATCCACTTTCCAAAATAATATGGTATATACATTATGCTCTAATTGCTAATTGCTTGTAAAAATTGCTCTAATTTCAACCGTTCTTTCTTTAAAAGATATCCCTCTATTTATAGTATTAATATATTTTTTGAAGAAAGAACGGTTTAAATTGAAGCCATTTTTATTTGTCCTTTTTATTGAAACCTCAATATAACCATTTTTTCGGAACATGACCTCGATATAACGAAAACTCGATATGACGAACTTTTTTGCTTCTCCCTAGAGATTGTTTATATCGAGGTTCGACTGTATGTGAAAAGTCACGAGAAAAAAACTCGACGTGTTGAAACACAACTTGTCCATTTCGGGAGCGTGTACGAGTGATGATATTTCATCAAAGTGCAGTGAAATAATTTAGAAACGATAATTTAAGTGGATTTTCAGGGATGTGATTCAAACCGATTTTTAGGATATACTTTTTAACCACTCTATACTTTGAAAGATAAGATTAGTACTTTTTTAAGATCCACTCACTTTGCATATCTGTATAGTTCGTTTAGAAAATTCGACATACAGAATGCAATGGGATTCATCGAGAATCGTATCGGATTCTGTTCGATCATGTGGCAATCACGTAGGATTCGAAGTGGATTCGTACATTGGACTTGAATGGGGAATCATGATTAGAATCCAATGTACGAGCATGACGTTTTAGTATAGGGGTCCAGTACGATGACCCATTGGATCACTCTCGGGAAGCAGGGACTAGTATGGGATTTCAATTGGATCCCTACAACAATTTCGGCACGAAGAAGGCGCGCTTACGACGAGCCAGGGCCGGGTAGAAATTCCGAACTTAGAATGCTCCAACGGTTTAAAATTCCTAATTTTAATGTTCTTAAACTACAAGTTTCGTAAAAACCATGCCACTGAAAGTCTACATAGTTGACTGTAAATGATGTAGAACGGTACGAGTAGCTATAGAAAAAGGATACAAATATGATTTCTTATGCGAGATAATTTTCAGAAATGGTATGAAGAAGATCAACGCTTTATTTGAACGACCAGTAATACGATATACAAAACTCCGAATATGTAAGATTAAGCATGCCACAAAATTTCGAAATTTTTATTATAGAAAACGCGCTATATCAGAAAGTTTAAATATAATAAAAGCTAATAAGGGATTCGTCAGGTCCACGAAAGTTTTGGACTCCGGAAATCATAGCTTCAATCATTCAGTTTGTGATAACTGAAGTTTAGATAGTGTAAGATTCCGATAAAGAACGTTCAGAACGTTAAAAATTCAGATAACTCACACATAAAGCAGATAGCAAGTTGGCCTAACGCGTTTAGATGGCAGCACCACCACTTGTTTTGACGGCGTTCAGATTTTCGGAGTTTTGGTCTTCCGGTTAAAATTCTTTCGGAGTTTTTATATTTCGGAGTAGTATTCTTTCGGAGTTTTGATCTTTCGTGGTAGATTTTTTTCAGAGTTTTGATCATCCTTCACGTTTTATTGTGAACATATCATATAAGGATGTTTAGCTATCGATGATTATTATCGATATTCTTATTTTCGGAGCATTTCCCTGTATAAACCTTCGCCATTCAGGAATTCGAATTTCTAACATAACCTACAATTTTTCGGAACTATGGACTTTCTAATTATGGAAAGTTGATACTTGTTATATGTGCTGTGTTTTCACGTTGATGCTTTATCAGTCAGTCCCATGATTATTGTCGTTTAATTCCTTAGTGTACTATTATTTTCGGTTATATGATAATTCTGTTTACAGAATTCTAGAATTATAAATTTCCAGAAGTATTGAGAACTAGCTAATAAATTCGGAACTTTGAGTGTTCTGAACATTCAAAGTTCGGAATTTCAACCGAATTTCAATTTCATTATTCATAAGAAAATAAAGACTTTCACGAATAAAGTGCATTACGATGGAGGAAATGGATTCTCATATTCGCCGATGTAAAACATACTATGATGTTCCACTTCTGATATCAACGAGCCAGAAATAATTATTTGGTAGATTCTAAACTTGCTGATAAGGTTTTAAGTTGTCAATATACATTGTTACTATTCTTACCCGTGTCATTGGACTGGCGACCTTTGCCACCGGGGTTCCACTCTTCCTCTGCAAAAAGAAAAGAAAAATCTTAAGTAAAAGTTTCAAAAATTCTCACTAGTGGAAGCGAGAAGAAATTTGATAGCAAGCAGTCATGCATGAAGTCATCCCATTGTGAATAAAATTTGCAATTTTTTCATTTGCAGTTTTGCAGGCTAAACGTATATGTCGTAAAATCATTTCTTCTTGTTTCAGTTTCGAGAGAATATCCCGGAGTATGTGAACTTATGCGAGATGGAACTTTTCCGTAATATGCAGTATACCTTCGGTGCTCGTAAGCTAGCATCGTTCATCTTCTTACTTCTAAGTGTCGCGAAACTTGCCTATTTACGCGAAACGTGAGTACACCGCTGTTACACGTAGCAACATACCGTGATGCATTACGTGGTTGTCCTGCATACTTTATACATAATATCCTTATTATGTCCCGGATGTTTCATGCAAAGAGTCGCAAATTTAGGGCCAGTTTTCAAAAATATTTGAGGTTGGATGAGGACACGGGATCAAAATTTTATCCAAATTAAGTCTAACGAGGACTACTTTTACAGATTTCGTTTTCTTATGATGCATCTCCAATGCGGAAAATTGGCAGGGCATCCCTAATCAAATTCGAGGCCTACAAGGGATTATTTGTGGATTCCCTAGTAGCGATTTCCCCAATCCTACTAGACTTTGCTATTTGAGGGGCAAATCAGTATAAATTGCTTGACCAAATAATTTGTTGCATAATAATTATCGAGATCGATTAAATATAATAATTAAAATATGCGTTTAGTAGACGAGCTGTGATGCCTTGAACCAACACGCATGCTGTTCGTTCATTGGAACAATGCGGGATCAGTCGTGTCAAAATATGCGACAGAATTCTAAGCCTCAAATGTATTGAAATAACATATTTCTTTTTCACAGTGCACACACAAGCACGTACGCATGTGGCTGCAATAATTTGCTATGAGGCAACGTTGAGGCAATTTTGAAGGCCCCGGTTATTTTGCCTTCAATGGCCCTCGGTAGCAAAGTGTGACCGGCTATTGATGGCCCATGTGAGGCTTCCAGACTAGGGACTTAATAAAGTTAGGGAAAATTAAGATGGGCCCGATTAAAGCCCGAACACAATTTCCGCACGGGCTTCGAAGAATTGGTTAAATATTCTAATACGTAGATATTCAAAGATTCGATGCATGCAGGAAATAAATGAAAAAAAATGTTATTACTAAAAAATATCCATTGACAATAAAAATTAAAAAAGGCATAAGTCTAGATGTCCATAATCAACGATGCCTTCAAAAATACTGTGTGAATGACAACGTAATTATAGGAGTAACTCAACCATATCCTTGCTTTGTCGATATAAAACAATATAATTTTCTAAAAAAACCTATTGTCATTTAGAATACGTTCGTATTCGTGACTTATTTTGCAAGTACATTTTTCCATTGATCGAACATGCGCGGAAAGAGTTGATTTGACTTTTTAATTATGCATACAAACTGCTACGTTTGCAATTTGCTCATAAACATTTCCTATCGGTTAAAGTGGAAACGCAATGACTTGCATAAGTCATAACTATGCCTAAATCATATAACGATTATATTTCGCGCATCGCGTGTCATGCAGCACCGCTGATGGATGTAATTGAAGCTACCAGACCATGTGATAGCCCTTCGTAAAATATTTATAAAGTAAATATTTGATCATGTTTAACTAATATCTTGGTGACGTTAGTAAAGCTCTACTATATTCAGCTTTACCTTACACAACTATCTGCTAAAGTGGTGCGTAAACCCGTGCGGAAAATTGGCAGGGCGTCCCTAATATAATTCGGGGCCTTTAATGAATTATTTGTGGATTTCATAGTAGAGTTTTCCGTAAATGAGCCGGACCGGGCCCCTATTAGGGATTGGTAGGGTAGGTAGGTTGACTAAAACTATGGTCTAAGTACGGAGACCAAGTAAAGGCCTTCAAGGGGTGTAGGTGTAGATTCCCTCGTAGCGATTTCCCCAATCCTACTAGACTTTGCTATCATAGGGGCAAAACAGTATAAATTGCTTGACCAAATAATTTGTTGTATCATAATTATCGAGATCGATAAAACATAATAATTAAAATATGCTATCAGTAGACGAGCTGTGATGCCTTGAACCAAACACGCATGCAGTTCGTTCATTGGAACAACGCGGGATCAAACTTGTGAAAATATACGACAGAATTCTAAGCTTTAAATGTATGAAAATAACATACTTCTTTTTTCTCAATGCACACACACGCACGTACGCAATTTGCCTGCAATAATTTGTTATGAGGCACGGTTGAGGCAATTTCAAAGGCCCTGGTTATTTTGCCTTCAATGGCCCTTGGTAGCAAAGTGTGACCGGCCATTGATGGCCCGTGTGAGGCTTCTAGAAGATGGGCCCGATCAAAGCCAGAATGCAATTTCCGCACGGGAAGGGAACCAGTTCGTGTGATTTATTTTAAAAGACGGCATTAATTTTAATAACCACGAGAATCACACTTTGAAGGCGTTTAAAGGCGTTATACTTTGCGTTTAGTTAGTAATATTTAAAGATTTTAAGTAGACCGAAAATGAAAAATGGTATGCAAACTTAATGTAGTCCAAGTATATTTAAATTGTATTTTTAAAATACGAATTATATAATATCTTTTTGAATATATAGAATAAAAAATGAACAATTGTAGCAGATTTATAGAAAACATGGTCTGTAAGTGGGCTTATTTCGTAATCGTACGGGAACGGTTTTAAAATAATGATTTGATTATTTTAAATAGATTTAATGTGTCTTAATGTGTCGATTTAGCCTGGAGTGATTCCTAAATATTCAATTATCCTAAAACTTAACTTTTCAATATTTCCTTACAATACGTATAAAACACGCATCCGTCACCAACAAAAAAAGTAAGGACATTAATTAATAACTCTAATTATTTTCGTTCAGAATTAAAGCTATTGCAAATAAGGAACGAAAAATTCATAAAACCTAAGAGCAATGTGAGCGTTTATAAAGAGTAACTCCGGACTGAGCGATAGAAATGAATCTTCATCAAGATCTGATAACAGCATGAGTAAAAGGGCGCTCGTAATATTCAAATCGAGGCAAATGCGGAAAATGGAGAGAAGAATAAATGGTCGGAGGATGGACGAGAACTTGCAGCCTCGTGTCTTGAACCCTTATATATATATATATATATATATGAGCGGTGTTAAGTGTGTATCGCTTAAGGCACCCTGGGCCTTGTGTGCTCGGTCCGCAAGCAGCTTTTGCAAAGCGTAAGATACTTGCCGGGGTTAAGTAAGCTCTTCGCCTTTTCCACTCGTATAACTCCATTTATACGCGAAAAAGTGGCGCGCCTCGACGTTGAGTCACAGACACGTATGTGTCCATTCGCGTTTTTTTCCCCATTTGGAGCATCCGAATTTTTAATTGCGACGAATATGCAAAATTAAAAATTTATTACACGAAAAATATTATCAGTGCTGCACGCTATCATTTATTTTTGTACGTCAGAAATCAGTAAACGAACTGTATAAGAAATACAGGAAATTTATTACAAAATATATTATTTATCGAACTATTCTGTTACTAGCTAATAAATTCGGAATTTTGAGCATTCTGATCATTCAAAGTTCGGAATTTCAACCGGGCCCCTCTAATTCGAAGTTCCAAGTACTGATAATTCCCACGGCACTACAAAAATTTTGCGTCAAGTATTTGATCGATTAAAAATCGCGACAATTCAATCTTCAAATTAGATCAATTCCTGTATACTCAATGGAGAAATGCTATCAGGTTACTTCGACAGTGAATCGCGGCCTTGTCCTACTGGCACGCGCTGACTTATTTGTAGACTCTCTACTCATGGATGCGTACCCGCTGACGAAAAAAAGAAGTACACGTGTATCCGTTCATTCTCCCAACGCTCGAAAAAAATTTGCCGTGCGATGATAACTTTCGTCGATATACATATAGGTAAAAATAACCGTGAGATCTTGCGGCGATATGGGCATCGATCGATTTATCGTCCAAGATCGTAAACTTCTAACGGATATTGTATCGATAAACCATATTATATCCACCATCGGATGAACGAAGCCCGACAGTAGCGTTGAACACGTCAGTGCATTAGCTTTAGGGGCACTTGTATCGTACCCTATATGAAAGTGTTGATATATATATATATATATATATATATATATACGTATATATCCATGAATACGTATCATAGAGGATGGGAATGCATAGGGCATCATAGGTGTGTGTGTGAGTACATATCCCCTATGATCTCCATTTCGTACTGCCGATAGGTAAGCTCTGTTGCTCTCTCTCTCTCTCTCCCTCCATCTCTCTCTCTCTCTGTCTCTCTCTCTCTCTGGCTCTCTCTCTCTCTCTCTCTCTCTCTCTCTCTTTCTCTCTCTCTCTCTCTCTCTCTCTCTCTCCCCCTCCTTCTTTCTCGGCCTTTCTTTCTTTTCCTCGTTCTCCATTTGCTTCGTGATACCAGTAACATGAAATACCTCACGGAAAATAGCCCTCGTTATTTTCCTTCGCAGATCTTGAAAATTCAGCGACTGAACCATCGTAGCGTCTACCCCCGTCGTATTTGTTTAGAGCGACAGGGGACACATGAAATATAATTCCATTATCTTTTTTTTTGTCTACAGTATACATGCTTTTTGTAAAAATATTTGCAAGAGTCTTGCTCTGTTAAAGGGTCGATTGGAAATTACGTTTTGCAGCTTTTTTGAAAGAATTTGCCAAGATAACGATAAACTTTTTTATTTATTGACTTTGTGTGTGCATAAGTAGGAAAGTCAAAAGGAACTTGTGGAAAAAAAGTTCTCTCATTACCTGAGGGCTCGGAGTCGGATCCGGGTGTTGGACTTGCGTCAACACTGTGCCTCGAACCTTGACAACACTCGCTGCACTTGCTGCACATTATTTATTTATTAGGTGACTCGCTCAGTAGCGCTATCTCGTTGCAATCAATTTTTCTGGTACAGGAGGGACGATAGTAGTTTGTTGGTAGTTCCCAAGTTCTTTTGAAGCACTCACTGATCAACTGTACGATAACTGTAGTTTAATTCGATGTATTATTTGCGCAAATATATGGTGTATTGATATTACGGCGTTTGATGCATTTGAATGAAAAAAAAAATTCAATGCAGCATAAAGGGTTACACCACCTTGGCGCTCGGAATAATAGGTAGAAAAATTAATAAAAAATTTGACGCGATTATTAAATATATAAAATTCTTTTTATTTTTCACAAATACATTATAGTTTTATGAACGAATTTAAAAAACGAATTAAAAAATTAAAGAATGGCGGAGATATAAGTCGTTTAGTAGGACTCTTTTCAAATTGGTGGTCAAAATATCTCGAGATCTACTCAACCGATTTTGATGAAATTTATACCACATATTCTTTATACTATTATCTAGGATATAGGATTTTTTGGATTGGATGCCCCGTTGATTTTGTTATTCATTTTAATTTTTAATTAAATTTTGTAATTCATTTTAATCATTTATTCATTTTAATTCAAACCCAAACAAACTCAAAATGTTGGTAAAAATCAGCGTTTTGTTTCAAACAGCTGTCATCTCTACAAACATCTTTTTTTTATTTTCCCTATGCTATACTTTAGCTACTACCTTGCTTTACAAGACATTTTTTATTTTTATTTTTCAGACGCTACCTAGCTGAGAAAAAAATCCCACTGTCGGCAAAGATTTTCAAGAGAAGGTCCTACTAGCCGACTTATATCTCCACCATTAAAAAAAAATTTTTATCGTTTTTTTTTCTAAATTTGTTCTTAAAACTATAATGTATTTGCGAAAAACAAAAATAATTTTATATATTTAATAGTTGCGTCAAAAAAAAAAAAATTCATACTGATTTTTCCGAGCCTCGAGGTGGTGTAACACCATAATAGGTTATTTTAGATTGAAGAAACGTGTATTAATAACTTGATGGTATAACTGAAGGACTATCAGATTGAATTATATGAATTCGCGTTGCGATACGTTTAATCCCGGTGTACAGTGAAAAAAAATATATTTGTACGGATTAATTCTGCTGTCACGGACCTAACACTCAAATTTTTGTTTTTCGCACCCAGAAACAAAAAAACAGTACGGATTAACGAAACACATTGTCACCTCGGCCGAAAGTTTGAGTTGCAGGTCCATGACCGTAAATTTCAAACCGCACATCTTTTTTCAGTGTCCCGTGCGGAAAATTGGCAGGGCATTCCTAATACAATTCGGACTCTTCACGGGATTGTTTGTGGAATCCACAGTAGGGTTTTTCGTAAAAGAGCCGAACCGGCCCCCTATTAGGGAATGGTAGGGTAGGTAAGTTAACTAAAACTATGGTCTTAGTACCGAGACCAAGGAAGGGCCTTTAAGGGGTGTAGTTGTAGATTCCCTATTAGCGATTTCCCCAATACTACGAGACTTTGCTATTATAGGGGCAAATCAGTATAAATTGCTTGACTAAAGAATTTGTGGCATAATTATTGTCAAGATCGATTAAATATAATAATTAAACTATGTGTTTAGTAGACGAGCTGTGATGCCTTGAACCAACACATATGCAGTTCGTTTATTGGTAGAACGCGGGATAAAAATGTGTCAAAATATGCGACAGAATTCTAAGCCTCAGATGTATTGAAAATATCACATTTCTTTTTCACAGTACACATACACAGGCACATACGCATATGGCTGCAATCATTCTTATGAAGCACCGTTAAGGCAATTTTAAAGGCCTTGGTGATTTTGCCTTCAATGACACTCGGTAGCAAACTGTGACCGGTCACCGATGGCCCATGAGAGGCTTCCAGACTAGGGCCTTAATAAAGTTAGGGAAAATTAAGATGGGCCCGATCAAAGCCCGAACTCAATTTCCGCACGGGGTATCGTTCGTATTTTGAGGCAGGGTGGTGGAGGTTGATTAGAAGAAATTCGCGATTCTGCGAATATAATCGCAGCAATAAAACGAGTCTTTTCCGTTTCGCTGCTACAATTTGTCTCGAAAAGCAGCGAATTTTCTCCGACTTTTCGCGTTCTCCTGTTTCCAAACCCTAACCCACCCTCTTATCTCCGCACCGGTAATCGAATCAGTTGGAACTGAACCGTGATGTGCAACGGTCTACCAGAGCAAGCGAAACGAAGTGTATAAATAAGAAGAGATAATAGGGTGTGACAAGCTCGAGGAAACCGGTAGCAAGAAGACGAAACACTAACGCCAAAATACGAAAGGTGCGCAATTGAATTTCTTACGAATCAAAATGTATCGAAGCAAGATAAAGCAGAAGATCGCAGTATAATTATCGTTTCATTCAATTTCCAGGCAATGGAAAACAGCGACTATCCGAATCTTCGTTTTAACAATTTATATCTATCGTGCCTCAATTTTTTCGGCCTGCTGGAACACAACGGTATATGTTGACAAACGATCACGAAAAAAGGATAGCAAAAAGCAGATCGTCGATAATTATTGTGCCTGGGGGCAAACTTATTACTTCACGACTTAACTACCAATTAGAACGATCTGCGCAGCGTAATAATTTTCTTTCGCAGTCTGACTGAGAGATAAAAATCTATACACATCTAGTGCGGGTCTCATAAATCTCGTGGACCTAAATACAGTGTAAAACATTGTTAAGTGGGGAAAACCCTTTACAATGTTGGAAAAGTCGATTTTTTTTCAAATATTTCGAAAATATAATATATTGAGAGTATACTGGAAATTCGAAACATCGAAATACGAAATATTTACAAAGCTATAGCGCATAGTCGGGGGTGCGCCAGGGCCACATGCTGTGAACTAGGGAAACTTTGAACGCGATTATCTCGAAACTGTATTTTCAAAAAGTGCTCATGTTATAGCTCAAAAAGTTATTGATCGATCTGGCTGAAATTCTGGGAGGTTTCTCACTATAACATTATCGGAAGGATATACCTAAAGTTTTGAGGTTATCGCGGAAATAAATTACTTTTTTGGGGTAAAAGTTGTCCAGAAAATTGTCAAAAATATGAAAATTTGATTGAAAAGCCTACTTAATAATCGAAAAATATTTTCGATTTCTGTTTCGGATCAATAGAAAAAAAATCAGACAAATAGAGCACTTTTCGATATCACGCAAAATACGCCTAAAGGAATACCTTATAATGCCGCCATCTTGTTTTGTTTGAAAAATCAAAATGAATTTTAATACTTGAAAATTGTAATAAGATAATGTCAAAATTGTGTAATGATACGATTATTTTATCACCTTTAAAAAAATCATGAAAAATGACTCATTTTCGGGCGTCTAAAGCCCCCCCCCCCCCCCCTTAAATGGACGCGCGCGGATAATACGACGTTTCCTTTTTACGAGAGCTCGAACAAAAACGTCCCCATAGAAGCGCACAAAAAAGAAAATTCTCTTCGAGCTAAAAAAACTTGTTCAAGCAGAAAGATAACAGAGAGAGAGAGAGAGAGAGAGGGAAAGAGAGAGAGAGAGGGAGAGGGCGGGTGCAGTATCAAATCCAACGGGGCTACGAGGGCTTTTGTTTTCTTTCGAAAGGAGCCACGCAATACGTTTACGTTGTTTCCCTTCCCTAAACCACAATACGGCTTCCGGTAATACGTAATACCGAGGAATAGGGCGGAAACCGCGATTCGACGTGTTTACTCGCAATTAATCGGGCAATAATTATTCAGCCGTGTAACTATTACGTAGCTGAAATTTTACTATTATACGCTTGGCTATGTCGATGGCTGGGGAAACCGCGAAAGTGTACCAGTCGAAGGAATGAGTTCTCCGGTGCATTGCCTCGAATTCCACGTTTGTATGAATCACGGTACGCGAGTACGTAAGTTTCTTTGATTCGTTTTGGCATTAAAGAAATATGTTTGTCAGTGGATTTAGGGAAAATATGGTCCCTCATGATTTGACGGTCTTAAAGTTTGCATCGTTCGAATGCAACGAAAATTCGTTGTTTTTTTTATTTCCAAAATTTTATTATTCAACAAAATCTTTGCTTGTCGATTTAAGGGAGGGGAGAAACCTTGAGACGCCCGAAATCGTGACATTTTTCATGAATTTTTTTAAAGCTGATAAAATAATCGCCTCATTAAAAATGTTTGACATTATGTTATTACAACTTTGAAGTGTTAATTTTTTTTTAAACAAAACAAAATGTTGGCATTATAAGGTATTCCTTTAGGTGTCTTTTGCGTGATGTCAAAAAGTGCTCTATTTATCTGATTTTTTTCTATTCATCTGAAACACAAATCGAAAATATTTTTCGATTATTGAAATGTGTAGCGGAAGGACATACCTATAAAAATATAAAAAAGTATAAAATTAAAAATTAAGTAGGCTTTTTAATCAAATTTTCATATTTTTGACCATTTTCTCGACAATTTTGACCCCAAAAAAGTAATTTATTTACGCGATAACCTTAATGCTTTAGGTATATCCTTCCGATAATGTTATAGTGAGAAACCTCCCAAAATTTCAGGTAGATCGATCAACGACTTTTTGAGCTACAACATGAGCAATTCTTGAAAATGCAGTTTCGAGATAACCACGTTAAAAGTTTCAATGCGATAATGTGCTATACGATTATGCTATATGACTATTTGCTATAACTTTGTAAATATTTCATATTTCGATTTTTCGATTTTCCAGTATACTCTCAATATATATTTTCGAAATATGTGAAAAAATCGATTTTTTGAACATCGTAAAGGGTTTTCCTTCCTTAAATATTAAATCTCTAGATATAACTTGATCGCTTTAAGTTCGTGTCGTAAAAGAAGAAAAATATATCGATTAATAACATCAATATTTTTCGTTTGTAATAAAGCGAATGATGAAAAAGGCCCTAGGGATACGATTCAGGCAAGTCTATCCAACTGGAAAATGATCACCCTGCAAAATCTTCATAGACCATGCCGATAAAATCGAATGCGTAATTTATTCAAGAGAAATATAACCTTCGTTTATCTGTTATCTGCTTCAGTCGAGAGAGGTCGTACGAAGTGCGATTCCAAAGTAAAATTCTCTAATCTCCTGATTAAAATCTCACAAAGAATGCTACCATTGGTTGAACTGCTCTCACTCCGGAAGCAATTAAACTCCTTTGATCCTTCGAGGTTCAAGGACTTGCGGGATTTGGCAAGCTATCTCGAGTGTTTCGCTAATCGATAGACATGAAGTTGGTCATTACAATTATAGCAAAAGCGTACCTAGGGATTGCGTAATCGAAGTTCTATCAAGCATTTTCGTTCAAAAGTTTATTCTGCACAATAGTTCCCGTCGCTGTGTTTTTCAAGTTCTTATTTATAACAAATCGACTTATCACGAATTCGCATCGTATTCTTGCGCAATCCAATTAAAAATTATGCTGTAGGTATTCAAGGAAAGAATCCGTGAAAAGGGAAATAATTATGTGACGTATCACAAACGTACAGAAGTTTCGAGAATAAGAAGATGAAACAATGACGATAGGAAGAAAAAAAAATGGAGACTTCGTTACTGTCGTAACGAGTGAAGAGATGATCCTTGTTGATTCTGAGTGAAGGCGTTTCTTGGATGGATGAAGAAATGGATTACTTCCATTTCATGTTACTTTAACTTATATAACTGTTAAAAATTACTGATAATTCCCCCTCCCATGAGTGAATTGAGGCTAATGCAACGGAAGTTTCGTATGTCATCAGCATAGTTTCGCACGAGGCACGCATTGTTCGGGATTTTTTTTTTTTCGTACTCTCGTATGCAAAGCCTCCCTAAGGTTTATATACGTATCATCAGCAGCGTTGACGACAGAAAAATATTTGTAGCCAGCTCGGACGTGAAACGCCTCGTGAGTAAAGCATGTAGAAACATACATCACGCCAGGGTTGGGAGGTGGAAGTGTTACAATTTCAGTGAATGGTGCAGCCGGGTATTTCATATGCACACATATTCGCTTGTATGCGTTAGCGTGATGCGATTTTTCAGCTTGACGTATGCGCTCTCCTATAGCCATCCGTGCATATGCATATAGAGAACTCGTGGGGCATCGCACAGCCCGTGGTAAATTGTCGCGTTGTGGATACGTAGTTAGTAATGCCGGCGGTACATGAAACGTCTATACGTAGGAGCTTCGCGACTGATGCGCACAGACGGCAGCTTAAATCTACCAGGGATGCAAAAACAATTTCGCTCACTTAACCCTCGACGTTTGCCTGGCTTTTTCTCGTGATTTTGCTTCAAACTTCTTTTTGCCCCTGCCTGATATGATTAGCGTTTTGTAACAAGGGCAGAATTTTTTTTCAAATAAATTCTGTCTTTGACCTTTAGAACTTTCAAAAAATGGATTTTTTTTTCTTTCATAAAAAGTTAGTTGAATGTCTTAAAAATAAAGTACCAAAAGTTTAAACCAAAATTCGAAGCCGTTTGGAAGTTATAGCCACAAATGTGACACAGCTTCCCGACGCTTGAGGGCACTACATGCATAATCGTGCGTTACCGAAGGGGCTACCTATCTTTTATACTCTACTGTTTCCAAAAACGTCCACGGTTGTTTTTGAGCATACTCAAAATACTCAAAATGCCAATGAAAGTTTCAACTCAAGGATCTGGATCTTGGCTCCGAAGCACTTGAATTCTGGACTGAAAATCGTCGAAATTGCATCCTATCTTGCGGCTGGATTATTCAACGAAGGATCTACATCGATTTTGAAAATCATGCTCGCATTGGATATCATAATTGGAACTCAGTGCGAAAATTACGCCAACAGCGCCGACGCTCGACGGGTGCATCGACCGGACAACTGATTGACATGACTGGACAACTGTGGAAGTCATGAATGAATGACTGTTTAAAAAAATCAGGCAAAAAAAGTACTATTCCATATCAAAACAGAAGAAAAATTTCATAAAAAATTGCAATGTCCATTTAAAAATGATATAATTCTTCCAATTTTTATTTATTTTTACTTGTTTTTTAGGCTTACAGACGAACTATGAATGTTTTAAATGAAAATCTTCAACCCTATTGGTTTTAAATGAAAACAAGGAACACCAGAGTGTATACCATTTCCGATGTCACGAGTCGACTTGCTCTAAAGCCAACGGGGTATCTCACCTAATTTTTATTTTTTTTGTAACTTAAAAAATATGCTTTGGTAGATCAAAGTCCACCCTAATAAATGCTAAAGTTTCAAAAATCTGAAATAATTATTTCCCTTCCAAAAAAAATTCACTGAATCATCGATTTTTTAGCCTTGTAAAGGTATCTCCCATCTTAAACAAAACCCAAACAAAGATGCACCGTTCTAGCTGCGAGCTTTAAGAATGTTAAAAAATTCATTTACATTACGATACATGGAATGGAAGCTCTGTGTATACGTCTGGTCGAATCTGATTACTGATGATCGTGCCGAAACAGATCAAGATCAAAGTAACCGGGGTTATCATCACCAAGAAATTGAAGAGTTGGAAGAATCCAAGAGAGAGAATAAAGTTTCATCTTCGGCTACAGAAACAATGTACTCGTTTAAGGTTGTGCTCATTTAAGATTGTTATGCGGTCTAACCGTCGGGGGTGAAGTACGAAGAAAGCGCCCTATGTTTATGCATGGAGCTGACCAACTGTCACCAACTGTTATTTATAAAATAATCGTCTTGTTTAACGTACGTTTTCGAACTATTTTTTTCAACGTATTTATAAAAAATACGCATTTTTGGACAATCGATGATTACATGAAACGTTCTCATTACATTGTATAATTATTTTCTAGAATTTATTCTTGTTTAATTAACGCGAGACGAATTGGCAACGTTGTCAAACGGGGCGTATGATAATTTTAAGGTTGGCAGCAGTGTCGTAACGTCAGAGACACACGCACCGCGTTCATGACCTTAACCCTTCGTGGTCATACATCCAAATTCAATCGCGGTGATCGTCGATTCTACCCAGACAGTTTTCAAAAAAGTATTGTGACCAAACTATCCGTCCAAAGTGGTTCAAAAAACTACGGAACATGCTTTGAACTTTCTAGATGATGTACGAAAAATATATTTATAAGAAATAAAATAGCGACAGGTTAAACAAAAATGCACAAAAAGGTGAAAACGAAAAAAGACACTTTTTCGCTTAAAAAATCATAGTTCCGTGAATTTTCAACATTTTTACCTAAAATGTAGACGTGATACTCCTTAGATATACTCCTTTTGGGCAAAAATAGTAGCATAGTGCGCGTTCCAAAAAAGGTATGTATTCCGACATGTGAAGAGGGTAAATTTTATGGTACGAGGATACTTCAAACTCCAGGTAAGATGGTGAATACAGTCCCATTCGAAGCCGGAAACTATTATATATTTACGCCAAAAATTGAACGGCGGGTCGCTTCTACCCAGGGTGACCACGAAGGTTTCAAATCGGCCCGAGGAGTTGCCAACAATGAATATAGGTTCGAGTAAAAAATTCTTTGGCTGGAAAGGAAAAGTGCACTGAAGCTGTCGATAATCTAAAGAAAATTTAAAACTTTTATAAAGTTTTATAAATATCGGGTATTCTTAATTATCGAGCTTGTTTGGAGGGAATTTCAAACGCTTGATGAAACGATACTTAATGAATGGTAATATATCCATTGGTTAAATTCTCCATAGAGAACGGGAGAAGCCAGTAACTAATGGCGGCGCCTCAATCATTTGGGTTAAGCGGGCACTACGAGCGAAGCGTTCGAGTGAGCGCAAGCAGCATCACCATAGGATTGAAGGTACGCGTATCCGTAAAGCATGTCCTGATATATATAACGCGGTTAAGATTTGATGCGCGCGCTTCGAGGTCACGGGGCCAAAGAGGCGTGACCTCGGCTGTGATATTACAACGTTGACACGATTCGCGGACCCTTGTTGTCTTTGGATCCGGCTTCTGTCACTCTTTAATGCGGCACATCTTTCATCTATTCATGCCTTCAATTTTGACCCTGCTAACGAGAGACATGGATGCTTTGACTTATTTGCGCGGGTGTGTGTGGTGTGTGTATATGGATACAATGGTCCCACGGCACGTTGTTCGCGTGACGAAGGTTCCGTATAATCCCTACAGAAAATGTCATGTCGTTATTTCGTTGATGGCATAAAAGAATATACGCGGAGCAATAATTGCTACGGCTTATTGTTTAGCCTCGCGAAGTCGCATGGAGTATCCCTAATACAATTCGGGGCCTTCAAGGGATTATTTGTTGATTCCGTAGTAGGGTTTTCCGTAAAAGAGCCAGACCATGCCCCTATTAGGGAATGGAAGGGTAGGTAGGTTGACTAAAACTATGGACTAAATACGGAGATCAAGAAGAGAATATTTTTTTGGAAACCAACATAATCATAGCTGGTGCAAGTGGCAAAAAGCTCATGCTACTAATGAAACTTTCAAACACCCTGCGCCTTTCCATCCGGATGTCCAGAAGCATCTCTCGCCGATATACACGGATTTATCCAATCACGATCTATTGGAGAGATGCTTGGGTGGCAACACGCAAAATGCAAACGAAAGTTTCAACTCCACCGTATGGCGCTTAGCTTCGAAACATTTGCATTCAGGCTTGAGTGTCATCGAAATTGCAGCTTACATTGCAGCCAGCATATTCAACTAGGGAAATTCTGCAATTTTAAGAGTTATGAGCGCTCTGGACATCTGCATTGGGAGGCAATCGAAAAAATTCGCAAAGAAAGCCGACGAGCGACGCGTATCGCGCCAGGAGCATCACAGCTCTCTATCGCCCAAGGAGGATCGGAAAGCCCGTAGAGAGCAGCAGCAGCAGAAAAATCGTTTTTACGAGGAAGCCGAAAGAGTCCTGTATAGCGCCGGAATCGCTGATTAGTCGGTAAGACATCAAAATAATTAAGTTTTTCCTTATTGAAACTTTGAGCACGTTTTTCTCAAAACTGTATTTTTCCCAACTGCTCGGGCGATTACGCAAAAACTATTCAACCGATTTTGATGAAATTTGTCACACATCTTTATGGCAGCGGTTTATCGGTGAACCTAAATAATATTTTAATTCCAAAAAGAAAATGTACTTTTGCACTTAAATATAGTAAAAATGTCATGAACAATCTCAAAATTGACTTTATGAAGCTGTCATTTCGTGAATTTTGTATATATTTTCAAAATCCTGGTTGACCGACAGTGTATGGGTGTTACCTTTAAGAATCAATTTGATTTTTTTGTTTCAGACAATTACAGCGTGAGGGAGAACTCCAGCAGTGCGGAAGTTTTTTCAGCGACTTCCTCTGAACATCAAAAGAAAAAGAAAAAAAAATTGATCCTTAAAATATTAAATGAAACACATACAAAGTTATAAATTTACATTTATATTATTTACCTGAAAAAAAATCATAAGAAACCCCTAATTTTTTATCTTCTAAATGGTCTTCCTTAATGGGAGCCTTACAGTTCCCACAGTTCAAAACCTATACACATGAAATTTTGCAAGTAAATGCTTCGGATGGGAATCCTATTATGTAAAATGTTGTAAAATAAAACTTTTCAAGTTTCTTTCCTTATGTGTAAAATAGGGGGGAATATTTTTCGGCACACCTTATCGAGTGGGGGTTCATTCGACAGGTTTTTTCAAAAATGAACTTAACTCTTTTTATCAACGTGTGACAGTTGTGTAATAAGCCATTTAAGTCCTCACACAACATGACATTTAATACTTTTTTAAATCAATGTCACACGACGGCTACAAATGGTTTATGGTTTTTTTAGTGCAATTCGTGGAAATTAGAGACGTTAATTTGATTGAAAATTGTTCAAAGTTTACTTGTCGCAAGATTGCAAGATTCGAGTGTGCGGAAAGTTTGCGAAACTTGGAGAAAAAAAATAAAAACGACAAACACTACGGGTTTGTGCTGTAAATCTAGTAGATAAGTTTATGGTGATGACTATTTTCTGTTGGTAACACATAATATTTAGTAATTACTGATATCATTATTGAATGTAACATGTCGGTCACATTCCCTCTATTTCTTTATAACTAGCCCTCTGATTACATTTTTCAAAAACTAAATAATACGTGTTTTTTTATTTATTAAAACCTACCATAAAGTCAACGATTTCTAAATTTTTACGTTGTTTAGTTATGAAGGGTTAAGGTTCCATTTACGATGTTTCATTTTTAAACCCTATTCGCGAACTGTCAAGCTTTAAGGGGGCGCACCCAAATAGACGGCGGAAAAATTGGTGATTTCTTGGAATTATTATCTTAAAAACTATTTGTCTGATTTCATCCAAGTCCGTTTTATTCGAAAGTATAAATATTGACCTATATAGACAACATTTTTTATAAATATATAATGACTGGGAGCGCCTGTTATTGTAGCCTGCATAAAACATGTTCCTCATGGCGATCCCCATGATTGCATGCAGTCGGTTCATCTGAAATAAAATTTTCGTTAAGATTCTTAAAATATAACGAATAAAGGCCTTCGCATCGTAGGCTTTCCTTTTACTCCATTTTTTTAAATCAAGCCATAAAGATCGAAAATTTTTGTTGAAAACTGAATTTAAATTTCAATCACCATCTTGTGAACAATTTTTTTTCTTAAAAAAATCCTACGTTGCGAAGGTCTTCTTTATACATTATATTTCAACAATCTTTTGGAAATTTTAGTTTTAGATAAATCGTCTGCATGCAATCATGGGAGCCGCAAACAATACCAGCGAGGGACATGTTTTACGCCAGCCACAATAACAGCGCTTCCAGTCAATATATAATTATTTAAAATGTTGACAATATATCTCAATGTTTATACTTTCGAATAAAACAAACTTGCATGAAATCGGACAAATAGTGTTTGAGATAATAATTCCCAAAATTCACTTATTTTTTCCGCCCTCTACTCGGATGTGCCTCCTTAAAGATGTAGTCTGGTGTTCGGGCTTCGAAAAATCGATTTCGGGTGAAAACGATGCCTTTATAGAAACGGAAGGTTTACTCTATGCACCAGTTATAGCTGATTAGTGTAAGTATACATTTTTTATAATAAATCTGGAATCAAAACTTCAAACGCGTTTTTCACGAAACAACATTTTTGTAGGCGACGCGGGTGATTTAAAAAATGCTATCCAATCGATTGCTGCCATTTTTGCACATGTTATTCTACATAACAATGGCTCTGTCGGGTACTAAAATTACTTCATTATAATAATAATTTCTTTTTTTTCACCGATTTTCAACGAACAAAAATCACGATTTTTTTTTCCAAGACCGACATTTTATTTATTAATAAAAATGTGTATATTTAGTACGGGATGGAGCCGCAAGCATACAGAACAATAATCAATTTAATTTTTTTGTTTCAGATTACTCTAACTGCCGTTATCATCCGCGCCACCCACCTACCTCCATTTAAAGGTGTCTACATTAACTTAAAAAAACAATTATAAAATTGTGTAAAATTAAGTAAAAAAATGTTTTTGAATAGCTTACGATGTCAATATAAACAGGTAAAAAAATGAAAATGATTGTATTTTATTTTATTATAAAAAAATTCTGAAATAAGCTTCCGAAACGGGCCTGAACACCAGACTACATCCTTAAAGTGATGTACAATGTGTCCTCCCCCTCTAATTCTTCAACTATGGATACGAAAAAAACTGAGAAAATATTAGGTACTATGGCAAAATATTAGGTATAGGTATTTGATGAGAACATTTGATTAAAATTCTTTCGACTAAGTTACGTCAATAAATTCAGGAGATATGAACAACCAAGTAATCGTTAGGTTGACTCCAATGAAACTCCATGAGAAGATTGCACAACTTTGTGGCAGGTTGTTTGAAGCCCAATTCATAAAATATCAAACACATCCCCCCTCTTTAGCCGGCCTCTCCAATTAGAGTATTATGATTGCGGATTATTAAATGAAATAGATATGAGGATATAATAAATTATTGTGGTATAACAAGAAGGGTAATAACTACACGTTTGTTCCATGATAATGCTTTAAATGATTGCACAAATAGATGCCTATCGAACTCTGCTTTGTGCGTGTTCCACCCACACTTGACAAGTTTTTTTTTTACTTGCTTGCGAGTTTCATCGCGGGTTAAAGCGTTTCCATGTGAAATAGGCCCGGATGCACACTGACCATTCCGTCAGCGCCTGCGGTACTGTCGATCGAAACCAATTTCTCCGTGATAAAACGATGTTTTCCGAATGGTTTCGCATGGACGCCCACTATCTCTCTGGAATATTATGAATGCAGGATCGTCATGCGTATTCGTGTCAATAGATGCTTGATACTATAGCTCTCTGGTACAGCCGAAGGAATAACAAAGCGTATTTTCGTATCGGATAACCACAAGCTACCTGGTCGGTTTTACAAAACATTTGTTTACTATGCCAGCTCGAAAAAAATCTGCTGAAAAGAAGCGCTGGCACGAGAATTCGGTCACCAAAAGTTCGGTGATACGGCGAGACTCCAAATATTGCTGCATGCGAGGCTACATGGATATGAGAGGTAAAGATTTGTCTATCGATGGTTCAGTAGAATTTTGACGTATTTGCAAAGCTTTTTTTTAATTGTCAGGAAGAATTGTACAATCGAAGGACCAATTGTGATAGCGGGTATATGCATTCCTTGCTTTACGTCACACCTCGGTTGGATCATGATATACCGATTGGTTCTAAAAGTGGTTATCAATAACGCGCCAACGGCAAAATCACAATAGCATTTTTCTAGAAATAATCCGACGGCGCGAGCGAGTAGGAAAATTCACTATTTCGAATGGAAATGACAATGAGGCATGAGCCAGAGTTTGGTAGAGAAAGCTAACAATGAATAACTGTATATCCAGCGGAGATGGAAAATTCATTTAAAACCTACGGGAGCATTGGGAAAGGCTCCACGAAACGAAGAAAGTTTCGCGGCGCTTCGATCCTTGCATGACAGAGACTTTGAACTTTAACCGATATTTCTCGCGCACGTATATCGAGTTCAAGCTCACGGCTTCCAAGTTTCCGTGTCTGAGGCAAAATTTCAAAGTTTCCTCATATATATGACAGTCGGAAGAATCTTAAAAAGCCAATTGGATCAATCCCCCCCGCCCATCCCTTTCATGCTCTGGGTCATGTGTTCTCTCAGATGCTTTTTTTCATCATCGAGCGGCACATTCATTGAGATGATCACCTACAGGTAATTGTTCGAGTTGGTGGGCTACTTTAGACGCGATTCATTGTGCCTGGGTAATTTTAGTCTCTCGCTCACGATGTTTTATCACTTTGGAAAAGTTTCTGGAGAGTCACGTGCCCAGAAGGCAGTTAAACATCTCGAACAAAAGACACTGCGTGAAATACGTGCTAGGACCGTTAATTGGCGTTTCGCATAACATTTGTGGGTAGTCTCAAATGGAATGAGAGCCCATTTCCCGTGTAGAAATTTAAGGGGGGCATTCCCTATAGAGGCTTCAAAAAATGCATTTTTTTATTGCCTAAATTTATAGTTTGAAACCTGTACAATACGATGCAGTTAGTGATTTTGGTCAATTCTCAAAAATGACGTCCCGAGAGCCTTTGAGTGTGACTCATCTCTGCTCCGTTTGAAGCCCTGCGCGCAGGTATAGGCACTATGTGGAGAGGTGAATGAGTCGTCTATTCAATAATAGCTGTTAGATGGGCAAAATGAGTATTACGAGGAAGCTGAAGGACTGTTATATAATGCTGGAATAGCTGACTAGTCGGTAAGTCACAGAATCATACGTTTTTCCCTTGCTGAAACTTTAAACGTGATTATCTTGTTTAACGCGAAACTTATTTTTTCTATGAGTTGAAAATCGGTGTGCACGATTACTCAAAAACTATTTGACCGATCAAGCTCATATTTGGCACACGTTTTTATAATACTTGTGTCCGATTGATGAACTTAAGACCGACTAAAAATTATCAAAATAAACAGGTTTTTGGCTAGGTCAAAGATTGAATGTTTTTTCCGAAAAAGTTCAACTTTTTTGTTCTAACTCCTCCTCTTTAGGCAATTATCATTATTTTTTCAATATTATTAGTTCATCAAGTGACCACATATATATACTAATCAATTTTTTTGCGCACACTGTTTCAGATAATGATACGAGGTGCTGGAGTGTACACCGCATTCGGCCTCCCTACTGGACAGCTTCACGGCGCCTGGTTATATCTCTGCCATTTTTCACTTTTGTTAAGCAACAAAAATCGTTTGGAAAAGTAGAATTGCGTAGTAAAAAGCACCTATGACCCTGAAAAGATATATACTTTACTTACCCGCAAAAAAATCATGAAAATCGACTAAGATTTTACGTTCTATAATGAATTCCTCCCTTAAGTGGGGAAAAAGTACTGCCTCTTATCTGCGCCTTCCCTAGATAATATCAGGCCATGATCAGGTCTTTCAGCGTGGAACAGATTCACCATGTAACAGATCTTAGGCCCGGCCCCAAACGGCCTTTCGGTTTTTCGGGAACTGATCAGGAACTGGTCGGGAAGTGATCAAGAACTAGTCGGGAACTGACGAGGAAAGGGATTGATACTGCGAAATTATGAGGAAGGTGATGATGTACACTGACAGGGCCCTGCATGAGATATAATCTGGTGGACGGATAAAGTAACGATCACTCGTATAAAATATTTACAAACATACGACCACTACCCATGAATATCTCAATTTTGCCAAAAGAAATGGATCCTTCGCTATTTCTCGTCAGCTCACTCAGTGCAAGTTTGACAGACTCAAGCGATATATAAATATATGCGTACGAAAAAAAACAGTATGGAATAAGCGTCATGGGCCGACGCATTCACATGCTCGATGGACAAGAGAGATGTGGTTCACTGCGAAGCATCGACATCGGTTTATCAACAGGATTGAATTCCACTTGTGGCGAATCAGCGAAATAGTATCGCAGATTGCATCGAACCGGGCGGGAATGACCGTGGTGGAACGCGGTCGGTCGATCTGCAAGCATCTCCCACAAATCCAACGTCCAAATGGCTCGTTCGGCATGTCATTACTGAACTCCTCCCTGATTCGAATACCGGTGGCACCCTCGTGACTACTACTCGACCGTTAAAACAGTATAGCCTACCCCGTCCCGACCATTTCCTCGTACCATCGAGACAAATCCCGAATAAATTTTGCCAACATACATAGGTATGTAAAGAAAGTCAAAATTCCGTATGTCCCTTGTATCGGATGAGATTTAGCGTTGGAACATTTCGTCTGTATAGCATCGTGACTTCGCATACCTGGCACATTTGGGAGAGCTTTGAAACTAAATACTCCATAGGGAAAAGAGGCTCGTACGATGAGCACGTTCGTTCCAAAGGCTTCAAGATTAAAGCACCGAGCTGGCGGTACGTCGTGAATGGTGCTGTCTCAAAATGACGAACGCCATCTCGTCGCGTAAGAGGGCCTAAGGAATTTTGTAACTGTTAATGTTTCGCCGACGGTTTAGGATGTTACACATCGTCAGGATGATGCGGTGAATTAATCCCAATACCTAGTATCTAATATCGAATCTTCGATTCCAGGAGCAGATACTGAACATGTCTCTTTGAGAAATGAAATATACACAGCGAGCCATCACCGCAAATCCAAGTGTGTTGTTTTAACATAGCTACATGTGTACCTTGTAGTGACTTTTTACACATTTCCGAGTGTGCAATTTCGGCATTCGCTTCATGCATTTTGTATTACACACTTAAGTGTATTATTACTATGCATGTTTGGTGTGTTATTTGTTTATTTTTTACGCACTGCATGCGTGTTGGTTCAAGGCATCACAGCCTGTCTACTAAATGCATAGAATATTTGATAAATACAAAATAGAATGAAATACTCAACTCAGAATTCTATATCAATAGTTTTTTCCATTATAATTCGTCACTCCAAACGTCCGGAAATTATTTCTTTCGAAGAAAACATTTCGCCTACAAATAAAATCGAACCTACAACCTGCCAGCTTATTCTACGCACGCTGCCCCTACGCTATCGAGTACTTGCAGCATTTTATTGTTTAATCGAAAATATGGCATAACAGACAAAGTAATTCCTATAATTACTTGTTGTATCACATAAACTACATCAATTGGTTAATGTTATTGTGATAATTAGAGAGTTTTATCAAATATCATGATATAGAATTTTCTAAACATAACCTATATACATACATATACACTACCGGCGAAAAGTTTCCGGACAAAAATTCAAAATACTTCCGGAACGATTTTTTATGCCATTTCGCGGATAGTTGACATAAATGAATTTAATAAACGGCATTTTGAAGAGGAGAAATTCACCTTTATTCCATTTCTTTTGAAATTTTTTCATTATTTTTTTACGACTAGTACCCTTTCTCGAAAACGACCATTTTGCGCCTTTTTTTGTTCCTTTTCTGGTGGACCCCGTTTACAGACAAACATTTTTTATGCGTTTCTTTGACCGGAATCATAAAGGGGGAAGCTCAAGCTTTAATTTTGTTTTTGTTTAAAACTTCGTTCGATTTTTTTTTCTAAAGATATTTTGATTTAAAAAAAAAAAAACAGACATTTTGAAAAATAACGCGTAACGCGAAAACGACAAGAATTCCAGGAAAACCTCAAGATAGTAAAAAGTTGAATCGGTTTTCGTTGAGGTCGCGAGAATTTTTTCAGAAAGTTTTTTCGAAATTTTTTATCACCTATTTTCGGTAAAAAATCAAATGATTTAATTACCGTAACTCGAGAAAAAAATGTCGAAAAAAAATCTGAAATAATTCTGTTGCGTTCAAAATAGAAAAATAAATTTTCTTCTCTTGAAATTTTACCACAAACCCTGTAGTTCCCAAGTTACGTTAATTAAATCATCTATTTTTTTACCGAAAAGAAGTAAAAAAAAATTTTCGAAAGAAACATCTGAAAAAATTCTCGCGAACTCAACGAAAACCGATTCAACTTTTTACTGTCTTGAGGTTTTCCTTGAATCCTTGTTGTTTTCGCGTTACACGTTATTTTTCAAATTGTCTCTTAAAAAAAAATATATCTTTAGAAAAAAATCGTACGAAGCTTTTAAAAAAAAACAAAATTGAAGCTTGAGCTTCTCCCTTTATGATTCCGGTCAAAGAAAAGCATAAAAAAAATTTTGACTGTAAACTGGGTCCACCAGAAAAGGAATTAAAAAAAGGCGAAAAATGGTCGTTTTCGAAAAAGGGTACTCGTCGTAAAAAAAATAATAAAAAATAAAAAAAAAACGAATGAGGTTGAATTCCTCCCCTTCAAAATGCCGTTTATTAAATTCATTTGTGTCAAATATCGGCGAAATGGCATAACAAATCGTACCAGAATGTTTTGGCATTTTTGTCCGGAAACTTTTCGCCGGTGTATATATATATGTATGTAGTGTATATATATATATAAGACAGCAGACAGATCTTCAAAGGGTTTTATACGTGGCATAGGGAGTGTAAATGTCTGCATTTACACGTGTTACATGTTTTGGAAAAGAAAGCAATAATGTATTCAAAATTAATACGGTTCAAGTGTCTGAAAATACACATAAAATGTGTTTGGATTCTCTATAACTGTCATAAATGCGTTGTTTCAAGTTCTGTATGGCATTTACACGTATTAAGCTAGTAGTCTCGCCACAGTCACGTCGAAAAGTTTATTCTCCGCTCAATCGATGAATGCTTCGAAATATCCTTATAATGTAGGTTGTACATCTTATCGGGATGTAGAAACTTATAAAGTAATGATGAAAACGCCTAATATAATGTTTACCTAACCCTCACTTTTGTATCAGACTATCCATTCCGGCTACTTATACGTACTCTGCGTATACGGATATGCACCCACTACTGTAATCTAGTTCGAGTCTGCTCCACTCGCTTCGTGGCGCTAGCGTCTCTAAACATTGCTTAATTTAAATCGCTATATCTCTGAAACTATACGGTCAATGTTCATGATTTTTTTTACCCACTTCGTCATATGTTCCTCTGTAATAGAGAATTAAAAAAAAATATGTAGAAAAGTTTCGAAGTTATTGCGTGAAACATGAAATTTTACACTGCTCCCCATAAGACCACGTGTAAAACCATGAAATCTTTGATTGCCAATATCTCGAAAACGAAACGGTGAATCCTTTTGAAATTTTGCAGGTAATCATTTAATAGTGTTCTGAATGAGTCCTCAAGATAAGAAATAAAAATCTATAGAAAAACGCCTTGGCGAGACTACTACCTTAATACAAAAAATTATACACCTTACGTGTAACAAATAACACACATGGATTTGCTGTGAACGTGTTAATCCCGATCAAACATCAGTCCCAAAATTGCACACTTGCTGTTGGCCTGAGTTATACTCCAATGGGAGATTCGTATAGATACGAGTTGAAGCATCATTGTAGTTCGATGCTTCAGCGAGCTTTATCCGTTAGTCGAAACAAGGGTGTACGCGCCACACTGTATCAGTTCATACGAGCTACCAAGTGGCTAATGCGCCAGGCGTCAGTTATTTGGCATACACTCGCGCAACGTGCATTGAACAAACGGGAGTACCAATGGCACGGAGAATACCTATCGCTCCGATGCACCAACGTATTACAGTTGCTACTATTCTTGCTCTCATAAGTCGAATAAGTATGTGTGTGAAACGATGTGAGTTCATGTCTGCTAGAAAGAGCGAGTAAAAGAGAAACGGATAAAGGGTTAGCCAGAATGGCACAGATCTACGTTGATTAAACACAACTGGCGGAGATATCCATGGAAATTCTTCGTCTCCTTTAAAACGATAGTTTTGCAGTGATATAGGATTGGCCCATGCAGTAATCGTTGCCCAATCGAACCGAGGCATATTTGCAGGGTTATCCTCGTATACACTGAAGCCACCTTCGAGTTCAATTTTCCTCGATTTCAACGAGAAGAATCTCGCATCAATTGAGTGCACATCAAGATCTATAATTCCAATCGCAATTCGTCATGATCTCGTCCAGCATACTGGTATTTGCGTTATGCATTAAGCGTCGAGGTTACGCAGTGAATCGGAGACTAGAAGCTCACCAATCAGAATAATGAGTATTCTATCTACAAGTTGATACTCAACAATAAAGCCGCTGCTTGATGAGCAAAGTTACGAGCGCGGTGACACCTGTCTTTCTTCGGGTTATTGGCAACCACGGCGTGCGGTGACATTGAGTACTGCCATGGAGGAATACGTACACTGCGCCGAAATAATGCTTTTAACTCTACGAGTAAATCACTTGCCAATAATTTTCCATTTTTGAGTATATCAGCATACCCAAACAAACGAAACCAGAATGTCTTATGTTGATTATGCATTGAAGGGAGAGATGAGGTGAGAAGGTGAAGGCGAACGATTTTCTTGAATAATCGTTAATGGACCAGGAGCACATCTACTTTTTCGATAGAATGTTTCCTACTGACTTTACTCTCCTTTCGTCTCCAATCCTCGTTGGGACTCCAGTATTTTGCTAGGGAATACCAAATTCCATGAGTTATAGCTCTTTATATATATCTATATTTGGGTGTGTGTGTTTAACTTGTATGTGTCTTCATTGGTATTCCGAATTCTCATGATCCCGATCCTTCGCGGGCAATGGAATCGCGAATGCTCTCCAAGATTGGCGAAGTCTTTGACTATATATACCTTCATGAACGTTAAGAACAAGCGAATGCCCTTTTCTCCTCGACTGCGCGAAGTTTCCAACAATTCTCACTGCATCAACGTACCGAGACGTCCGACGTTTAACTACGACCCCAACTTAAGTCTTATAGAAATGGATCGCTGCGACTTTTTCGACAGCCAACTACGCGTATATCATCGTCGAACAATGATGGCAAATTCATTTTAAAAAAGCATGCTAACTTCGAGAACTCTTCGCGACGTGCAGCAGACAAGCTGAGTTTTTCTTTTGCTACGATTGCGTCCCCGAGCAGAACTGAAGCGAAACAGCCGTCGCTTCGTAATTTACCTCGCAGATCTGAGAGGCAGCAACTTTTTCTTTACTAACTGAAGCGAATAAGACAAATTCATTATCTTGCCAAACAGTAAGCGCATAGAAACGATGAGTTTATAAAATACATTCACTAAAAAAAAGTATGTATTTAGAGGAAATTCTCAAAATACTCCGAAGCATGAAATTGACGAAACAATTTTGTTTTCGTAAACTTTTTTTTCTAGATTATCGCATGAAAAATTCAAGTCAATAGAAACGGATACGCGAATATTCTTTTATAAAGGATAATGGTAGAAAAAGAAACGAGTCATGCATAGGAAAAGTTTGAACGATCGAAACGTATGAACGACGAGTTTATCCGAACTTGAAAGCGCGAAAAAGTTTCAATGGTCACAATTGTGTAGTGAACCGAAATGTCAGCAGCGAAATTCCGCTACCTCCAAATAAAAATGCAGCATAAAACTTTTGTTCTCGCCCAATCGAGATTTAATTAAACACTCTGTTCCTTTGAGGCAAAAGTTCAGTGGACTAGCAGTGCGACGTTATTTGACAACGATCGTTTTCTTGTTACATACATGATTCGCAATGAAGAGGTAAAAAAAGAGTGTGATATTGGATAAAAAATCAACGCGAATAAACTGTAGAATTTTCAAAAGGTTCGGCAAAAAAATGATTGTGCAGTCTATAGATTAGATCCGCTATCCGTATACGCGTTTACAACACCTTGGCTCCGCGCCTTCATTCGTGCTCTGAAGTCGTTCGTGTCCCAAGGGATTGCCAAATCATAAATAAAGCTCCGAGCATCGTAAAAATCGTATGGTCAATGCTCTCAACTTGCATAGCCACTTCATACTCTTTATTCGCACGAAGATGAATATTTCTCACACGGCCTAGAAAACGACATTGTTGGTGTTTATTGTTATTTTTATTAGGTTGATTTAGCATCATATTTATTTATTTCAGTCGTTTTGCTATAAATTTTGAAGATATAGGATAAAATTCTTGCATACATCATACACGAAAGAAATGTAGAGTCAAAATTTACATTTGAAATAGGTACAGAAAATTTTGAAATTAATTTTTTTTTTGCAAAAATTGGACTATTTTTTATCTATCACTCAAATGGATTGGGCAGGCACTTATTCAATGCAACGTCGTTTAGTGGTCACGAATATTCAAGTTTCATCCTCGTCCAGGCCTTATTTATATCAATTCTCCTATAAACGTGGGTCGGGTCAAGAGTTTTGGTCCGATCGAGTTCTGCCTGGGAAATTCGTAACCAGCGAGTGATTTTGCATCGCTAAGGATGTCGGGATCTCGATTGGACCACTAGATTGAAGTTGGTGCGAATCGATGGGACACAATACCTGAAAATGCACCATTTTCCAATTCTCGCTCGAATGGATCGGGCAACGTGTTATTCGATGCAAAAAATCATTTGCTGGTGACACGAATTTTCCAGTCCCATCCTTCCCCCAACGCTTATTTAGCGCAGAGGATCGACTAATGGCATCCTCATTGTAATGATTTTGAGAAAACGACTTACGGAACAATGCACCAGTTTTAATAAAAGCCACAAATTCAGCACTTGAGGCAACCTGGACATAATTAGAGAACTGGTAAGCCGATTAAGAAATCATATCAGCTAAGCCCATTGGCGATCACCCTTTAGAAAGTAAACCAATATTGAAAGTAGCAAACAAGCGGTTTTTTCGAACAATGCAATATTTCAATGAAGTTTTAATTGCGTACACATTTGATTAAAAGGATTATTGGAAGCTAAGTTAAGTCTACTATTCCGTATGAATTAACGTGATTTTTTTTAACCAAGTTAAAGAAAAATCTGACTACTTTCCATTTAAAAAAATAGAAGCGTGATGAAAGGGGTGACCCATTCGGAATAGCGTGCATTTGCCACTATCATTATCTCATTATTAGCGTCGAAAGAAACTTGTTACAATGGAAAGAATTAAAGATTACTGTCGATTAACACTTTTCGTAAACTGATATTTTTTTGTTCCCATTGAAACAGACATTATCAGTAGTTGATGCTGCATTGTCGCACATTCGGATGCGCTATGGAAGCGGGAATGTAAAATTGTCTAAATGAATAGGTGCATCGCAGAGCAGTTGAAAGAGAAAGAATCAGCGAAGTTGGGATAGGAGGGAGGTGTATACGGGCCTCCAGCCAAGACGGTAAAAGGAAGTTGAATAGTATCCGTATAACGTCGAGACAAGACTGACTGGCGCCCGATGTTGGTTGTCTTCTCTTTTGGACCCCTAAAGCAGAAGACAATTGCATTTACATATATGCAGACAACGAACTCTTGTTGCTCGTGGAAGAAAGAAGGCAACGATGAGGAGTGATATCACGTGGCTCTCGCATCGTTTTATCGATAAAAATAAAAAAGAGAAATATTCTTAATTGGCTCACGTTGACGAGTGCAGTGTTCAACGATTTCAACCTTGTGTACTACATTCAATCGTAAATATCAGTGAATCGTCTTGATTGACGATTTCGTGGAGATCGTACAGAATTATCGCCACGCTTAAAAGAGAATCTCTATTCTATAAATTCATCACGTTCGATGGAAGTTACCACTTTCATCCTCGTACACTTCCATGAAAGATCCAATGACAATTATATATTCACAGCCATTTCTTCATCGGATTTAGTTGAATCGAATTCCGTGTTCTTTTATCGTTGGTTATCTTGGCTGAAGAACGTAATGAAAAAAAAAAACATCTACTTGCGAGTTTGAGAAATTGGTGGCACTTGGAAACTCCATCAGTTGCCATGTACGATGGCAATGGAAGTCTTGAACATCTCCCAAGAGTCAATAACGAAGACAAAGCAAAAGATTGAATGCAGGGGCGAAGACGCTCAAACCTTCAGCCATTTGTCCATCCAACGAAATGATGTTATAGTTTGGCGAAGTTGTATAATATGATGCAATTAGGCGAATATTATATAGACTGGTATTTTAGTTTGCAAAGCAAATAATAATGTTGTAAACAACATGTATTATTGAGAGGTCACGTCACTCAAAGATTTTCAAATGTTCATAAAAGGAGAGGAAGAGGATAATGTTAACGTGTAAGACCAAATGTATGGTGCTAGCATTGCAGATTAAAGGTAAATTGAAAATGTCTATTGCTACAAGTTAGTTCAAACTTTGAATGCGTTTTTCTCGCAATCATGCTTTTTAACTCTTCGTGGTCACACATCCAAATTTAATAGCGGTGGTCACACTTGGGTCAATTCTACCCAGTCAGTTTTCAAAAAAGTATTGTGGCCAAAATATCCGTCCGAATTGGTTCAAAAAATTACGGAACATGCTTTGAACTTTCTAGATGATGTACGAAAAATGTATTTATAAGAAATAAAATGGCGACATGTTAAAAAAATATTCATAAAGAGGTGAAAACGCAAAAAAGACAATTTTTCCCTCAAAAAATCATAGTTCTGTGAATTTTCAATATTTTTACCTAAAATTTGGACGTGATACTCTTTAGATATGCTACGTTTGGGGAAAAATAGTAGCCTAGTGCGCTTTCCACAAAAAGGTATTTATTCCGACATGTGAAGAGGGTAAATTTTATGGTATGAGGATACTTCAAACTCCAGGTAAGATGATGAATACAGTCCCATTCGAAACCGGCAACTATTATATATTTGCGCCAAAAATTTATCGACGGGTCGATTCTACCCAGGGTGACTACCAAGGGTTAAACTGCCGGAAACATAGGTCAGCCAAATATGCACCAGTTCACTTGAAATTTTGAACGCACTTTTCTCAGATGGATTCTCCATAAAACCACGTATGGAATTTGCTATTGGTTATTAACGTTTTTTTTTCAAACAATTACTCATCTGGTTTTTGCTCGAAAATGCACTACCTTTGTCAAAAAACTTATTTTCTAATTTCCGTATGCAGTTCCTTAGCTTTTTGTATATATTTTAAAGATTTTTTTATTTTTTTCTCCTAGGTTCACAACTATAAGAGAAATCTTTCCGGCCACAGAACATTTTTCACGAGAGGTACTCTGCGGTCTTGGACTCTGACGCCGATATTTTCAATAGAAAATTACAAGAAGATCTTTTTGTACACTCAAAACTATAATACAATATAATAATGTTTTCGAATTGAATTTATTACTGCTTTCATTGTACTGAGTAAAAACTTCTTATATTGGGCGAAGTAAAAAGTTCTGAGTGTTTTCCGCTAGATGTCTTTAGGGTGCCATATCTCACGATGTATACATCGCATCGGGTCATACTACACGGCGATTTAAAGGTGACATTACGCTTCAAAAAAAGTTCTTTGATAGTTTTGTGTTTGGTGAAGCCAGTTGTGTGTTACAGCGTTCCAAAATGGAGGTAAAAAAAGAGAAAATTCGATACATTTTTCAGTACCACTACGACCAAGGTGAAAAGGCGGAGCAGGCGGCCAAAAAAATTTGTGCTGTTTATGGACCCAATACAGTATCGAATGCAACAGCAAAGCGGTGGTTCCAACGATTCCGTTCTGGTAATATGGACGTCGAAGATGAGGCACGCTCTGGTAGGCCGCACACATCTTTAACGACGCGCCAGAAGCTCCGAGAGCTTGGATGGGAGGTTCTATTGCACCATTTTCTTGATGGTACAAAACTGGCCTCAAGAGAGGCTTGTGAAAATGAGCTGGTCAAGTTTTTTACCAATAGGGACGAGGACTTCTTCAATCGCGGAATTATGAAATTGCCTTCAAAATGGATAAAAATTATCGAACAAAACGGCGCATATTTGATCTAAATCGGATAATCCTAACTATGTTAATTTCATCGTCGAAATAAAGCGAAAAAACGCTCAGAACTTTTTACTTCATCTAATAGTTAGCCACTTTTTTTTAAAAAACTGGTGTGACTTTACCGCTTCAGATGGGCAACCACTTTAGGTGGATCAAAACATTTATTTTTTTATTTCATAAATCGTTAGCAAAATATCTTAAGAATACACCCTGAAAAATTTTAAAATGATATTCGGATTCCTTCTAACGGTATGTATATAAATGATAAAGACTCTCCGCTCGACTCCCAAGCGCGCTCAAGTATCTACGGCCGCTGGGTTAGATAGCTTGTTTGGGTTTTCATAACCCAAACAAACCCAAACTCGACCGTTTGGCGATTAGCTCCAAAAAATCTCCATTCTGGGTAAAACATAACCGAGGTAGCGGCATTTCTTCCTGCTATTTTATTCAATGAAGGAAATTCAGCCCTACTCATGGTTATGAATGAACTACAAATCGTAGTTGGCAGGCAAAGCTACGGATATACCGAACAAATGGATCAGATGCGCGTGGCTCGGCAAAGTAGAAAAAGTTTATTAGAGACAAAAGAAGCTCGAAAAACTCGTAACGAGGAAATGCAAGCTTCAAATTAGTTGCATGAGGAAGACGAAGGACTGCTCTATCGTGCTGGAATCGCTGATTAATCGGTAAGTGACTTTATCATTTGATTAAACACATTTGACTTTGAGTTTTTCGTTTGTGAAACTTTAAACATGTTCTTCTCGAAACGACATCTTTTTAATTTGCGGGAATCATAACTCAAAAACTAATTGATGGATCATCCTCAACTTTGGAATACGTTTACATAATATAATTTATTAAAACATGAACCTAAAGTTGGAAAGATTAGATTGTTTAATACATATGTATTATTGCAAAATGCCAGGGAAAAAATGCTAAAAATCGATCATTTTTTCTTCAAACACGTTCCAACATTCAATTCTCGTTTTTTTTTTTACAAAATTTAGGTTCATGTTCTTAAAAAACATCTCAAGAATGCATAAAAATTATATAAACTAGCGCACATTACCGGAAAATAACAACAAATATTTTGGGTATCATATAGCATAATGTAATTAACTCTACCCTCTCGCCCTCTGGCTTTTATTCGCGTTTTCGTATGGCTTTTTGGAAAGGGACTACGAACGAAATAAGAAAAAAATGCAACGCGCAACTGCGCTATGATCAGTGTTAGAATAATGAACACGAGAAAGACAAAAAGTGTTGCTGAAAAAACAACATAAAAGTTGCAACGTAGTAACAGAAAACATATTTTCTCGGTACAAATGTACAGCCTGCGATGATTTATTAACTCTGCGATACAGCTGTGCGAATGAAGCGAAAAGTAGCGGAGAAAAGCGAGCGTAAAACTCGCACCACTATATTGTAAGAGGGAATGAGTTGCGGCAAGCGGGAAAAAAGCGGAGAATCAATGCCCCGACACTGAATTCAGGATTGGACCATCATATACTAACAGCACAGCTTTAGATGAGGGCTTTCAGGCTGAAAACCATTATGTCAAGATGTGATTGAATACATTAAGAAACATTTTTTTTTGCGAGAATAAAATCTACTGAAGTTCTCAACAAGTCTGGAAATCCGGTAATTTGATTGATTTTTTAAACGAGTGCATGCATGAAAAAAAAACACATAAAAATAATAAAATAATTTGCGTCATCGTATTACATTTCGGAACAATCTTTGTGTCGTATTGGCGACGTCAGAGAAAAATAATCGGGCCAGAGCAATTACTGCTACAAAGAGCATTTTGTCATCTTGGATTCCCCAGCAACATTAGGCTATTTCGTTCGCAAGAGTCACGAGGGAAAAAGACTTTGTGACACCAGCGATATTCCAATATTATTGATGGATATTTTGGATATTTTTAAGGCCCCCCGAAGTTCTTCGGGATCGAAACGTACCTATATTGAACAAGAATCTAGGCCTCACAGCTGAAGTCTGTAAAAGCTTTGCGGGACAAATGACGGTAGCAACGTAAGGAGTACTCCAGAGCAATTATGGAATCGAGTTCGAAAGAATAGCGATAAAAAATGAGCTGTGTAGCCGGAAAATAACGAGGGACGCGATCTGGTGCACGTACACATCTAGAAAAAGATGACGATGTAGAAGGACTACTTGCGAATAACTTTTTCCCCTCACTTGCATTGTCTGAGCGATATAGCGACAACGACAACGAGATCCTCGACGCACCTCCGAGGGTTGTCCATAAGAGGTCATTAACATTGTCGTACAGACAATACGAAAAGGGGGCTTCGGCTGGAAGGATAGTTGAAAAAAGGGAAGAGAGGGAGGATTGCGAATAAATCAACGCCAGTCATCGCTGCACGCAAGCAGACGTGAAATACGAAACTGAATGAGGACAAAGTACATTTAATGTTGATGACGGACAATAAGTTGCTCACTTACAGTATGAAGAATTATAGGAAATTGTTTTAATGTCGTTAGATATGATATTAACGCTCTTCAATGCACATATATACAAATTGGACTACCCATACAGTCTTGTGAATATTATTCTGTAGAATTGTAGAAAACTGTTGTCATCACGAAATTTGATTCCTTTATTATTCATATTATCAGTTCCTCCGCTTCGACATAAGAAACTCAATGTTTTGTGTCTATGATCTTTTTCTACGAGCTGCGAAAATCAACGGAGGCTATAATTTATGGCACCAAAAATATTTTGGTGATGCTGTAGTATGTGACAAATATATACATGCGAGTTGGGCTCTTTACCACCAGATATTTTTATTCCATGCAAAAAAACCCTTCGTATCAGGTATACATGAGCAAAGCCTTCAAACGCTTTCGCCCTCCCTCTATACGCCTTCGTTTTACAGAACCAGACTGCTTGACGTTTGTCCCTCACATACTTCTGCTTGTCTCTTCTTCTCTAGCCACCTATTCGTCGCTTGCTTTTTTTTACTTTAGAAAGACCCCTGTCTGTGTTAAAAAATGTTGGTATCTGTGCTACATTACAGCACGATGTTGTAAAATGCGCCGAAGCGTTTCCTTTTCTTTTCTTGGGCATTGACATGCAAAAACCAGCGCGACTAGGGAACTTTTTACCGTAATGATGCTCACAAGCATTGCATTGACTTAGCCGTGACTTTGAAAAAGCCACGATTGCATTCACTGTGATATCGCCGAACTTCGACGTAAAATAATTATTTACTGGACCACCATTGGCGTGCAATAATTGATTACTGGACCACCATCTATCTGGTGGTGGATCAGAAACGGGATCGATGAACGCTGGAAATCGCAGACTTATGTTGCCACGATACTGATCACTGACTTTATTGTTCATGGGGAGGCGACGACCGGATGGGTGCTTCGGGAAAGTAATTTAATCTAACAATTACTTTCCCGGGCGCATCGATTTATCGCAAAGCAAAACGTTGCATCATTCATTGCAGAGCTTGGAATGTGCTGCTTTAAGCCAAATGGAAAAACTCACGAAAATAACTAATAACAGTCGTGTGTTATCGACTAAACGTGGTTCGCCTCATCTTGCGGGCCTTTTTGCATAATGAGCGATAACGGCTCTGATAAAACGAGTTCCCTACGTGGATAAATCATATTGCCTGGGTGTCAGGAGATTTGTATGGTGCATTTAGTTGCGCAGCTGTGACTGCCCGGAGTTTCAGAACGTAAAATGAGAATAACGGAAAACCTACTGACTCATCGGTGTTGCGGTTTTCGCCACACCCTCGCCGCCCTCTGCCCGAGTTTCCAACTATTATGACGTTGGCGTAGGTCAGCAGTAGCAAACTCTGCGGCGGTGGCGAACACCCTATGCCTCGTACCGCCCGATATATGACCATTCTCTATTTATCGCTTGGTCCTGTCAGGCGTAAAAGGGCGACCGACGCCGAGTCAAACGAGACCTGATAGGCCAAACACGTACGTTCTATCCGAGCTTAACTCTTCGTGGATGATCGCGAGACGAGTTCTCCGATAAAGCCTCAAATGCTTTCGACCAACGAGCCCACTTTGTTGCTAGTGATTTTTGCAAACACGATACGTGACATTCCAATATTGTTTTTTTTACATAATTCACTTTCTGCTCGGTAAGTTGAAAATCTGTTGCACTTTCCGGCCTCTTAAGAACGTGTCTCATTGTTTCATCCATTTATAATCTAAGGACTCAATGAAAATTTAGTTTTTGGATCAATATGATATATCGGGATTTTGTTTCACTCCGCGTAGAAAAATTACCATTTGAATATGGCCAATTTTTATCTTTTCAAATGAAAAATACGATGATATTTCACCGTCGATATGTCTAGTTTTTCGGAGTGTTCGGTTCTGACGAGCGAGGGTCGAAATTGGTGCTGTTGAATGCTTAATCACTTTCTGGATCAACGGCTATTTTAATTGACGCCCGTCAACCCTCGTGTTCCGCTAAATCGCCTCGTGAAGGTATTTTGGTAATTAACTGGACGGAACGTTTATTCCACAATTTGTATGATATGTATGTTTTGACAGAAGTGTACTGGATTTTTTTTCGGCATAAATAGGTAACACTCGAGGCAAAAAAAAAAAAAAATATGTGAAGTTCTGGCCCATTGCGAACTGCAGTACGAGCACTCGGAGAGTTATTAACGCTATCAAAAAAGACAAAACGAAGAAAAGATTAAACGTAGAACCGAGATTACTTCACCAAGTGATAAAAGCTATGTACTCGATAATCAATGAGGCAATTGTATCGACGAGCTAGGAGCAGCTGCATCCCCGCAGTTATAGCTTTAATGAACCATTACGGTAACCCGGTGCATGGCGCATTTGGAATCTTACGCTTGGTAACTAGAAACAAACCAACAGCAATTTTCCCAAACTCGTTTAACGTGTTCCTTAAGAGGTAGAGATTATTGGATTCGAGCTGGCGAATCTTCGACTGCCCGACCACCGACTCACGGCATGACGCGATGAGAAGACGAGGAAAACGTCGCCCGAGGTCGGGGACCAAAACCTCGAGGTTCACTTTGAAGATGGCTGAGGCAAATGTAAATTGTGTTCGCATTGTAAAAATATATTTTCTTCTAATTTTATCCCAAAAGAATAGAGATCCAATGTTCCGCTGCAAGGATAACTGAATGCAAGTCTCGAATCAATCATTTTTATCCGAGCCTTGTACAGTTCGATCCATTAATTCATTTTACAAAAAAATGTATCAACATTGATAAACTTCTCGGAAAAAAAGTCTATGATTTTCACGAGCCAATCCAAACTTCACGGCAAGATCAAAGCAATTATCAAATTACGTCCATCATACCCGCACGATACAATTATTCTTTTGACCCTAGTTACAAAAAAGCTTTCCCAAATTATTTCGCGAACCTGGCAATAGCCACAAAACAATAACTATGCAAAACAGCACTTCATTCTGAATCTCCAAATAATACGCCTTCTTTGCCGCTATAAATCATAAGGACGTTCCGAAGTTCCATCAGGGAAATAAGCTCTGCTCTTGCGTCCCAAAGCATGAATAATTTCGTCATTGGCACGGCGTATAGTGCAAGAGCTTGGAACAACAACCAAGCATTCCATTCTCTCGTTTATAGCTACGTGCATGTCAATCCACTACAGGCGCACTCGATCATTAATGTTGTTAATTATTACATTAAAAAAAAGGAAGAAAACACCAGACGGCGGGTTTTAGCGGCGGGACGAATTGGTTAGCGCGTTAATCAAACGACTTCCGGAAGCGAGTGTATTACTCGGTGTCCGCGTGCGTACTGCTCTCATGACGCGTTCGCCCTCGGTGCACGAATACCCCTTCCCTCCTTCGCCCATTCCGCCCCCACTCCGCTTTATATAGCCCCCCTTCCCTTCATACCCCGTTGCCAATGTTGCTCTTGCCGTCACTTTGTACCCCTTGCATAACCCCCACTCGCACTTCTTCCCCTGCCCATTCTGGAGTCTTTCTCTGTGCATCTCCTTCTCTCTAGCCACCGAAAGTGCAGTTGCCTTGCAACGTTCGACGATAGAAACAGCTAAACCACCTACTACCCCCTCTGGTTCAAGATACGGTGGTGTATATACGAACGAGGGAGGGAAAAGGCATCGGCGGGAAGGGCAAAAAAAAAAGAAGCGAAGCTTGCGAATGCCTGCGGGTGCACACCTTTTGCACGGCGAGCAGCCTCTCAAGAGATGGAAGTTTACGAATACCTGAGGGGTGTGCACGCTATACGGTTTGGCGTATAGTACCGGGTGTCCTCAATTATTGGAGAACAATTATTAATTGCTTGACAGAATATGACGTTGCAGAAGCGCCCATGACTCGTGGAATTTCTAATCGTTGCCTTGACCTGATGGCCTACATCAACGACTCAGCTTTTCAATAATTAATTATTCATCTGTATTCGATTGGATGGTCCGGGACATCTTGGGGCTTCGAGGATTAATGATTTAAGAAATACATATCGTTTTCAAATCACCAAATATCATTAACGCGGAATTACCATTTTTTCCAAACGTAACTGTAAACGCCTTATCTTCAGTGATTTTTTTTTTAGATTTTTATTGAGGGATCATCCCACCTTATCAACTCCAAAAAATCGATTTTTTTTTTCGTTGATGGATTTTGAACTGTGGAGGGAATTGTTCAAAGAAGCGGAAGGCATCTTGTATGGTGCCAGCATCGCTGATTAGCTGTAAGTATGATTTTTTAAATGATTTTTCAGTAAAAAAAAAACTTTAAACGCGTTTTTCTCAAAATCACTTTTTGTCTTGCTTCGTTTATTTTTTTTCTTCGGAACTACTGAACCGATCCCTACGAAATTTGAACTACATATTCGTCACATGTATGCCTACTGCTGGAAGAATTATTTGAAAATTTTTATTTTAAATACTTTTTTAATCGAAATATCACTCAAAAAAGTCTTATTTTTGCAGACTTTTTTCAACAGCCGCCATTTTGTTATTTTTGCATAAAAATTGATAATTCTAGTTTGGACAGTAGCTACAACCATAATGAACTCAATTTTTTTGGTTTTTGTGTTTCAGATAAATCTACTCAGAAATAACATCAACGAAGCTGACATCGCTTTTTTCGAGGGGCTATACGGATGCTGCTACCAGGGATAGATAAATGATGTAAAATGAATAAAACTTTTTTTTTCATTCATTTCAAGAGTTATTTTATCAAGCCCAAAAAGATTTACATTAATATCTTTTATAGGAAACATACAAAAAAATTCCCAAAAATACCTAATTTTTCAGCCGTCCAAAGTGGAATGATCCCTTGGTGGATAAGAAAAATTCATTTGGTGTTTTATCATGATGCTTTATCGTTTAGAAAAATATCTATTAAGAGATGAGGTAGAGTCTGAAGAGCAAGTACATTTTCTTTGACGCGTATTGGATTATAAGTACACGAGGGTGAAATATACGAAAAAAATCTAGCAATTACATCATTCGTGAGCTCTCAGTGATTTTTTTATAGCAAAGCAATATTTCGTCTGTATCTGACGCCTCCATGGTTTACTTCACGAACGAAAGTGGAAGAAGCTGGTTTTTTTTTAAATTCTAAAACACCCTGTATGTACTCACCTGTGGTGCATCCGCTTTATCTGCGTGGTACATGTACCACCTGGGGCGGTGGCGCTTCTAAGCTCAACACGACGAAGATCCTACAAGACGGGGGAACGCATCCGCCCGCACCGTGAATATATTAGCTTACCCTTTGGTGCATCAGCAGCCTTCTAGGTCAATGGGGTCTGTTAGCGTTCGCAGCTTTTGCCTTAGCTTATATGCAACGACTCGTGTCAGTCTCTGTGTCCGAATGCACGAGGAATGCGTGAGACAAAGTGCATTCTTACGAGCTTACCAATGTAACAAAAAGTGTTCCTTTAATCTTGGAATCAACACTTTTGAGCTTTCGAAGCGTACACTACAGTACATACGTATTACGTCATTTATTCAGCGCGAAATTCTTTCAGTGTACTCCAACAGGATTACATTATCAACGAATCAATAGTAAATTCATTATGGACGAATTAATAGTAAATAGACAATCTTCTTTTATTTTTGTGACGTAGAACATGGTGTTCTATAAGATCAATTTCGAAAAATCCAAGTGATGAATTGTGGGTACGGTACTTAAACGGGAATGTCATTTTGGAATATTGATAGGATATATTTGTACTCCAGTGTACGGTTCTAAGAGTAACACACCAGTGTAACATCTTCTATAAATGTATAACTATAAGCCATGTCCACGCATCAGGATTTAAAAGAAAGTCTACCTTAAGAAATACGATCGTAAAAAGGCTTTAAAAATATATATACAGAAGACGAGGAGAAATATCTTGCCTTTGAGTTTTAACCACCCAAGCAGAAAATTCAACCCGTTTGCAAAAAGTTCAAAAAGGCCATCGCGTACTTCGCAATTTTTCCGGCCTTCGTCGAGTTATGGGTTTGTAAACTTATTTTTTATTAACGATTTTACTGTGCGTCGGGAAAGGTCAGGGATATATAAAAGAAGTTTAAGAGTGCAGGTGGGCTTTTAAAAATAGTAGTCGCAACGTCGAAGCAGCTGAAACAATTTACCAGCTGTTTGAGCTTAAATGTTTGCTCACGAATTCAATTTCGTTCTGCCATTGAAATGGGATTCACGTAAGAATAAAATCGAGAATTAGCTCACATGATATCGTTTATTCGTGATACAGCTGATTCTCGTTCAAGCTTTCCTTCTTTCCTATTTTACCATAAATTATTCCGACTCACGAGCTGAGTCTTGGTTCTTGAAAGGTTGCATAAATAAGATCAATTTCTCCATTAAGGCTACGGCTATGGTGATGGTCTAGCACAAATTACGTTATTTCTGATGAATATATATTCAGTAGAGAAAAAGGAAGCTCCCTGAGAGGTCTTTTATTTTTATCTTTATCATATATGTATATGTGGGTGTGTGTGTGTGTGTGAGTGCGTATACTCAAATAGTGATTAATTGATTGGCTACTGGCTCACTCACAAGCCAAACATTTTTCGACGTGAAAAAAAAAATGCCCAGCTCAGCTAAGCTCGGTCATCGCTCACGGTGCAAGGGAGAATATTCGGCATCTCCGGTACGGATGCACGAGAATGCTAATGAGAAGCGACTGCAATATCCTCTTTCCAGATTGACTGAAGACTTGTTTTAGCGGATCCACTCGAAAGTTTCGTGGGGTCTCGAGACCCAGCAATGTGATCCCGAGCTCAAAGCATAATAGGCAATTCTAGGTCGGCCATCTCAGACACACGAGAGTTCGAAATGAAATTGCCAAAGGGATCGGAATTAAATTCAAATTGATGCAGAATAAGCATCGTGGATAAGTTTAGTGTTGTATTGCGGTGTAGAGCTCTGTAGTGCGTGACGATTCTGTGTTTGAATCTATTCTTCTGCTCGTGTCAGGGCATTTCGAGATCGGGCAAATTTACGTGATTTTGTGACGAATATTGCTGAGTCTCCTGATATATTTCTTCAAATTTGTTACAAAGTAATCGTGAAATGTGGATGATTCATTTGATACCAAAAATATATTTCACCCGTGAAAATGCATTCCGATGACGTTCATCGAGATCATCAAACGTGTGTACGATGAATCGATTTTTTTTGTTCAATCGTAAATTACAGTTCACTATTTCTCAGAAAGGCGAGAATAAGAAGACCTAAAAAGGGCTTGAATTTTCAAACGGAACATTAAGTATTCCACGAAAAAATAGCTGCGTCTAATCCCCGTCCAGCAAATGCAGTATTCAATGGATATAAACAAATTGTTCAAATTAGATTTGCAGAATCACACATTATTCCTATAAATTCGTCAACGGAAGGCTATACTTGAATTACCGTAAGCCAGGGTAACTTTGGGACTGGCGATACAACTTTGGGACATCGCGTAATATTCGACTTTTGAATTTTCCACCCACACCATGTCTTATAAATTGGAGCGCAATCACCGCTACTGCACACGCTGGTATTGCTACTACCACTCCAAATATTTGAAGCTGTAGTTGTACTGACGTCCGACGGCAGTCCATCTTGTTTTCCACCGTTTGTTGTAGCGTTTTTAGTTCGTGTTTAAATTTTCAATCACCTTCGAAAAACTGGAAACATTTCACTACCGGCAGGTATGTGTATTTAGAAGTACAATATTTGACATCTATTCGAAGTGTTATTCATACCTTTAATTTTGTTATTTAATTTTATACCTTGAAAGTTGTACATTTTCAGCACTGAGTAGGGTAACATTGGGACAGTCCCAAAGTGATTTGTAATATAAACTTACTCTACCACCGCCACCCACACAAGTTTCAAATTTCTACCAGAACCTTATGGTGGGCGACTATGTTTTGGTGAGATACGAAGATGAGCTTCATCCGGGACAGATCATTGAGATGAAAAAATGATGAAGAAGTACTTATCTCTGCGAAGAAGAAGTCTGCCCTAAACTGGAAATTGCCAGCTAAGCCTGATAAAATGTTTTCTTCAAAGGATGAAATTGTCCACAAAAACAAACCCCAAACAAACTCGAATTGGCCGACGGCAAATTTTCAAAGTTCAAGTACTAATACTATTTACGAACAAGTTTTAAATTCACTTCAGTAATGCATTTATGTTTAAAAGTTTCTCACCTTCCTATCAAAATTTGTTTATCCTTCCTAACCAATTATGTTATTTTAAATCCTAATATTTTTAAACTATTAATGTAATTTGTAAAACTTTAATACAAATTTGAAATAAAACCTTTTGTAAATGTTTCGAAAAACTGTATTTTACGTCTCTATTAAAATACTTCTATGTAACATTCGGACAGATTAATTTTTCCCTAGTGTTTCTAAGCAAAAACGGTACTGTCCCAAAGTTACCCCAATTCATGGGGTAAGATTGGCACAAGGATGAAGGCTTTTTACGAGGGTGTAGTTGGTTGTAGAGTAAAATCATGCCCATGTTTTGAAAGAAGAAGGCTGACTTCATATAACACCATAGTCTCAGTTACCTAGCTTAATATTGGCAGGAGTTATGAAAAAACCTGAAAAAGTGTCTCAAAGTTAGCCCGGTTTACGGTAAGGAAATAATTAGCGGACAAACGGAAAAATAGACGGTAAAGCGTTTCTTACGCAAAACACGATTTATGCAATATATTGTTCGTTGATCGAATAATCGCATTAAGATTTACGCCGGAGTTAGTGGAACGTTCTCAAATTACGAGAAGTAGGCTCGTATAGGGTCACGGTATTTGCGGTTCGCGTTTCCAATTCGCGGTTCAAAGTCGAGAGGCGAAAAAAGTAATCTGCGGTTTTTCTGCGGTTCGTGGATACTACTTTGGCTTGCGGGACAGAAATAATCATGGCTCTCACGATGTTACGGCGTTACACGCTCCGAATAAAAGAACAGAGTCCTATGAATATTCCGTAGCTATAAATAAATATTATATAACTATCGACGTTTGTTCCGAGATTATTCCGTAGTATTTGCCAATCATTGATCAATAAATTCAGACGAACCGTATCAGTGGAAGGTATCTTGTGGTGTGATGATTGAGATATACATTCCCGTGATGAAAACAAACTAGAAATAGGAGAGGGAGAAAGAGGGAGAGAGTAGGAGGAGGAGGAATAAAATGACAGAACAACAAATAATTTGTTTTAGGAATTTTGCATTTTGAGGGAGAGAAAAATGTTCTGTTCTATGTACTATCAACTTTTCTATCAACTCTTATCGCCGCTCATTGCTTGATTGACCTGTGATGCTGCTGAATGTTGAATTCGGCAAATGTTGTTATGACAAGAATCATGTTGGAATAGTTGATAAGGTATTTTTTTTGCGGACGGCCGTATTTTGTGGGCGCCAGGACGCTTTTTCATCATTAGTAGGGTAGGGAGCGGCATGTTGAGCAGTCGGGTAAGTTGGGCAATCGAAATATCTGGAAAACTAAGCAACGCACACGGGTGCATCAAATAGCGGGTGCATCACACCATCGCCCGTTGCTATGCGGCGCACGAGACGGTAACACGGGACGTTTCTTTATTTTTGCACCCAAAAGTAAAAAAAACATGGTCGGAAGATTTTCTTCTACCATTGTGTGAGAAAAAATATTTCAATGTTCATTGCAATTAATGTTAACGTTTGAAAACCTAACTAATTAACAAGCAACTGTTGGTTTATTACTGCATTGTACCAAATCATGTTGCATACGTCGGATTTTTTGTGCAATTCTTACTTTACTCAACTTACCTCATACTCACACTAAACTTACCCCTCTATCGGGGCAGGTTGGGCAAATATGGACTTAGTCATTTGAGAGCGATTATCGGTGAAACAATAAAGATAACAGGAATTTCGTCTACAAACTTTTTTTCCAGATAAATTTCCTATTGACCAAAGTAGGTTCCATTTTTATACGGCAGGCTGTTGAGGAATTACAGGGCGATAATTCCAAACTTGCTCAACATGTCCCTCCCTATCCTAGATTACAGTGATGCTTAATAAAAATAAGTTACAATCAGTTAATATACCGAATGATGAACTGGAATGGAAAAATGTGAAAAGTTACGAAAATTCTTCTCCTAGTCACATTTTTCTAAGTTTTATCATTAATACTTTCGTTAAACATTCGGTCACCCCGTGTTTTTATTGCCGTTACGGAATCTTCAGAATTTTTACATGCTTAGAGCAGTTTATAGCAAACATGTAGAGTTGTTTAGTATATAAATTATCAGATAGAAATGTGGCGAGCATGTCATCTTTATAAAGTGCTGCACAAATTCGACGATTTTTTAAGTTGTAATTTTTTGTTCAAAGTTTGGTAACTTGGCTTGAAATTTCACAAGTATACTGGGATGAATTTTTTTTTTCCTGTTTTCGTATTACCCTTCCCAGCTAAACCCTTTCCTATCACTCCTTACCCGCACTTCGATAATCTTACGTAACTTTCGTTGCGTCCACAGCCGTTTGAAGCTACACTAAATCGCATTTGCCGGGGGTACGGGGAAATTGTAGAAAACCCGTCCCGGTATAGACGATCCCATATTCTTCTGATTCTCTGGTGCATGTACTCTTACTCAAGTACCAAGGTATCAGCAGTATTGGCCTTTCGCTCATTGGTTGATGCGCCAGTCGGTTTACGGCTAAGCGGTCACCGCTCCAAGTATTGGCCATGCGTAACACTGCTTAACTCGAAGTACCGCCCGAGCCGAACACCGACCGCACATCTATCAGAGTCAGTTTTCCGGGATGTATTTTTACTTAATTGTAGACGAAAATTCGTTAATTGTTAAATATTCGGGTTCGTGAACGGAATACCTTAAGTGAAATTTAACGGCCCCGTTCGTATTTAAACGAAAATGGATGGCCACTGATATTTGACATTCCTTCCAGCGATTGAAATTCGTTGCGATGTTCCAAAGTTCCATCCAACCTACCTTTTAGTTGGTGTCTCGGGCAACGTGTTACACTCGACGTAACCGCATCCTGGCAATTCGTCTCCGCTGTAATACAAGACCGGGGCGAACACACGTAAGAGACACAACAAGAAGAACAATGTACCGGCTTGAACCTACGGAGAAATGACTTTTTGACAGAGATGAAGGACCGCGAGGAAGGATTTTCGTGATAGGTATGTCGTGCGACGAGTCCAACTTGATTCGCTTCAAGGCTTCGAAACTCGCACGGGCCTCTGCGTCTTCCAATATACTGAATTTTCATATTCATGAGAAATAAACTTCGCTGTTGCTTCCGCAACGTTCCGACAGGGCAAATTAACGTGTATACAAAAAGTATACACTGTTAACTTGGTTCAACTAGATTCCGGTGCGTTACTAGGATTTTAACAGAACTGAAATATTCGTAACGCAGAGATAGGAAGAGAGAGAGAGAGTGAGAGAGAGAGAGGAGAGAGAGAGAGAGAGAGAGAGAGAGAGAGAGAGAGAGAGAGAGAGAGAGAGAGAGAGAGAGAGAGAGAGAGAGAGAGCACGCTACCGGTGCAACAGTTTTACAATCTTTCAGAAACATGCCCAGATACGAGAAGAGCTAAGAAAGTTGTCAATTTCTTTTGCGTTGGCGCAGAGCCGCCTCGAGTTTCATAATCATGATTTCCAACTTATTCACTAGCTAATTGCAAAAAACTTCCAACGTCAGTTTTTTTTAACCAACATAGCGTAGCAAGGATACAAGTAAATTGAATTCTCATAAAAAGTAGCCAAGTGCCTGTGAATTGATTGAAAAACCGAAAGGGACCATTTTTCTGACAAGAATACGCGCTCCCACTTTCTGCCAGACTGTTTCCAGTTTCGTCAATGCAATACTGTTTGGTTGCAGGCAAGAGGTTACACCACCTTGGCGCTCGGGAAAACAGGTATCAAATATTTTTTTATCGATGTGTCTATTAAATATATAAAATAATGTTTACTGTTTACAAATACATTCTAGTTTCATGAACAAATTAAAAAAAAACGAATAAACATTTTTTTCTCTTTCCAAACTGGTGGGCAAATATGTCGAGATCTACTCAACCGATTTTTATTAAATTTTTGCCACATATTCTTTACAATATTATCTAAGATGTAGAATATGATTTTTTTAATTGGGTGCCGCGTTTATTTTTATTAGTTTTTAAAACTCAACGTTTTGGTACAAACTGGAGTTTTTGTTCAAACGTCTGTCATTTCTACGAAAAAAATGTTTTAAAATTTTTTCCCTATGTTACACTTTAGGTATTACCTTTCTTCACAAGACATTTTTATATTTTTCATTTATTTTTCAGACTATAGCTGACAGAGGAAAAATGTCCACCATCGGCATAGATTTTCGAAAAACGATCCTACCAGACGACTTATTTCGCCGCCACGTGTTAATTTTTTTTATTCGTTTTTTTTAAATTTGTTCATACAACTATAATGTATTTTTGAAAAATAAAAATTGTTTTATATATTTAATAGTCGCTTCAACATTTAAAAAAATGTTATACCTGTTTTTCCGAGTGCCGAGTTGGTGTAACGCCTTAAACTGATTAAGTTTAACTGCAATTAATTAATCGCTGGTGGTAGCTGATTGCGAGGCAATCTACAGGGTTCATCGATTGCATCGATGAAGATTCTTAATGCAAGTAAACAATGAACAGATTGAACAATTGGTTAGAAAAGAGAAGAACGGACAAACGTCTTCGGTTGCATTGGGCGCTAGGGAGGAATGCAACCGGACAACGTTTTGGCCGTGGAAAAAAAAAAACTTTTACTTGCGTTGGACCCCTTTTTGTCTCTTGGTCGTATACTATGCACACAAACTTGTTCCTCATTCTTTGTTTTCTTGTCAGCATGGTTGCTTTACGAGTCGGTTAATTTCTCGCTGCAGCTCTCACATTGGTGGCAAGCAAGGAATTGTTTCATAGCCATCCCAGATCTACTAATATATATATATATATCAAGAGACTGCCATGTCTGTGGGAACATTTATACACATAGCTCTGCTCGCCGTCCACGTATGGTCCTGTGGCAAAACCAGCAAAGACTAAGGAACAATTCTCTCTCTAACATCGTCGGTTCCTAGACGGTTGGAGTTCATACGAATGAGAATGAGACGCGGGCGAGAGGATTGTGACGATACGCTTTCCATTAGCCCATCCCTCACGACTTTTTCCAAGCGCCTCGTTTGTACCCTCGAGCCGCTTTAACCATCTAAGGGTTGCCATGCTATGTCATTTTTTTTCTCGGAAGCTTCGCGACATCTCACCGAGGTGGTAAGGACATTGGAGGGAAAAAAGGCGGAAATAGCACAGACACAGATGAGCGATTTTCCGCAAGCGGAATATGAACAGCGTTTCTTGAGCCAGAAAAATCGAAATACATCTACTTTTCTCGCCCTTTCTTCCTCTCTCTCTTTTTCTCTCTCTCTCTTCTTCCGCTATTCTTTGTGGTCACGTTCCGTCTCGTCATGATCGCTAGGGAACTTCTCGAACTTCTCTATACATTGGAATGTCAGACTGGGCCACGTTTGGTGTGAGACTGTGGACCAACGAGAAGATCCTTTGGAAATTGGCCAACGCGTTCGTCCAGCCGCGGCGCCTTCGAGGCCCCAACATCGCGATGGTCCGTATGTGCGTACGAGAGCGAGAGAAAAACGAGAGAGAGAGATAGGGAGAGAGAAAGAGAGAGAGAGAGAGAGAGAGAGAGAGAGAGAGAGAGAGAGAGGAGAGGGTGGGTTCTGGTAGAATGTGGACGTGATCAACGCGATGCTCGATGGTAAAATTCTACGTTGCGAACTCTCTTTCGTACAGCAGAGACAATTGTCCCCGAAAGAATACGAAGATTTTTCTATGCAAAGTCGTGCATGATTCGATTTCAACGAAGGAACTCATAAAACTTTCTAAACCAGTGGTTCCTATTTTTCTTATGAGTAGGGACCACCTTGATGTTTTTGTTCATAGCAGGGATCTCAAGGTTCAAGAATAATAAACTATGTTAATCTTGAAATAAACTTTGATAAAAACTCTCAACATATTCTTTAAACATGATAGTGAAATGGAGTGAGAGAGGGCACTATTTCAATATGATAAGAATATAATTATTAGAAAATTACGTATCGCTTTTATCAATGTGACTTTTGAGCTTGCATCTCTTTCGCAAGTTGTGTGATCGTGGGGCTAATATTAGTGCTCAGAGACTTTAAGAGAGATTTTAAAAACATGAGTTTTATTGAGCTTCAAACCTTAAATACCCCGTCTTTCCCTCTTCTCCCCTAATCTTGTCATCATATTACCTTTCGACAACCAACGAACTTCAGAATGATACGCGCGCCGCGTAAAATTTACGCGGAGCGGGAGAAGCCAAAAGATTTTGACATTTACGCCGTAAATGGTAAAAAAAATTTACTAGTGAATAAACGTTTTGCGGAACATATTTTAGCTTCTAAACAAATATCTAATCGTGATGACTGCTGCTATCGCTACATTTATGCTACAAAGTGTTTCAGCGTACGAGATTCATCAAGCATCCCTCTTTATAAGTAGTGCCGGGCATTACGGAAACAGACATTATTTCCAATGAAAAATAATTTCACTTCGCGTGCTAAATTTCGCTGCTTATCCGAGACGTTCGAAGGATGAGGTTCCCGCGGAACGAGGTGCAAGAACCCGTTCGAGATCGTTTTTCCTCCACGGGTCAATGGAAACCATTATTTTCCCGGACTATTATAAAGAACAATGGGATTTATTTTTGTGGAAGGGGGGCAGCGAGCGCCCTCATTTGTTTCTCCAGTAGTTCATGTTAATTCGTTCGCTTTTTGTACGTTCGCATTCACCCAGGTATTCTCTTTCCTAACATCCTACTATTTTTTTATTACTGAATTTTTCATATCTATCGCTCGTTTTCTCGCTTTTTTTCCTCCGTACCTGACTCTGGTTCTTGCGGATCTTCTCTCGCGGCGTAAGAAATTTTAACCCGTATATAAGCTTTAAGATTCGGAATGAGAGGAGAGAAAAGGGGAATACGCGAGATATATATTCCTGTGAAAGATCCCACATCCTTCGAAGCTTTCGTATACCTCGATGTTACAGTGTGGCTGTCCATATATCTGGCCAACGCGCAGTGGCGAGGATTCGGACCGATTCGGGTGGCTCGATTCTCATTTTAAGCCAGGTTTCGTACACGTACACAAACATACATACGGACGGCCGGACGCAAACACACCGGAACGTATACACTCAATATACCCACAAAGATTCCCAAGTATCTTGATCCTGGAATTGGAACGACCAAGCCGCGCTGTAGAGCAACGAAAGCCTTACTCGTTTCTTCTCCAACGGTAATACCGCTGAATGCACCCGGAAAGCCTTCCGCTTCAACTTCCTGTCTATATACACATATACACATTCTCGACGAACGAATCGTTTGTCTCCGTTAGAATTTCAGTGTAACTATACAAACACACACACACACACATATATGTGTATATATATATATATATATATATATATATATATATATATGTGAGAGCTATCGCAACTACTTGATTTTTCTTTTTACTGTGCCCACATCTTGGAGGGCCAACCGGAAAAAAGTGATACCGGTGGTTAAATACCCTAGTAAATAACAGGTCTATGAACTGATAGTCTGTGGCCCCCTATCGCACGTTTCCTTTTATTAGAACTTGATGAAGAAAAAGAAACCGTCTACGGACATGGATACAGCTTGGTGTATTTACTGGTAAAATAACCAGTTTAAAGACTACCAACATTATTATCCGACTAGCCCTCAACTCCGTCCGAGTGTCATATTTTTCAGGCATGGTTGGTAATTAATGAAATAGTAGTATAAAAGTGCCAACCTTCAACTCCAGGATTATACAACGGCATTGTTGTCTACAGCATTATATGGCTTTGCAATATAGTTCTGTAGACAACATTGTATGCTTTATAGACCTGGGCAAGCACATTCAAGTTTTGGGCACTCGATACCTTCGAACAGTCCACATATAGTTGGTCATGCGAGAAGCTAATCCTTTTTTAGTGCACCCCTAGGTCCTTTGAAGAACATATCTGCCGAATTTAATTGTGATAAATGCAGGGTATTCGATTTTCCCATACAAACTTCAACACTCCGTTGGACCCCTAATTACGAGTTGTTTTAAAAAATCTTAAAATATGCGTTTTAAAGGATATTTATACCAAGTTCAAGTTGATACACGCAAGGGATGTCATTTTCCATACAAACTTTTCCACCCCATTTCGCCCCGTCAATAGTTTATGGTCGGAACATCATTTCTTACTGCACCTCTACGCCTCCTGACGATCTTCCAGGTTTCAAGATGTTCTACGGAAGGAATATAAATTTCCAAACAAACTTTTACACCCCATCTCATCCCCTTAAGGGTTGATTTTCGAAAAATGCTTTCTTAATGCACCTCTACACCTTCTGAGGAACATATCGTCCAAATTTCATGTTTCTATCTTCAGCGGTTTAGGCTGTGCATTGTCTATATGTCAGTCAGTCAGTCGGACCTGTTTTATATGTATAGATTGCACTCAATCAGAATTTTTAATTGTCTTCCATCAAGAATCTGTCCATTTCACCTGAAACACGTTACCCAGGGTAACCAAAGTTTCCAAGTGTTTCCTGTGCGAGTTCCTAGATGTGTATTGTTCCGAAGCGTTGGCAGATCTCATGGTATAATTAGTATGCATTTATGATACGTTAGCTGCGCTGTAGCTGACTTCCAGATGAAAAACACTTCCGGATCAGATTTATCTATTGAATGAGAAATAAAGAAGAAAAGAACGGATGGCATTCAACGTCTCGCTATCGAAGCTCGGAGATTAAATTCTTGTGTCACATACAGAGACCCATCTCAACTTCCACGATGTCGACAGTTGGGCACACGATCAAATCCACGATTTCCCCCCACACTCCATTGCTCACGGGTAGCAGTAGTTCTTGTCGCGTTCAAGTTGGGAAAAAGCGACGCGTAGCACATAAAAAAAAGTCTATTCAAGCACTCGCAAGTGGAAAAACACTCGAGGAACGAATCTCCATTCGCAAGTGCAATTATACCGGATCTCGAAGATTCTGCCAGTTCCATGATATATTCATTCGCTCACGCCCGATCTGACGTTTTAGCAGTGGGTTCCACGTTTGACGAGCGTCGGGGGTTGTATTCTTTGAATGTAACTTTGGGAGAATATTGGAGCGGATAGCGTCAGTAGTGGGAGATATTTAGGGAAACGTTTGGACAGCATATCATCTGAGCTATCACATCATATGTCGGGGAAGTTCCAAATATGGTAGAATTTCCGAAATCGCTGATCACGCGTCACACAGCACCACTTATTTATGTAAATTAAACTGCTAGTCAATAACGTTGGATACTGAGAAATATAAAAATTTCCTGCCGCTCCTTCGTAAAATAAATATTTTATAATTTCTTTAAAAAATATTTCAGTCAGTTTCGTAGGATTCTATTATATTTAGTATTGCATCATTGTAGCCTTGAGTATTTTGTCTTGGTATCGTAAGATTTAGTATTCGAATGTTGCGTCTAATTCGTACCGGTAGAAGAGCGTCCCCTTTTTTGTGTTGCAAATCACAGCAAAACCCCTTATGGTGTACGATTTAGGCAAGTATCCGTCACTTTATTCTAATGTCACTTACGTCTTAGAATAGCTCGTAACTGACTGTGCTCGGCAAAAATCCAGTACTCACCTGTAACATAAATGGACAGACAGATTATTGCTTGGGCTATGGGATACGATTGCGATGATGAGATAGAATTTTTTTCAACATTCACCCCTTGATAAGGGCGGGTCCCCGTGATCAAAAACATGAAAAAATGATTTTTATATATTTTTTTTAAACTAGCGCTCTTAAGTGCGAAAATTCTAATATATTAAACAAATGGACGAAAAAAAAAATTGTTGCGTCGCAAACTTCAGACTTATAAAACAAATTGATCAGGGACGTAAATACACGAGTTGTTGGGAAGCCCATATAAACAAAAGCTTGCACTTCCTACAACGTCAAAATGCTACGTGGATCAACAGCAACAAAATAATATGAAGAATTCAACATCGTTCGATACAATCCTCAATAGTGTCTTTGCGCCGCTGGGCGCAGAAGCTGCGGTATTCCGCAACAATTGATTTATGAACTCTAGCTTTTTGTTTTTTATTTTCTCCTTTTTGAATATAAGTTCAAGCTTGGTATGGATTCCCATTGTGCTTCCTGTGAGCGTTCGGAAAAGCAAAGTTTGCGCATCCTTCGTTTTCGTTCCCTGTGTATGTTGACGGATTCGTGAAAGTTATTTCCGTCGTGTTTATTCAGACTTTTTCAACTCGGACCAGCGATATAGATATAGGTGTACGCACGTTGAAGGCGGCCGAGCGACTCATGCTTGGCACTTGAGTTGATACGGGAGTACAGGAGCGAGGTCAACGAGCTGGAGAATTTAAGCCGAGTTTTATTGTACCCTTCGAATCGGTTATTTTTCGCTTTTTCCTCCACACTCGTGCATGGCAGAGATATACGTGCATACACATGCTCGGCTTAATTCAGAGCAACGATATGATAAAACAATATCCGGTCACCGTTTCCGCTCACCTACTGCCTTCATTCCCCGGAGTTTCAAGTATAATTCCACAAAATTATTCGAAACTCCGAGGATTTTCATTTCTCGAGCTTCATCCCTTTCATCCTCGTTTTCTCGTTATACCGGCCGTTTTTTTCGTTCGTGAAATGTACGAGACGATGTGCATTGTGTCTTACATAAACGCCGGCTAGTGTTTCGAGCTCTCTTCTCCTCATCTTGACCCGAATTCCGCGGCTTAACGACCAAACGAGTGGAGTACATTGTGCGCAGCGTTTAAAAAACTATTTGGGCCCCGCAAATGTCAGTTAAATACTGTGCATATATACTGTACGTGCATATACCCTGTCCGGGTAAGAAACCTCCGTCGGGTGTAAACGTCATTAACAAAGTGATGACCGCGATGAACACAAAAAAAAGACAGCATCGTTAGCCGTGATTCTATCAAACGACGCTCTCTCCTCTCCGAAAGAATTTACAATACAATTGTTGTATTCGCATACAACAATGTGAATTGAACGATAATTCAGTGTTTTGCTTTGGGTTCAAACGGCAAGTTCCCTTTAACCCTTCATGGTCACACTGGGTAGAATCGACCCGTCGATCAACTTTTTGCGTAAATATATAATAGTTCCCGGCTTCGGATGGGACTGTATTCACCATCTTACCTGGAGTTTGAAGTATCCTCATACTATAAAATTTACCCTCTTCACATGTCGGAATAAATATTTTTATTGGAACGCGCACTAGGCTATTTTTTCCCAAAAGTAGCATATCTAAGGCATATCACGCCCAAATTTCAGGTGAAAATTTCGAAAATTCACGGAACTATGATTTTTTTAGTGAAAAAGTATCTTTTTTTGCGTTTTCACCTGTTTATGCATTTTTTTTTAACATGTCGCCATTTTATTTCTTATAAATAATTTTTTTCTACATCATATAGAGAGTTCAAAGCATGTTCCGTAATTTTTTGAACCACTTCGGACGGATAGTTTGGTCACAATACTTTTTTTGAAAACTGACTGGGTAGAATCGATCCAATGTGACCACCGTGATTGAATTTGGAAGTGTGGTCACGAAGGATTAAGGAGATTACTCAAGGTCTTTGCGGCGCAGGCGGTAATAGAGGAACGCAAATGCTTGAACATGGATACCTGTAACGGTTACCAGGTCTGAATAATCAAATTTTCGGTTATGTAAAATAAAAAAAATGCAGCTAATAAATATGTGGAATGCCTATAATCGACTGTTTAGAAATATGATTAATCATTTTTTCTTTATTTTATTTCAAATCTGTTATTAACCAAGTTGAGATATGACAAACGCGCAATTTAGTTCTCAATATCTGGTAGCAATGAGCTCAGATACTAACGCCACATCGTGACGCCTTAGCTATCAAACATACTTCGCGAATTCACTATTTGTGTTCGACGAAAATGAAAAGATGGAAAGAAAAATCCAAAGCGATAAACAATACAATCGTTAGTTAAAACAAGTAGAAAATGGAAAGCAGGGGAAGAAAAGTAGTTGAGCCGCAAAATGAATGCACAGTCGAGGGACGGCATATAATTGATTTGAAGGTTATGTCGAAACACATGCACTGCAGTTTCCGTCAAGAGGAATTATGAATGAAAAATATTAAACATAAAGAAAAACACGGCATGGCCTGAATATTTTCTGTCCTCTGCCAAATATCCGTTAAGTTTGTTCGATTGGTAATAAATAGTGAATTATGATACAGGGACGAAAACACTTTTTCTAACGAGTGTGAGTTTGCAGAACGAGCCGAAGGCGAGTGTTGCAATGACACGAGGTTAGAAAAAGTTTTTTCGTCGAGTATTATACGAAATTTCATTGTACGCGGTGTAAAAATGGGGGTTTTACGCACGGGAAGCATGCGTAAAACGTCCATTATCGTACCGAGTGGAATAAACAAATTTGAATCATCAGCTTTTTTGCGAACATTTTGTGTTGTATTACTCTCTCGTAAAATATTTAAATACCCTTTATGTAACCGCGGTAAGAAATTTATAATGAGGAAGCAATAGTTTATGTGTTTCTAATTGTGGCGCCAATCCAAAATGCCCGACTTGACAGCAACGTTGTCACGTGTCGTAGCACGCTTTATCGTTCTACGCAAATCGGCAAAAATGTTCTATTTTGGTTCAAGAATCTTTCAATAACGCAACAGACAAAACGCTTCACTCTTTGTTGAATCTATTCATAAAAATGTCAAGAATTTTTTCCGTCTATCTGTGTTCAATTCTTAAGATTTTTATTATGTTGCGGGGGTTGTACCAGAGTTATCGTATAGCTTTTGCTATGGCATCCGTGTTTAACCGTTCGTGGTCACACTTCGAAATTCAATCGCGGTGGTCACACTTGGGTCGATTCCACCCAGTCAGTTATCAAAAAAAGTATTGTGACCAAAGTATCCATCCGAAGTGGTTCAAAAAATTACGGAACATGCTTTGAATTTTCTAGATGATGTACGAAAATTTCATTTGTAAGAAATAAAATGGCGACATGTTAAAAAAAAATTCATAAAGAGATGAAAACGCAAAAGAGACTTTTTCGTTCAAAAAATCATAGTTCCGTGAATTTTCAACATTTTTACCTAAAATTTGGACGTGATACTCCTCAGATATGCTACTTTTGGGGAAAAATAGTAGCATAGTGCGCGTTCCAAAAAAGGTATTCATTTCGAAATGTGAAGAGGGTAAATTTTATGGTATGACGATACTTCAAACTCCAGGTAAGATGATGAATACAGTCCCATTCGAAGCCGGGAACTATTATATATTAACGCTAAAAATTAATCGACGGGTCGATTCTACCCAGGGTGACCACGAAGGGTTAAGAGCCCAAATTCAATAATTAATTGCTCAACAATCACGCGGACGAATGACTTAAAAATTCGCACGGAGTTGTAACACCTATTCGCAAATACCCTTAATATATTTCAGCAAATTCTTAATATTTGGCGATAGCTGAGCAACCTACTTAACGAAGCCGCGACGTTTTGTCATTTCGAGTAATATATTATTTTTCCGTTAGGTCATAAATATGACGAAGTCCCCGAAATGTACAAGGAGGTCGTCGGTAACCCTTCAAAGATTTTGCTCGCACGGCGAGTCGTGACTGCCGGGGCGGCCAAATCGTACGTGTTTCAAGCTGTGAAATAAAGTAAAGTGACAAAAAGGTGGCGAGGGAATGCGAGAATACGATCTCATGGTGGCGATGTCTATGTAGCAATTGCGATCACACACGTTCCCTTGCACGCCGATGTCTATATGGATGTGTATGTATGGATGTATGTGTACAGACCGTATATATCGAAGAAGAAGACGGAAGTGCACAAGCAGGTTGACCGGAAGTCGCACCGGGGAGGCGTACGAATTGGACAGGACAAAATTTATCGACGTTTCGTGATAGCACTAAACTCGGAGTACCGATGTTGTCTCGTCCTCTCTCTCTCTCTCTCTCTCTCTCTCTCTCTCTCTCTCTCTCTCTCTCTCTCTCACTCTTTCTCTCTCTCTTTCTGCGTAACACAGAAACCGCAAGAACCGATAAGTTTTTGAAGTGGGCTGCCCCTAGACTTCTGTTCTCGTCTCTATCATAAAGTCGATTTATTATCGATGGCGTCGAAACATCAATGAAAAACATCATAATTTCCTCTTCCCAATTATTCGAACGATCCCACCAGTAATACCCAACAATATATACGATTCAAATTTAATACTTCTGCTTTACAATCCACTTCATTATATAGCTTTTGTAATTTCTTTACCAGCTGCAAAAAAACTGCCATTTTTTTATTGGCAGTATATAAAGGAAACATTTAGTGAAATCCCGATTGCGAGCCATCGCAATGTCGCAACGAATTTTACATTTATACGTACTGTCGCCTCATTCTATCTTAATATTTCGAGATCTGTTCGATGATGATGATTCGTAAATATTCAAAAGCAACTTTACTGTTGGACACCACATAAACGTAACAAAATAAAAATATCTGGTAAAAATCGTATCCCTAATTTGTATCTTGCGGAATTCTTTTTCATCGTCAAATACACAGTATTCCCTATACTCTCAGTTAACTTTAATCCGAAATCAGATTCTATATAGACTTACAACAATATAGCTTCCTAAATGAGAAGGCAAGGTAACAACGCGATTCAAACACATTTGCTCTGTGTATTCGATTCATTAATTAATACGAGAAATTAGTGCCCGCAAATCGACCGTACGAGAGAACATCGGTTAATTATTGTATTCTATGCCTAGGATGTACCTCGTTAAAATTGGAAAAAATCGCCAAATTAGAAAAATTAGAAAAATTAACAGAGGAAGGAAAGATTAGTTCATAGTGAAAGGGAGGGAGAACGGGAGAAAGTAGTTAGAGTACAGACAGCGTGTAAAGAGTGAAATTCGAGGTGCGCCAAGAAAGGGGTTGGCCTAGCCCCGGGTCGATAACCGGGGTGGGTGCGGTCCTCATCTCACCTTCTCGTCGACCTCCGAGATCTCAGTATCAAGAGCCTCATGCGGCAGCATGTTCCTCACGCGTTGGTAACGTATACATACATACACACCCACACACACATTTATATATAAATATATATATAGTTGTAGCCAACATTAGATATATACATCGCGTTGTTGTCGCACATAACCACACGTTATATGTACCTCGTCTCGTGAGTGAGCTTTACTCCGTCCCATTTCATTTTTGTTGTACGCGAAGTGCATGCACGTACACACACACGGAGAATATTTCTCATTCCCATCCCTAGTTTTTTCTCTGCGTGTGGTAAGTTATGCCCCCATGGGAACTTGCGAGAGCTTCGATGCGAATCTCTCGAGAATCCCACGTGGGTTCAGAAAGTTAAAGGCTCACGCTATTGAATAACAATACGGAAAGGATACGCGATAAACATGGCTGATTATTTTGCGTACATGTATGTGTGTGTGTGTGTGTATACAATATATAAACCGATATTGGTAGATGGTTCGGACGGGCTCTGACTCCGGCGGTACTTCGAGTTAAGCAGCGTTGTCCATGGCCGATACTCGGATCGGTGACCGCTAGCCGTGCACCGACCAGAGCATCAACCAGTGAGCGGAAGGCCAATACTTCTGGGACCTTGATGTACATATTTGAGTAGAAGTCTGTGCACCAGAAAATCATAAGAATATCGGGCCATCTATACCGGTACGGGTTTTCCACAGTTTCACAGAGTGATAGAAAAGGGTCTAATTGAGAAAAGTTATATATTAAAACGCGCAACGGTATACCTTGAAACTTAGGAAACAAACATTTATGCATATACATCCACACTTTTCAAAAAGTTTTGCGAAACTAATCGTTGCTTCTACTTGAAGGTTTTTGAAATTATCTTGATATACAGTCTGCTTGACAAAAGCGTATACGGCTACATTTTCTTACTGGAAACCGTTAGAGGGTAGATTCAAACGCAAGCAGGTAGTGGGACCCTTCCATCAAGATGCTTCGTATAGAAAGCGTCAGTTGTCGTTGGACCGTAGTCACAGACGAACCGCTATTGTCCGAAAAACACGCCGAAAAAAGACTCACTCGAGTGAAAGGAAGTTTTGACCGCGATTAGGGCTGCGTCATTTTTTCGGACGAAGCTTTTTTTTGCGCACATTCTCCTGTCAATCAGATCTATTCTTCCCACACCAATACACTCCAAAGATCTGGAACGTCAAGCAATTATTCCGACAGATTCGACTCATGTGGAGTTCTTTGCCATCAGATTATGCCATACAATTAGTGGAAAGTATTATAATAAAGTATAAGTATTAATAATGAAGCATTACTGTTGATATAATATCATGTAGTGTGTGTGTGTGTATTTTTTCAATGCAATAAAAGTGATCTCGCAGACATTGGCGTTCACAAAATATTAACGATAGAACGGTCCTCGAAGGACCCCTGACAGGACATCAGACTCTTCCAAAATTCGAGTAATTATTTGAAGAATAATTTGAAAAGCTTTTAAAAGTAACTGCAAGGACAGGCCTCGAATGACTTTAGAATATCATCCCCCAAGTCATTGGTGGACTAAAAAGACATCGATTCGCTAGATACCAGACGGATTTTTTTTTCGTTCTATCGTAAATGTAAAAAATAAATATACAGTTTTGTAATTCTCATATTTCGTCTGACACATTGCACGGTAAGGTAACCGAAAATGAGATGGAAGGGATAAAGTGTTATTTTTCAAATATATATATGTATCATTGTTTTCATTGATAAGTGCTTCGGAGGTTAGGATAAAAAATGAAACAAAATATGCCGTACGTGGAACGCCCGCAAGGGCGGGCGCTTGCGGCAATGTACGAGGCAAAGCTTGACCCGCCTTCCACAGCCCTCGTGGGGTTAAACGACCCTGATCCGCATCTGTAAAGACCGTGGCACCAAGAGTGGCGAAGCAGCCCTATAACGATACGGGAGATGAGAGCATTCACCGATAACAGGTCATACAGCGTGTATAGTCGAGTATAGTCGAGCTATACGTAGCGATGAGTTCACTCATCACCGATCGACCCACTTTTCTATAACGAGAACGTTCACTTTTTTTTTCAACCTTTTTCAACATCGATATGTCGTGGCTATTGAAAGTACCGCAAAACATTGAATAATGCAATGAACAAAAAAATCATTCTTCGATTCAAATTCGAGACAGTAGAAAACATTTTGAGAAGGTCCTAGTGAATCTTGTCAGAAGCCTCCAACCCGCAGGGGAAATCGATGAAGGTATGCTTTTCACGAACCCGAGTATTTAACAATTAACTAATTTTCGTCAACAATTTAAAAAAAAATCCATCCCAGTATATAGGTAAAATTTCGAGCCAGGTTACTGAACTTTCAACAAAAAATTAAGACTTTACAAATCGTTTAATTTAGGTAGCACTTTACGAAGATAACATGCCGTCCACATTTCTATCTGATAATTTATATACTAAATCACTCTGGATGTATAATATAGACTGCTCTGAGTATGTAAACATTCTAAAGATTTCGTAACGACAATAAAAACAGGAAGTCACCGAATGTTTAAAGAAAATATTATTTATTAGCTTATTCCCGCGACTTCGTCCGCTTGGAGTTTAGGATTGATCCAGAAAGGAGAGAAAAAAGTAAGAAGTTAAGAAAGAAGGTGGAGCATCATATTTCTCAGGCACGGTCGTAGACTGACTGACTGAGGTAAGGGTTAGTAATTAATGAAATAGTAGTATAAAAGTGCTATTATTTGTTTTAAAAAGTATTTATACTATGTTTTCAAGTAGATAAAAGCAGGTAATCAGATTTTCTCATAAAAACTTTATTACCAGATACAACCCTTATTAGGGGTTGTTTTTTTTAATCCTAAAAAATGCGTTCTATTATTTGTTTTGAATAATATATATACACCGAGTTCCAAGTTGATACACGCAAGAAATACAATTTTCCATACAAACTTTTACATCCCGTTTCATCCTTTTAAGGATTGATTTTCGAAAAATATTTTCTTATTGCATCTCTATGCCCTTAAAAAAACATATCTTCTGAAATTCATTGAGATAAAAGCAGGGAATTCGATTTTCCCATACAGACTTCAATACTCCGTTGCACCCCTAATGAGGGGTCGTTTTTTAATCCTAAATTATGCGTTGTATTATTTGTTTCAAAAAATATTTATACCGAGTTTCAAATTGATACTCGCAATGAATACAATTTTCCATAGAAACTTTTACGACCCATTTCACTCTCTTGAAGGGTGATTTTTGAAAAATCCTTTCTTAGTGCACCTCTAACCCTTCTAAGGAACATATCTTCCAATTTTCAAGTTGTTCCACACAAGGAATATCATTTTCCATACAAACTTTTACACCCCATTTCACCCTCATAACCCGCTGGAATTGCTGATTAATCGGTAAGACACTTATATTTATCATTATCATTTGATTAAATTTGATTAAAAACATTTGACTTTGAGTTTTTCGTTTGTGAAACTTTAAACGTGTTTTTCTCGAAATGACATTTTTTTCAATTTACGGGAATAATAACTCAAAAACTAATTAATGGATCATCTTCAAACTTGGAACACGTTTACATAATATAATTTATTAAAACATGAATCTAAAGTTGGGAGGATTAGATTGTTTAAAACATATTTATTATTGAAAAATGCCGGGAAAAAATGCTAAAAATCGATCATTTTTTTTCGAACACATTCCAACATTCAATTCTCGATTTTTTTTTCAAAGTTTAGATTCATGTTCTTGAAAAACATCTCAAGAATGTATAAAAATTTGTTGGACTCTTTCAGATCCGAATTGCGAGCTGCACAATTCCCGCAAATCAACAACGACGATGAAGACACGCCAAGTGTAAGTGACAATGTATGAAAATATGAATAAATTATTGTCAGAGTTGCGGAAATTTCCGTTTTTTTCGCAATAAAAAAAATTCAAAAAATCATCTCATTCTCGGTCTCTTAAAGTGGTTGCCCGTCTTAACCGTCGCTTCAATTTACTAATGATTCAAAAGGGCCCTGGCTTATGTGCCAACAAAATACGGTCCTCCGCGAACGGAATACCTTAAACTTTGGTTGATGGTAATGCAACGTATCTGGAACCCCAAAATTCAAGATTTTTGTTTATTCCAGTTTTCGTTGCACATGTTTGTGTAGCAGTTGATGCCTTCGAAAGTAGAGCTCGCTAATTACACTCGATTCAGCCTTAGTCTCAACGGAACTACGTCGCTTTTTCATTGGGCTTCGTTACCGAGCTTTTTTTTCATCCTTATCTTCAGGTCTTCGAACGCGCCGCGAGCGGAGCCCTCTCGCCATTGCTTCTCGTAGAATAATCGAACTTTAATCACGAATCCACTCGGGAACTGCTCGTATGCGCAACTCGAATGACTTTTACCCGTCTGACGTATTCTACACTACACATATATAATGAAATGTCCCGAGACTTTGTTCCTTCTTAATTAGGGCTTAATCGCTTTTTTTACCTTAAGGAAGCATTTTTTGCGGCGAAAAAAAAATTATGCGGATATTGTAAATCGTTTTATTATAAAGATGCGACGAAATGGGGGGTTACGTAAAATTTCTGAGGATAGTTATGGATAAATATTGTATGTGGGTATAGATACAGGAAGCAATGCACACTGGAGCAAGTTAGAAGTGAGAAATGTGCCTTCAATATTCAGCAAAGCGTAAAAAGTCGGGAGGTAAGCGGATCCGGAGCTCCCGTTGGTATCATGATACGATAAAGTTCTCGTTTGTTGCCGAGACCGATGACCTAGAAGCGAAGATGCGAGGGAGCATTTGCAATCGTCGAAGCCAGCAAGAATCCGAAAGCAATCGACGTCGTTCGTCGACCTTCTCATCCTTCCTTTGTCAACGGTACTCCGTTGATCTTTGCAATTGCAGTATAATTAAAATAGCTTATTCGAAATAAGAAAGTCATAAGGGAGTCGATTTCCATGTATATGGAAATTTAAACAAAACATCATTTCACTTCCTGCTCTATGGTTTTAAATGACTGGAATCTAATGTTAGTATTTATCTTTCATTCATTCATCATTCATTTTTCATTTTGTTTTTTTACCATTTATTCATTCATCATTCATTCATTGATTAGCGGAAACAAATGTTTGTATGTATTCATCAATAAAAAGGAAGTTGACTGAAAAATCTCCAATTATTATGGGTATTCCATTGCTAATTTTTAATTCCCCACACGATGGTTTAACCCGTCATGGTCACACTTCTAAATTCAATCGCGGTGGTCACACTTGGGTCGATTCTACCCAGTCAGTTTTCAAAAAAGTATTGTGACCAAATTATCCGTCCAAAGTGGTTACAAAAATTAAGGAACATGCTTTGAAACTTCTAGATGATGTACGAAAAAATGTATTTTTAAGAAATAAAATGGCGACATGTTAAAAAAAATTCATAAAGAGGTGAAAACGCAAAAAAGACACTTTTTCGCTCAAAAAATCATAGTTCCGTGAATTTTCAACATTTTAAACTAAAATTTGGACGTGATACTCCTTAGCTATGCTACGTTTGGGAAAAAATAGTGCGCGTTCCAAGTAGCATAGTGCGCGTTCCAAAAAAGGTATTTATTTCGATATGTGAAAAGGGTAAATTTTATGGTATATGAGGATACTTCAAACTCCAGGTAAAATGGTTAATACAGTCCCATTCGAAGCCGGGAACTATTATATATTTACGCCAAAAATTGATCGACGGTTCGATTCTACCCAGGGTAAAAGGGTAACAAGACCTTGGCGCTCGGAAAAATAGGTATAAAAGTATTTTTTTTACGCGAATATGAAATATATCAATAAAATAATTTTTATTTTCCACAAACATTATAGTTTTATGAACAAATTCAAAAAGAATGAATAAAAAAATTAGATAATGGCAGAGATCTCTTTTCAAACTGATGGACAAAATATCTCGAGATCCATCCAACCGATTTTGATGAAATTTATGCCATATATTGTTTCCAATATTATCTAGGATGTAGCATACGATTTTTTTGATTGGATGCCCCGTTCATTTTTTATTAATTTTTAAAACACAATTTTTTTTCATAAAAATCAGTTTGTTTTCAAACAACTGAAATTTCTACAAGAAAAATATTTTTCCCTATGCTACACTATAGCTATTATCTTCATAACAAGATTTTTTTTCTATTTTTCAGATGATGCTTGACAGAGAAAAAAAATTCCACCATCGGCAAGAATTTTCAAAAGAGGGTCCTACTAAACGACTTATATCTCCACCATTCTTCAATTTTTTTTTTCGTTTTTTTTTATTTTTCCATAAAAGTATGATGTATTCGTGAAAAATAAAAATTATTTTATATATTTAACAGTCGCGTCAACATTAAAAAAAATGTAATAATCAAATAAAATTCCAATCATATTCCATAATGAGCCAATTGCTGCGATTCGGATTTTACGCTTTATCATTTGTCGTCTTTTTTTAATTCGTATTTATTATAAATAACGTTGAAATTGGGATGTGAAGCAAGCGACAATACCACATTCCGATGACACAGATATCCTCACAATGATATCATCGACGCCCGACAGTTGGCTACGTCTCAACGGATAATGTGCCACGCTCAGGCAGTCTGGTAAGTAGTAGTAACCGCATGCGGTCAGACAAGAGGCGGATACAGCGCGCAAAGCTGTCGATACGGCAGAACGCCTTTTGCGCGAGCGACTTTACCCCCGGTGCAATTATTTGTGCTTGCCAAGATAACCGTCGTCAACACGAAACGAACAATTTTACTCGTCTTCAATTTTGACAAATTCAAGTTGAATCGATTAAATTCATTCCCTTTGTTCGAGTGGTGTTTATACCTCAATGTTTTTCAATGATAAATAACTATTTTTTTTTGACAAATCAACACGCCAGAATCCATCGATTCGTTACATTTTATGAGTAAAAAAAACAATGAATCTACGCGGGCACCGCTGAAGGCAAAACATTTCACTCTGCCAGAATATCCTCTAGGAGACAAAAAGAAATAATTAAAAAATTCTTAATATTCGTCAATATTTTGGTCCTTAGATCCCGACAGGACAAAGGGTCGATCTAGTAAAAAATGATCTCGGATTTAAAGACGAAAAGGCGCAGCTTCGAAAGAAGTGGGGTCAGCAGAAAATAAAACGATCAAATATTGTCCAATTTAACAGGGATTGCGAAGTATATTTTGCGGAAAATTAGAGTCTGATCCCGGATCGGAGATGAAAATAACCACGAGCATAATAAATTGAGCTAAACGAGATTGAAGTTGATTAGGCTCAATTGATTTGAAAAAAAAAAACTTATCCTCAAACCGTCCATAAAACAGTGAGCCACGTGGACTTTATTGCATTATCGAATAGCAGACAATTTCCTCGACTCAACCTTCCGGAAAAGAAAAAAAACAGAATTTTATCCATCCCAGCAATTTAGAGAGTCTGTCTCGTTTAATCTCTCGCACTGACTTTCCCTCGTTACGATATTATATTCACGTAGAAGTGAGAGAACGAAAATTACTTTGCTCTCGCGGAAGCAAGAGATTCTCTGGACAAATGCCGGAACGACGAATCCATTTGGTAATGAAAAAACCTGGGCTGGATAAAATACAGCAATCTAGTGTTACGAAAAACGTCACTGTGCCACTCTGTCGAGGTGAAATGAAAATCGATAGAACGTCATTTAATATGCAGAAGATAAATATAGCCGGGTCAGCTCGTCTCATATAACTCATTTGAATCAAGCATTCTCCATGTCTCGAGAGTTGTGGTTGACCGCACGTTTTAATCTTCATTCACGGAGGAATTGCTGTGTTTTTTTTCCCCGACAAGATACTCAATGCGAAAAATTATTTTAGAGCCTTCAACCGTGACCAATGGAATAACTAAGCATGAAAGAAAAAGTTTAGTTAATTGACGTTGTTTTGTGAAAGGATTCCTGTTGAACAAATTGCGCTTATTATGTTCGTCAGCCTCCACGAAGTCCGGTCAATTACAAAAGTTGCAAGATAATGTAAATTCGCGGTAAAGTTTTATTGCTTTTTGCCATAGTGCACGAAACCAAAATTGTCAATTCTCAAATGGTTGCCCCACTCTTGGGGAGGTACCGCAGATGCTGCAGAAGAAATTATTCATGCTGGAAAAAAACGCACAACTAACGCAAGGAAATTGTACATCTCTCTCTATAAATGCATATATTCTGAGCGGTGAGACGAAGTAAATCTCCCAGACCGACACAATGATCTTTTCGTACTCAACTGCCGAAAAATAATGAAGAAAAAAGGAAGACTGCGTAAAAGAATTGTACGTACGTAGAGAAGATACTTCGGAAAGGATGACTCTGTTGGAAATAATGGAGAATATCTTAGATGCACCTGTGTTACGTCTAGCCAATTTTCAAGTTTTGTGTTTTCAGGAAAAGTGCCCGCGGCAAAGGAATTCTACGGCAGTTTGAATTATTCAACGTCGAACGAAAATTGTCCCCTCCCACGGCTATCTGGACGCGGTCTCCTCGGGGTTGGCAAACCTGGTTATAGATATCAAGTTTTCGTTGCAATATACCAGCAAATTACGACGGGACTACGACAACGATGACGACTCGGATGAATTTTATTGGCTGCGCAGACATCGCAAAATTCTCGTATTTCCTCGACGAATACATTACAGACAGGGCGAACATAATACTGAGATCCGCGCCAGAAGCTTAGGAAAAATTTGATGTTTCGAGAAGGTCGAAAATTTGTCCAGTTTCTTTCTATTTTCAGCTTCTACCTGAAGCATTTTTCTAACTGGGACGCTTAAGAATATCAGCTGTCTTTTTTCGAATAAACATTGCTAACAAAATATGTGGTTATTAATTTCGAAATGATATAACAAAGATCCATTAGCATTGCCTTAAAAAAAAACTAGCAATGTCTCATCGCAATTTCGTTGCAAATAGAACTCGGCAACAAACATTGATTCATCAGATTCTTAGGATTATTGACGTTAAAATAATTGGTGGTTTTTTTTTAAATACCGGGGCCGGGTTGAAATTCCGAACTTTGAATGCTCCGACGGTTTAACATTCCTAATTTTAATGTTCCGAAACTACAAGTTTCGTAAAGTTCATGTCAGCGAAAGTCTACACAGTTGACTGTAAATTATGTAGAACGGTACGAGTAGCGATAAAAAAGGATACAAATATGATTTTTTATACACGATAATTTTTAGAAATAGTATGAAGAAGATCAACGCTTTATTTGAACGACCGGTAATACGACATACAAAACTCCGAATATGTAATATTAAGCAGCCACAAAATTATGAAATTTTTATTATAGAAAACGAGCTATATCAGAAAGTTTAAATATAATAAAAGCTAGTAAGAGATTTGTCAGGTTCTCGAAAGTTTTGAACTCCGGAAATCATAGCTCAGATCATCCAGTTTGCGAAATCTAAAGTTTAGATAGTATAAGGTTCCGATAAAGACGTTTAGAACGTTCAAAATTCCGAAAACTCACACGTAAATTAGATAGCAAGTTAGCCTAACGCGTTTAGATGGCAGCACCACCACTTATTTTGACGGTGTTCAGATTTTCGGAGTTTTGGTCTTTCGGGTAAAATACTTTCGGAGTTTTGATCTTTCATGGTAGAATTTTTGCAAAGTTTTGATCATCCTTCACATTTTATTGTGAACATATAATGTAAGGATGTTTATCTATCGATGATTTTTATCGATATTTTTATTTTCGGTACTTTTCCCTGTACAAACCTCCGCCATACAGGAACTCGAACATCTAACACTACAATTTTTCGGAACTGTGGACTCCCTAATTATGGGAAATTGATACTTGTTTTATGTGCGATGTTTTCATGTCGACGCTTTATCAGTCGGTCCTATGATTACTGTCATTTAATTCCTTAGTGTGCTATTATTTTCAGTTATATGATAATTCTGTTTACAACATTTTAGGATTATGAATTTCCAGAAGTATTGAGTACTAGCTAATAAATTCGGAATTTTGAGCGTTCTGATCATTCAACGTTCGAAATTTTAACCCGGCCCCTAAATACCGTGTAAACAATTTAAAAAATGTTTCCTGCTTGCGAGTATACTCGTGAACATTGGAGCTGTTCGAATAGTTTGGTCTACTTGTTGCAACGCTATGTCGTTGTGGAAAATCTAGTCTCTTCATCACTGCACGATTGTTCCTGAAATTCTCCATCGTCACTTCATCTAACGATGCCTACAGATGAAAATTCTTTCGAAGAATAATATATATATATATATATGGAAGCAAGGTATCTTTGATTGAGAAGAGGCGACGGTTTCTCAGGAAGATGGCAAAGTGACGTCTTCAACGATTATTCTTTACTGCAAGCAGAAGCCTCCCAACCCCTCGTCACTTTTTTCCCTCGTTCTTTCCATCAACGCATATGCGGCCATGAAATCACCTGTCACAAGGTATCCCGGCAGATCGTGATAAAGTCGAGGTTGAATTTTATTTTTATCGAATTCTATTATAAGCCTTCTACTTTCTGAAAAGGCCCAATGAATTGGGATGTAATTGGTGAAAACTGAGTATTCAATTTGGACACTTTAATGAAAGAATTCTGGGCCCAAAAATTGTTTAATTTTTTATCTTCGCATATGTATTTCCCATATAAGGATAACAGGTCCCACGTATCAAATCCACAGCCTAAGAATAACGTTTGCGAATTCAATCGTTTGAACTCATCTTTGCCTAAAAAAGTCATCACGAGTTTGGGCCAAATATATCATGCTCGATCAAAGAATTCCAATAGATTAATTGGAGATTGCATAATTTTCCCCTCATTTATTTATATACTTATAATTTGTATTCTTATAATACCAAAGTTAAGAACTACCACTGGCGACAATCGAGTAACGTTACCTGTCATTTTCAACCAACATTGCATTTTTCCACAACGTTTACTAGTGATTCGATGGGGTAAACTTGAACACGCTTTGTTTAGGTACGATGAGCTATTGCAGTTGTTCAGGTACATGAGCTGAGGCAGCACGATTTTACCGACAAATATGGGCCTGGAACATATTGTCCGGAAGCTTCAGTCCCGGTGGATTGAGAAATTTCGATACCACTCTTTGGCTGCAAGAGTGGGAAAGAATATACAATGAGTTTTCGGCAGGCTGCTAACTTCTTGCGAAGAGAATTTCATGTGAAAATTAATGATTAGTGGGCATTTTTCAACTCCAATTGTTGGCAAATATTTAATAGTTATCATTTTTGCAATTAAATATAAATATGTTGCACTTTTATACAAGAAAAAGTAACCGATAGACTTGGCAACAACGGCAGTTTCTGCCATTGGCACGACTGACTGTGGCCAAAGCGTCGTCGGCTCCAAGTTATTTACATGGTGAAAAACGTTCAACGTTTTATAAAGAATTTTTAATTTGACAAAGTCGAGAAAACATTAAAAATGTCAAGCGGACAAATAAATACATTTTATTATAAAGTTCAATATGCTGTAATACTATGTACGTTTTAAACACCCGATGATTTTGAAATACCCGCCATTTAATATGCTTGAATATGGGCGGCTCACTCGACAGAGCCAGTTAACGCGGTATTGCCACGTTTAACCTACAAGTTTCGTTAATTTCCGAAAACAAACCGTTCGAGCTTAAAAATCACATCATTTTTCAAGTATTATCAATGAACGAAGTAGAGAAAGCACTTGATTATTTAACACGATATTTCTAATCCTATAATTACGATTGGCGCATTTTTTAAATCTAAATCTAAGTATTATTTTTGTCCCTACAGCCCTATAACTAGTGTTTACGAGGTGTCATGTATAAGGAAAGGTGGGGCACAGTGTGCCACTTTTTTCTATCGATTTTTTACTCTTACGAAAGTAGTTTGATTAGAAAAAAAGGGTCATAACCGATTTTATAGACCTTTGGGCGTACAATAAAGCTACCATATTTTTTGCAAACGGATTAAAAATCCTAAACTAATAGGTTCGTAAAAAGTTTGCGGATTCGCTCATTGTGCCCAACGGGTAAGGTACAATGTATCATATAGGTGGGTACAGTGTGGCAAGCGCTGCGAAACGTAGGGTACAACGAACCGGTTGAAACTCTTATATTTTCCTAACATAGATAACAGCTTTTCATACATACCGATAATTTCACAACGGGTATTATTTGCCAATAACATTGGGCGTCGACTCATTGTGCTTAACAACTCGATGACACATTGTGCTCCACACAATTGCCGCACACTATTTGACGTTTTCCCGGCAAGCGAATTTTTTTTTCGAGGCTCAAATTAATTTCGTACTTTTAATAATTCTTCGTGAGCTGCTATTGACTTTCTTTTAGGCCAGCCGAAACCTAATATAAATCATGGACTAACACAACAAATTTCGGATTTTACAAGCTACAAAACTTCGAGAAATGCCATGTGATTGACAGTTGCCCGTGACACATGGCGCTTCTTCGGAGCGTCGTCGCTTCTTTGTTTCCTCATTGGGAGTCGACTCATTTTGCCCCACAACTCGGTGATACATTGTACCCTACTAGTAAAATATTTGATTATTGATGAAAATAACTATTAATTAAACTACGAATGGAAAAACAGAAGTCACTGAGTACATCATAAATAATAAAACTATAGATTAGGACCGAAAACCGGCACCGCTACAGAAAGTGTCGTTATATTTTACGTTTTCTCGGCGAGCGAAATATTTTTTTTTCCAAGCCTCAATCCTTTCAATAATCGACTTTCTTTTAGGCTTGACGAAGTCTAATATAAATTTCGGCCCAACACATAAAATTTCAGAATTTACGAGCTACAAACGTCCGAGAAATCGCATGTGGCTCACTGTGCCCCGTGACACATAGTGCTCCACTCTCCCCTATTACCAAATGCAGAAGGGTTCAACTTAAACGTTAAAAATCACCGAAACAATGTCGTGAAACCGATTGATTTTTGGACAGTTAATGGATCTGAAATTAATCTCTCGGTTATTATAAATTTAAACCGTCTACGAGCATTTCGATTTCCGTGTCGAAACTCCTTAAGATCGAGAGTCTTGGTGGTCGAGGTAAACAATAAGTCCGCAGGGTAGCTCCGTTTCACGAAAATCGTAATGCATCGTGAAGAATGACTTTTGTACAACAATACCCATTGCGAGAACAATTACGTGCGTTCATTCGTGGCCGAGATTATTTATGGAGCGAGGGTATTTCGCACACATGCAATTACAATAAATAAGCTCGCTACTGGACTAAGCAAAGAATGGAGTAGTAATTCAAGTAGAGAGTATCTTTGCCGAGCGCGCGGATCGTTGCTGAGGGAATAGCGGGAACAGTAAATTCATGTATACACGAGGAAGAATTTTTGTGACAGCGGGAAGAGTAAATTCGTGTACACGGGTGGAAGATATCGAGCGTAGGCGTAGGCATGAAATGGGCGACTCGCTATAATGAAGTTGCGTACGAAGGACACGACCAGGAGAATGTAAGCGCCACGTTTTTGGCCCCGAAAGGTCAAAGCTTGCGAGTGACTATAGTAAGACCCAGAGGTTGGTTCATTCGAGGGTTTGGTTGTCGACTGTTGCGGTGTATGAGTCGCATAATTCTTTCACAAGACGCAACAGACGGTGGAGTAACCAACAAACCCCCCCCCCCTGTCCCTCTTTTCTCCATTCGCGTTATTTTAATAATATTATATTGGGTCTATGCATAATTACGCAGTGAAATTATGACAGATGTCGTTAGCAGTTATTTCTTCGCTCGCATATGCGTCAACCATGTGAAGTATCGTATATTAAGTAAAAGCTGAAACTTGCGTCGACATTTCAAAACAGTATCTATCGAGATCCGTGACGTGTAGGAAGTTCAACGGAGAAAACCCTTTACAATGTTCCAAAAATCGATTTTCTTTTTTTTCACATATTTCGAAAGTATAATATATTGAGAGTATATTGGAAAATCGAAAAATCGAAATTTGAAATATTTACGAATTTTTAGCAAATAGTCGAGAGCGCGCCAGGACTGCATGCTGTGAACTAGGGAAACTTTAAACGCGATTATCTCGAAACTGAATTTTCAAAAACTGCTCATGTTAGCTGAAAAAAGTTATTGATCGATCGGGCTGAAATTTCGGGAGGTTTCTCACTATAACATTATCGGAAGAATATACCTGAAGTTTTAAGGTTATCGCGTAAATAAATTAGTTTTTTTGGGGTAAAAATTGTCGAGAAAATGGTAAAAAATATGCAAATTTGATTAAAAAGCCTACTTCATTTTTAATTTTATACTTTTTTATATTTTTATAGTTATATCCTTCCCCTACACATGTCAATAATCAAAAAATATTTTTGATTTCTGTTTCAGATGAATAGAAAAAATCAGACAAATAGAGCACTTTTCGATATCACGCAAAAGACGCCTAGAGGAATACCTTATAACGGCGGCATTTTGTTTTGTTTAAAAAAAATGTAATACTTGAAAGATATAATAAGGTAATGTCAACATTTTAAAATGATGCGATTATGTTATCATCTTTAAAATAATTCATGAAAAATGACTCATTGTCCGGCGTCTAAAGGGTTTTCCCCGCTTAATTATATTTTGAACATGGAAGGAAAAAACATGTATTTTCGATGCACTTCGCTTTGTTAAAGCATCGGAAACTCACAACAAGATATGCGCCCTGTACGTAGAGAATGTCGTAAGCGAAAGTAGTTTGATGTCGATAAAATCAAGGCTTTAATCAACTCTGACCGGCATTTGACGATTACAGAAATCGGACATAACCTTAAAATTGACCAATCAACTGTTTCCAGACATTTACGAAAGCTTCGGAAGGTAAACAAGCTTTTGATGTTTGGGTGCCATACGAACTGAACGAAAAGAATTTAATGGATCGAATTTTAGTTGGCGATTTGCTGCTCAAATGCCATTAAAACGATCCATTTTTAAAGCGAATGATTACTGGCGATGAAATTTGAAAATTCTACAACAATGTCAGTCGAAAAAGAAGGTCGAGGCTCGGGCAGGCTGCTCAGACAGTCGCAAAGACTGGATTTCCGAAGAAGGTCATGCTCTGTATCTGTTGGGATTGGAAAGGAATCGTCTATTATGAGCTGCTGCCACCCAACAAACGATTAATTCGACCCAGTACTGCTCTCAACTGGCCGAATTGAAGCGAACAATCGATCAGAAGCGGTCCGAACTGACGAACAAAAAAGGCGTAGTGTTCCACCAGGACAACGCTAGACCACACGTTTTTCTAATGACCCGGTAAAAGTTATAGTGGCTTTGATGTGCCAGTTTTTATGCATCAACCGTAAATTTCGGACCTTGCACCTTCAGACTATGACTTGTTCCGAGCGCTACAGAACAGTTTGAATAATAAAACCTATGACCTTGAAGTTTGCATCGTTGGAATGCAACGAAAATGAATCCTTTTTAATTGCTCAAATCTGTTCGGGCCGATTAAGGTTGATAAAATCTCTCGCACGTGTTTAGGAATTCTCATAAAAGATTTACAACCACAATGTGCAAAAAAAAAGGCTTTTGATAACGATACTAATATAAAAAGAATGAAAGAAAAGATCGCTGCATTTCAACGATGCAAACTTCGGTATCATTAAAACCTTGAGTTCCCTGGACGTTCTCAAAAACCACTCGTATTACTTTGCCCAAAGATCGCAGAACTTCTATGAAAGAGGGATAATAAAGCTCGTGGAGAGATGGCAGAGAGTCATTGAACTGAATGGAACATATTTAGTTGATTAAAAGCGCTTTTTTTGGTAAATATTTCGCGTTTGAAATTTACTCGATCTTCGCTACGGAATAATGCACAGACCCAATGCAATTCCGTATTCGTTTCTTCAGACTGTTATTAACCGTCTTGGAATTCTCGTCTGTCTGTTTGAGCAAAGTTGGCGCGAAGACGATTGGACCTTTTTTCCTGAATTTTTGGAATGTGAAAATAAACGCTTCCAGCATTCCTCTGCACTTTGTTCTATCTGGACTCGGCAGAGTGAGATCTGAGAAAACGCGATTTTCCTTTCAAGAGGATAGAGGCGCGCGATACCCTTTAGCATTCATGAGGAAGCTCTTTAATAAGTACTCAATGTAAAACGTTTTCATTAGCTTTTATTTTGATCTGACGAAATTTTCTACACCACCTTGATACTCGGAAAAATAGGTATGAAAATTCATAAAATTTGAAGCGACTATTGAAGGTACAAAAAAGAATTATTGTTTACACATACATTATAGCTTTATGAACAAATTTTAAAAAAAGAATAGTCAAAAATAAAATATGGCAAAGATATAAGTTGTCTAGTAGAAACCTCTATTCAAACTGGTTAACAAAATATCTTGAGATCTACTAAACCGATTTTTATCAAACTTATACCACAAATTCTTTATAATATTACCTAGGATGTAACACAGGATTTTTTTTTAATTGGATGTCGCGCTAATTTTTTATTAATTTTAGAATCTCAAATTTTTGTTAGAATCAGAGTTTTCTCTTTTCAAACAGCTGTGATTTCTAAAAAAAATTTATTTTGATTTTTTCCCTATGCTACAATTGAGCTAATATCATTCTTTACCGGAAAATTGCTTTCTTATTTTTCAGGCGATGCCAGACAGGGAAAAAAGTTTCACAATCGACATGGGTTTTCAAAAGAGGGCCCTGGTAGACGATTTATATGTCTGCCATTACAAAAAAAATCTATTCGTTTTTTTTACAGAAATTAAGCTACAGAAATAAGTAGGTAAGCTACAGAAATTGTGTGCTTCAGGTACATAGAAAATGGATTTTCATCATAATATCTCAATACATAATCCTCAAAGCAATATCCCTAAAATCCATTGCTGGCATATGCAGAACTAAATTTCCCACATCCACCTAAGCAAAGCCGCGAGCAAAGGTTATTTTCAAATGAAGCAAAAAAAAAACTCTTAAGCCCTCAACAAATAAGAAGCCCAGATAAGAAAGTAGAAACGGAGTTGCGTTAAGTCCTCGAAAATCCCCGAAGTACAAAAACAAATTGGTTCGAAATAGAATTGCCTATCGTGTCAATCTACTTCGTCATCGATTGGGTTACACATATATTTGAGGGCGAGTGAAAATTTCCCAGCGGTCGTAATTTTCCAACGAATGTAACCTACGCATTTCGCGTGCACGGACACGAGCCTCGAAATATTTTACAAAAGCACATCCGTGAAATTTTGGGTGCGACGGAGATCAAAAAGCTTTGTCAACGTATCAAAAAGCAAATGAAACCGTCCGAGTACGAATAGTTTAAATAATTATTAAACAAAAAAAGAACAGCTGGTTCAACCATTAACGCGTTTCGCTTTATTTCGCACATAAACATATATATACCCGTACATATAGCATATGATAGCTAATGTAAAGATAACATTGTTTCAGTACTGTAATTCATCCAAGTAGATAGTTGCATAAACCAACCCGTGAACGTTCTCCATAAATACACATCTATACGTAGAAAACGAACAGGCACATATATCTAAACGATCCAGCGCTTGCTGCAGGGTAAACGAATTGAATGTCTATATTCAAGCTGTCCCTTTGAAAATGGATCCTTTAGTCTGTGTGTGGGTGCGAATAGTATAGGATAGTATAAAGGATCGAATGCATATGCTTTAAAATCGTGCGAACTCGTGACAGATGGGTGAAGGTCTTGAAACAATAATATGCCCGGGTTGATTATTCTCCCGCGGGTAAACATATATTTATGAAGGGGTTTATACCAGGACAAATTCCGAACTCTTACGGTACATATAGAGACATTTGTCACTTGCAGGGACGGCCCTGATATTTTTTCCGACAGTAAGGTATAAATAGGTGCTGGTCCCGATTTTTTCCAATTTTGTACAGGGGTTATTATGATGACTTTATTGATCAATGCTTAAGGGGGGGGGGGGGGGAGAGACCATTTACAAATTTGAAAAAATCGATTTTTTCCCCCATAAATCGATAGTTCAATGTCTTAAGAATATTATGTCCAATTTGTAGAGCGAAATTCCAAGAACTGCCTGAGTTTTTGCGGAAAAACGCCAAGAACGTTCGTGCCGAGGAGACGGACAGGTGCGACAGAGGACGGCGGTGCATGAACTCTCCTATCTTTCGTCTTGCTCCGATCTTTTATGTTTGGTAGTCCTACTATACTCGGTAGGGCTCATCGTTGTCGATTCGGAGCGTCGCAGGTACTTCAAATTTGACCTTGTGCCAGTTGTGAGCCTAGTGCTTCTCAAAATGTCCGCGTATCCAAAAGGTTCTCATGCGACACCTAAGGGACCTCCACGAAAGAGAACATTTTTTGGAAACCAACATAATCGCAGCTGGTGCAAGTGACAAAAAGCTCAGGCTACTGGTGAAACTTTAAAACAGCCTGTGCTTCTCCATCCTGATGTCCAGAAGCATCTTGCCGATATACCTTGCCGATATACACGGATTTATTCAATCATGATTTATTGGAGAGATGCTTGGGTGGCGACACGCAAAATGCAAACGAAAGTTTCAACTCCACCGTATGGCGCTTAACTCCGAAACATTTGCATTCAGGCTTGAGTATCATGGATAGTGCAGCTTACATTGCAGCCAGCATACTCGACGAGGGAAATTCTGCAATTTTAAGAGTTATCAGTGCTCTGGACATCAGTGTTGGGGGCAATCGAAGAAATTCGCAAAGAAAGTCGACGAGCGACGCGTATCGCGCCAGGAGCGTCGCAGCTCTCTATCGTCCAATGAGGGTCGGAAAGCCCGTAGAGAGCAGCAGCAGCAAAAAAAATCGCTTTTAGGAGAAAGCCGAAGGAGTCCTATATCGCGCTGGAATCGCTCATTAACCGGTAAGACATCAAAACTATTAAGTTTTCCCTTGTTGAAACTTTGAGCGCGTTTTTCTCAAAAGTGTATTTTTCCCAACTGCTGGGTCGATTACGCAAAAACTATTCAACCGTTTTTGATTAAATTAGTCAGACATCTTCCTTATACCAGCAGTTTGTCGGTGAATCTAAATAATATTTGAATTCCAAAAATAGAACGTATTTTTGCTTTTAAATATAGTAAAAATTTCATGAAAAATTACAAAGTTGACTTTATCAAGGTGTCATTTTGTGAATTTTGCATATATTTCGAAAATCCTGGTTCGCCGACAGCCTACGGGTATTACCTGTAAGAATCATTTTGATTTTTTTGTTTCAGACAACTACAGCGTGAGGGAGAACTCCAGCAGTGCGGAAACTTTTTCAGCGACTTCCTCTGAACTTTGATGAACACGACTGGCAATTTGCATTGAAAAAAAATATATATATATTTTTACATACTTAAAATATTAAATGAAACACACACAAAGTTACAAATTCCCATGTATAGTCTTTTTATGAAAAAAATCATAAAAAACCCCTAATTTTTTACCTTCTAAATGGTCTTCCCCCTTAAAAGTGTTTGAAGGGATGGCTGAAAATGTAACAGAATCGTGCTGAAATGTACATTTGAATAGGATTAAGAATCTACGAGATAGGTATTGTGTGCATAATATTACGCATTCAAGCGATTAATAGGTCTATAGGTACTATTAGGTGTGTGCATTAATTTTAAGGGATTTTCGAAAGATGGCGCAAGTAGTACTTTATCGCATCAGATCATATTGTTACTAATTTTATGTCAAAGCATCATCACGTGGCGTTAGTTTGCAGTGTGCGTTATTTTGCCGAGATGTAGAAGACATTATTTTATTGAGCGTTGAATATGTCGAATTTTGTGCTAACAAAACGCATTGTGTGGACAGCTTTGCTTTTTTGCTTCAGCTTGAATAAAAATGCTGGTGAAAGTCAACGAATACTATCGAAAGCTTACGGTGATTATGCTTCATCGATTTCAACATGTGAATACTGGGTTCGACGCCATAAAAAAGGTGATTTTGACACAGAAGATAAGAAACGTCCAGGCCAACCGAAAAAGTTTGAAGATGAGGAAGTGGAAGCTTTACTCGATGAAGATGCGAGTCAAACGCAAGAAGAACTTGCAGAATAATTTAATGTTGATCAACATCAAATGTTACCAACAACAATTGATGTAATCAATTCTCGACAATCAATCTTCTCAATGGGTCGATTCGTGGATAGCCTCTAAAGATGTGTCGTTCTTTCGACGTGTAATCCACCTATTACCAGAACCATGGAAAAAAGTACTGGCTAGCAATGGACAATATTTTGAATTATGAATTTGTAATCATTTTTTTCAAAATAAAGCCATTTTTTACCAAAAAAAATCCCTTTAAATTAATGCACATTCCTAATAGAAAGCAGTCAATACATTTTTAATGTGAAATTACATTCTGTATAACAAAGTTATATAGACCGGAAGATAAAAACATTCCTTCACAACCTCTCGCCATCTCTCACGTCCCCTCGCGTTTTCTCGTCATCTCTCTGGTGCTTTCGCCCTGCCACGTCTTTCATTGTTCTCCCTTCAGCTTCTCTCGCCCTCCTTATCAATTTTAGCTTCCCTCGCGTATGGTCGCGGAACACCGAGGGAACGCAAGGGAAGGCGAGAGGACACGAAGGACGGCAAGAAGGGACGAAAAACCTTATTTTCGGCGTTTCCATGAATCTCACCCCTTTTTCTCATAGAAATAATTAAGTTATCGTCATGAATCCAAGGCCATTCTCTAGCTCTACCAAAATACGTTTATTCCACTCGGTACGATAATGGACGTTTTACGTCCTCGGCATGATAATGGACGTTTTACGTCCTCGGTACGATAATGGACATTTTACGTCCTCGGTACGAAAATCCTCATTTTCATATCTGGTAAAATAAAATTTCGTAGAATACTCGACGAAAAAAACTTTTGTCGTCCTTGTGTGATAAAGCACTATTCAGAAACCTATTTAAAGCCCCAAATCGGTTCCTAGCGACTGAGTTATTGCAGGCCTCGAAAAAGCTGAATATCGCCGAAAAAAATAGAATGTGTTTACGTTGAAATTATCGAAATAGATATTTCTCTGCTTGTCATTTATTATTTTTATTCGAATGTTGTCCATCGTAGTCACAATTTACAAAATACATGATGTCCCTTCAGGATGTGGTCCGTATTCATCTATTCATAAATAATTACGGACCAGTACTTAACCTATATACATAGTGATATAAATACTAATGTGTACATGAAATTACTAATGTACATCTATGTATACGTTTTCCCTGAAATGTATACATGGAGTCCATATGTACCCATTCGCAAACATCTATATATGTCTACAAATTTTGAAGTGCGAACACATTTGTATGGCACTTAGGTCATCAAAAGTACATCATTATCGTTTTTTGGCAAGAGTATCAAATCCTCAAAGAAGAACTACGGAAGTGCATACATCATTATTACCGAATCGCGTGTACATTTTATACAAACCCGACGTACTGTACAACAGATCCAGCCAAGTCATTACGAGTTAATTAGGTTGCGATCATTCAACCAAGTGCGTATGTAGAGACTCGTGTTCACGATACGCGACTGGAAAAATAGCCTGGTTACGAAGGAAAGAAACTGTGGACGCAGGAAAACTTTTTGTTTTTCTCTTTGAAAATTCAGTGGACTCCATTTCTATCAATTTTCAATACCGTTTTGATATTACGATACCATACGTATACTCCGAGAATGAAATTTTTCTGAAGCCCACAATTTCTCGGCTCCACCTCACCTCACAAGGAACATGTTGTCCATTTATTGATGTATCTATAAATGGACAAAAAGGCTCAGGTATGCTATGCTTGTGAAGAATTTCGCGATGAAAAGCGTTAAGAATTGGATTGCTCTGTACGGCTGGTTGGCACACCTTGGGATTCAAATTTGCATGAAATATCGGAACCGCTCTTGTCGTTGATATTCAAATCAAGGGTACGACACGTGGAGGTAAACGAGGAAGGAAGCAAAAGAGTCTTTTCAAGCGAAAAAAAATGCATACTCGCATGCTTTCAAGCGAGAATCAACGTTTTTCTTCTATTATGTATAAACACACCTTTTGAATTGCCAATCCTATTCCACTGTGTTGCGTCCGTTTTTTTTTCTTCTTTTCTCACTTTTGTGTATTATATACAGAGGAGATTCATTCAGATCGTCGTACTCATTTGCCTTGCTATCTTTGATTATATCGAAAGCCCATGCATCGTAATAATAACAATTGGTTATTGTTAATAATGAAATACGATAAAAATATATTTAGCATAATAAGAATAATAATAGGATAGCGGACATCGGAATTTATCCGAAAATAACATTTCTGATTCGTACTTCAGCAGTAAATTACCGTCACGTAATACGATGCTTATATACAGCGTGCCCGCTGTCCATCTATCTGGTAAATGAATTCATTGAATATTCAGAGAGGACGTGAAACCGGAAGCCGGTTCTACGACTCTCCCGGCGGAAGTGAAGAATTCATCCCTCGAGATGAGCCATACATGTGTGTGTATATATATATATATATATATATATACAACGTGTTTAAGCATCCCATCGATCATCAAAAATGTATACAGACCCGGAAAGTACATGCGCGTTTTCATCGGTAACGTTATTCGCGATAAATAACATAATCTATGTATAATTTTTACAAAAAGTAACGTAGTCCTATGAATTTTCATTTTCATTTCAATATAATGCGTCTAGGCATAATTCCCTAACGATAATCGAGTAAATTTCTAACGCAAAATACAATTTAAAAAAAGCGATTTTAAGGTACTTCTGTAGTTTTGTTCAAATCTTAGGAATTGCCTGAAATTTAAGTATGATGTAGACATGACCTTCATGGACTGATGCCCAAATTTTCAAATCGATTCACCCTTTAGTTTATGAGATAATTGCAATTGAATATGGGTTTGTTTTTTTGTACGCGATTCTTATACCTAACACACAAACCGATAGGACTTTGCTCACATTTTTTATTATGTGTTCTAAACGGATCTTAGGATTTATAAATAAAAACACTCGTGTATGCAGTACTATTGTGGGATTAATTTAAAAAATATTGCAATTTTTTACTTTTTACTTTCGGAGTTATCGACTTTTAAAAAGTATTAATTTTATTCCACACGGAACTCGGGCACAACCAGCTGCGACGAGCTGATTGTTGGCGCATGGCTGGGAACTTGAAGCGTGTTTTTTTTCCGAGTTTTAGTAATTCTGGGAAGAATTTGGAATAGATTTATTCTGTCAACAAATTTAATTTGTTCAATTCATGCATATATATATATATATATATATATATATATATATATATATATATATAATATTTTCAAAGCGTTCCCCCTTTTCACAACAAACCATCCTCAATAGAATTATAACTAAATTATTTCATTTCATTTTAGCAGCATTTGCTCGACACATGACTGCCACACTTTTCAGGCATTTGGCACGCACAATTGCAGCGCCGCTCTGTAGGGCATACAGAGTGTACAAGCTCTGTCAAAAATTTATAACCAACGGCATCATAAAGGCATTGGATTTTTCTATACGCTGCGGCCGAAACTTTTAGCTGATACGTGTACCTTCAGAACATCATTAATCAATTAAATATGTTCCATTGTGTTCAAAGTCTTTCTGTCATCGCTTCACGAGTTTCATTATCCTCCTTTCATAGAATTCCTGAGATCTTTGAGCAAAAAAATCAAGTGATTTTTAAGGACACCCAAGGAACTAAAGGTTTTATGATTCAAACTGTTCTGAAGCGCCCGGAACAAGTGATAGTCTGGAGGTGCAAGGTTCGCACTATGAGGTGGGTGCACCAAAAGATCCTACCCAAGCCGCAATAACTTTTGCCAGGTCATCAGAGAAACATCTGGCCTAGCGTTGTCTTGGTGGAACACTACGCCCTTTTTGTTTACCAACTCGGGCCGATTCTGATCGATTGCTTGCTTAAATTTGGCTACTTGTGAGCAATACTTGGTCGCATCAATAGTTTTGTTGGGTGGCAGCAGCCCATAATAGACGATTTCTTCCCAATCCCACCAGATACAAATTGTGATCGCCTTCGGATGTAATCCAGCCTTCGCGACGGTCTGAGCAGCTTTCCCGAGCTTCGACGTTTCCTTCCATATTCACAATATAATAAAGCTTCCGATACGTCACGGATTTCGACGGATCTCGATTTTCACCTTTCACTTAAGGCCTTAGGTCACTCTAGGATTTTCCAAAAATCGATTTGCTTTGTTAAAAATGTACCTTAGTACCTATAAAATTATATTCCAAAAGATTATGGGTGTGAAAAATCTCTAAGTACTCGATTTTCGAACTCTAGCGCAACCCCTCTTGATTCATGTCCTGACTTTCTACTAACTTTAAACGCGTTTATTTCAAAACTACTCAAGTCGGCCGGACTCACAACTCAAACAAATTACAACCGATTCACTTGAAATTTTAACTGTATATTTAGAATTACATTTTCTGAGGCACTACGTAGGATTTTTTTATTATATTGCATAGTTCCTTTTTGATAAACAATTTTCTGACGATTTTCTCATGGCATTTTATACTTTTTGTTTTAGAAATGCGCCATTTTAACAAAAAACAATATATCAAGAAAATCCTATGTACTTCTATAGCTATTCTTATATATAATCGAAAAAATTTTCGTGTCTCATCATAACTTAAAAATTATAGGACCTGTTGGTCCGGCCGTTGACCTTCCAGAAATAAAGGCGTCATCGGAAAAATGCTGCACAGTCGCCATTTTAACATGTATCGCTGTGATAAAATAATTTTGTATAGTCAATTACGTGTATAATAAAACCCCTATTTTGTAATTCCGGTTTATTTTATGATTTCACTGAAAAAAAATCACAAAATATGCCCGTTTTTACCTATAGAGTGGCCTAAGGCATTAATATACGACACTTCATATGGTTGACACATGTGCGAGCGGAGAAACAACTGCGAACAACATCTGTCGGAATTATGCATAGACCCAATATTAATAATACCTTGAATTTATTTGGGTTTGTTTATATTTCGATGTTTGTTGATATATATACGTAATTATGAAGATTCATTGACAAAAAAAAGCTGGGAAATTACCTCAGCGACGGGAAACCCGTGAATTCATTATTCGATCACTTTTTTATGATGTTTAAGTTTTTTATGAAACTTCGTATAACTGCGCGACGTCCGGGTCCTCAACGGGAATTATAAGTTTCTCGATTTAATTGTTCAAACTGAAGAAGTACATCCTTCTACTGAGAATAAACGTCATAACGGAGAAAACCCACTCGAAGTGGCTGGATATTTTATGCCATTGCATATTTATTGTGTTGTGTTCGTGTATGAAGTTACTTTCTTGCGACATTCGCTGTTGGTCTCAAGGGGGAAAACTGTACGACAGCATTCACGGTAAAAGAAAAACGAAAATGGGAAGGAAAAAAATAATAAAATGAAAAAAAACGATGGTGGAAAATCAGGCTGAAAACAGATGAAGAGGTAAATAGTCAGGACAGCGAGGTAAAGTCGGTGGCCTGCTACCAGTTTATGCGTGCATGTAAAAATATATAGAATATACATATATAAATACGATAAAAGACTGAGAAATGTAAAAACCGCTAAACTCAAGTATATACCTCTCGGCATAAGCTTTTCTTCCTGGCTCCACTTCTGGCCAAGTAAACTTTTATCTTTTTCAGCCTCTGCTGACTTTCTTTTACCTTAGCGTTCTCACATTGAAATTCAAAATTTTACGAACACTTTATTTTTTTTCACTAGAATCGTTATTTATCTAAAATAAATATAGCTTCTTGACTAAAAGCATCACCAAACAAAATAACTAAAAAAGAAAATAAAGTGGGGACAGACATGAGAAAACTCAGCTTAAAAATGCTAAAGAATCATAAATATATCGAGCCAAGCATTGACATAAGAACGTACATCCCGATTATCGTTACCGTTACTCATATGATGACAGTACTCAGGCATCATAAGTATTAGACCAAAAAATCCAGCTTCATGCCAATATCAAAGCGCTCCGTGTCAGATACGCGAACATGGATAAAAACAGCAACAATAGACATGCTCAATATGTGAACTCAACTGTAGATGTAAATTTAACATTGGGTAAAATATAAAATTTTAATCAACGGTATACCTAAAAATATCACTAGAAGTTAATGCGACATTAAATAAAGGTTTACGGGGGCATATACTTTATTCGGTTTCGACAAATCGATTTGTTTATTGCATTCCATATTGCAGGAACACTACTCGTTTTATAATTAAGGGGGGGGGGGGGGGGAATACATAGTCGTTGGATTTCCCACAAAGGGACAACTGCCGCCAAAAACTTCCTGGAAGACCACGACGTAACGTCGCCATTTCGCAATATCTTTTTATTAAAAAAATCATTTAACCGTTTAATTATGTAATAAATAGTACCTCAAGTTTCATAAATATAAAACGTTTTGTTTCGTTAAAAAAAAAAATGATCAAAATTGGCTATTTTCTCGTCGTCCACATGTATTTCCCCCCTTTAGATTACAACCGTTTGCTCGGAGTACATGTCAGCGAAGCCATTGGCAAAAAGCGTACCGTATTTTGTAGCCGAAAAAATTCTTTTATTCAGTCGTTCTCTGAACTGTCGATACGCTGAAATTAAAATTTTATGACCTTTTCATGTGGAATCGCGAAGAAAAATAAATAAATAAAAGCCATGGTAACGGCAAGTGGTTCAATTACTCGGAAAATTAAATAAAGAGCGCCTATCAGCAAAAATTGGTAAAGTTACGTTGTATCGCGATTGTATCTCGATTGTTATCCTATTCGTTTATCCTTGTTCTTTCCACGCAACGAAGCAACAATGAACTGTGCAAAATCAATCATCGTCTTTATACGTGAGGTTAAGTTCGAGATCGTTAACGAACTTCCAAGCTTATCAGAGTGGGACAAAGTTTCCTGCTTCTGCTACCCTCCAACGAGAGAAAATTTCCAGTTCGCGAGACTGGTGCAGATCGCGAAGGTGGTTGGGGCAGGACGAGGACCTAGCATGAAGCGAGGAACAAAAAGTTTGTTAATTCTTTAGGGCCCTCGTATTTGAACAAGATACTTCAGTATAATCACAAATGAATGAGGCTTTTGATAACAAAGAAGAGCAACTAAAAGAAAAAAACAACCTTGACAGAATATACAAAAAAAATGTACCGAACTATAACCCGCTCTTTGTAAGTACTTTATGAATATTTGGCTTTGAAATATAACAGACAAACATTAACTGGCACTTAAAACTTGCAAAACGTTCCGTGAGAAAAAAAAATTCAACTTTTCTCGTGAGACGAAAAGTAGAAAAGAAACATACCCTCACCCGTGCACAAATTTGGTGGGGAGTCCCAAGATGCACCCACATTTTTATAGGTATTTCTTAGGGACATCGCATATGGGGATTCCTCATTGGGAGCCATTTGGATTCTGTACTGTTCCCCAATGAAAGCCGTTTGAGAATTCTTACCACGTTCAAATCGAAAATATGTGAAGTCACGAATAAAAACTCGGCGTGTTGAAACATAACTTGCACTCTTCGTGAGCGTTTACGTGTGTGGTGATGTTATGTCAAGGTGCAGTAAAAAATAAATAAAAGACGATAATTGTAGTGGATTTTCAGTGATGTGATTCAAATTGATTTCTAAGATATACTTTTTTTAAGATAAAATTTATACTTTTTGGAGATCTACTCATTTTGTATGCCTATATATCTTGTTTAAAAAATTAAACGTACAGAATGCAATGAAATCCATCAACGATCGTATCGAATTCTGGTCGATAATACGGGAATCCTTTAGGATTCGAATTGTATTCGTGCATTGGATCCCAATGGGGAATCCCGATCAGAATCCAATGTACTAGCGTGACGTTTTATTATAGAGATTCAATGCGATGATTGGAACCCATGAATGATATTAGGAAATAAGGACAAGTATGGGAATCCAATTAGATCCCTACGACAATTTCTGCACGGGCAGTCGTATACATATCCAATACAAGTTTCTAACGTCACAAGAGTTGAAAAAAAAAACAAAATACTTTGAGAATGAAATCTACCTAAAAAAACCTATTTAAAACTTTGTCAGAACAAACGATAAAACGTGGAAAAAAGACAAAGTATAATATCCGAAATGAATATATATATCTGCGTGTATATAGACATTAACGAGTTCGTGCAACACAAAGTGGATGGGCAGTCGAGGTCGGCTCCAGCGATACTTCGGGTCAAGTGTTGTGGATGGCCGATACTCGGAACGGTGACCGCTTAGCATGCAACGGCTGGCGCATCAACTATTGAGCGGAAGGCCACTACTTCTGAGACCTTGGTGTAGATATTTGAGTAAAACGTCTGCGTACCAGAGAATCGGAAGAATATGGGGCCGTCTATATGGGTACGGGTTTTCCACAGTTTCCCCGTACCCTCGACAACTGCCGTATAGTATAGACGGCAGTGGACGCAACGGAAGTTAGGTTGAATTAGCGAAGTACGGATAGGGAGTGACATGAAAGGGTTCAATTAGTAAGAGTAACGCGTATTTACGGTTGATGAAAATGGCCTTTCAAGACCGCAGTTGATGCTTTCGATAGTACGAGACGTGTTGGCGGCTCATTTTAACAGGGTGAAGAAAAATGAATTTTAGTGTCTACCCACAAAGCAAATCTTTGATGTATGCCCAAAATAGACTAATTTATTGTTAATAAACCCCCTGATTATAATTGAAAAGAGACGAGGGAACGCGCTCGAATTTGGAAGGGATCGTGAGTATACCAAATGAGATGGAATAGCCCCGTGGATGCGCTTGAGGCAGACAGTTTTTCCTTGCATCTTCTTATGAAAAACATCCCGGGAAAGAGGAAAAATAATTACTTATGGCCACCAAAGGGGGAAAAAACGAGTCACAAAAGGATAAGAAGTGTATGAACGTTGAATAGAAAAAGAGAAATAGGAAGACAGAGAGAGAGAGAGAGAGAGAGAGAGAGAGAGAGAGAGAGAGAGAAGCAAAACGAGGACTTTCCAGTTTAGGTAACCAAGAGGATGGACTGCCGCTTCCATTCGAGTCGGTTTACTCGTTGCTCAGCAGTGCCTAAAGCTGTCACACACGACCCGAAAAGCTTTGCGCACTTATCCACCCACGAAGCATACAATATATAGTCGACACGATAATCTTTTAGCCACCGGCAGCTTTTTTTCATATTCAAAAACCTCTAGCATCCTTTTTCCCCCTACAAAGAGAAAAGGCGAACGATCAAAATTTGAAAAAAAAAGCTGAAACCCCGACGGATAAAGTAGTATCGTGGAAAGTTTATAATCATTTTGTTGGCACAGGCTGGATGGAAAGTTTGAAAAGGGTCGAAGGTTTCACCGATGAATATTGAAGGGTAGTGATTTTTTTTTCTTCAGGCTTCCAATATGCCTAATGACAGTTCAACTTCTAAGTTTCCACAAATTTTGCTACACTGCTTTCAACGATAAATAAATAAAGTCTCGGCAATTTAGAAGTTTCTTGAAATGAAAAATCGGTAATTTAACCATAATTAGTATCTCTTGCAATCATATCAAATACGATAATCGTACAAATTCTGATACGATGCATAATATGTTACTTCAAGAAACGTGCAATTAATTGGCTATATTCTTATTTTCTTTGTATCTCGAAAACGATCTAGTGGAACATCGAAGTTAAACTCTCATTGAACTACATGCACATGTAAAAGAAGATAAGTATCCTTGAAAATTCATCGGCAAAACGCCCGATGTTTCCAAAATTATTGTAGCGAGTTGCGCTCGTTCGGTCCAGCACCGCGAATGTTTTTTTTTATTATTCAACTGCCCCAAATTTATCTTTGATTGTTTGCAATGTATATTTTACTGTCCAGAATGAAAAATATGTTTCGTTGTCAAAAAAAAAAACAGATTTTACTTGGCTGACTACGTTCAACTTTTGAGAATGAAAAATAATTTTTCTCTGAAAAAAAACCATATCCTATTTGACTGTTCAAATTTTACTACGCAAATGGCAAAATATTTATAAGTTAAAATAAGTAGACCCTTTTCGAGGTGTTCCTGATAAAAAATCTTATCGACGTATTTTTTTCATTGCGCGAAATACTCAACCACGCGGGAATATAAAAGTTGAAATGCAATTGTGTCACAAGCGCCGTTGAGAGCAGAGGAAGACTGGAATGAAAAAAAATCCGGCAATAAATCATGGTCGACAGATATTGTTTTGAGGGACAGACAAATAACCGTCATGAGACTTCTCGTGAGAACGTACGAAAAGAAAAACGTGAAAACATACGAAGAAGTGCAACCAAGTGGCAATATATTTTCGATATGTCGGAAAATTTTCAGGACTAGATCCACATATACATATACGCACACATGTGCATCCCGAATTGCACCAAGGGGTGTGTTCCAAGGAGGCGAGAGGTATCTAACGATTTCCGTTTTCGCATTGCTTTTTCGTCTACCTTTTTCTCTTCGATGGCCATTTCTTGGTTATACACTTTGGTACAGCTCGAGCATGCTTAAAGGAATGTACCATTAAATGCACCATTGATTTTCTTATCGAATCCAATCTTATCCCATAAACCACATTTTATGTTCTGCAATGCTAAAAACGACATATCTGTATATACGTATACTTTCAGTAGTAGACAGAACATTTCATCATTTGAATTTATCATAATATATTTGGTATATTCGTTAAAAAAAACATTTGACCGTTGATCAAATACTTAACCGAACCTTTATCTCTTCAGACTTTGACGAACATCGCAAAGAACCGAATCCATTCCGTAAGGAAGCTGTCTGGCATTAACTGAAAATGGATCCCTATTACTTCGAAAATAACATCTCTTTTTTTAACTTCTATTAAAAATAACAAGTCTCTTAATCGCTCGGTAACCTTCAACGTCGTAGCAAAGATCGAAAGACGCCAATCCACCAAATTTTAATTGGCGATCAGCAAATGAGTAGCAATTACCCAGATTCTGCGCTGATAGAAGAGGGACAAAAAAAAACAAAAATATCGTTTAGACATTGGTACTGTTAAGCAAGATGGAAATATATTCAGTGTCATGAGAGAAAAATAAATCTAAGGAAATCTACGAAACTTACACGTTTCGTGGGTCAGAGTGTAGGGGAGAGGTGTACGAGTTGATCCCATGGGGTAAGATGATCATTTTCAATTGCGACGAAACTATCAACGTTATCTAGTGGTATTCTTTGGTAAAACATAGCGCCCCCCCCCCCCCCCCCCCGCCACCGCCCCCCGCGCAAGTCAAGTCATGATGGCGGTGTGAGCGACGCACTTGTTTCGACGGAGAAAAATTTAAATTGTGAGCTGTTGATCTAAGGTAAGGTTGACTTTATGCTTAGGGAACTTTTATTGTATACTGTCAGTTGCAATCATTGTTGTGTTTGTGGCTTTATAATATGCTCAATTTGGTTTTTTGGTTGGCGTGGTAACAGCGGAATACTTATAGGTCATGTTATCGAGGAATAAATGAAAAAGTTGAGTTTGGGGCAAGATGATTCCCTTCTAGGTGTATAAGATGATCCCTGGAGATCATCTTGTAAACAAATAACGTACCTACTTTGTATTTGTTAAAGGTAATGCAGCGTAATTACAAAAGTTGGTTTTGTTGGTTTATTTTTAAATCAACAATTTTAATATATAAAATCTAAATTTAATTTAAATACATTAATAAATAGATAATAAATAAATTAATTGAATTAAATTTGAATAAAATAAATAATACATTTAAATAAATGTAAGTTGGTTTATTTTTTTTAGATTGTACGATGAAGAATTTTTTTTCACCATATGATCTTGATTATGAGAGTTTGTTGTCCTAATTATATAAAAAGATTGTCTATTTACGTTCGAACTACATTATTAATGTATAATTGATATCACAAATAATAATGTATGTACCTAAATAATTTAAGACTGGCTGTAGAAGACTGGTTTACTTTGATTCTAGTTGGGTGAGATAAAACTTCTAATATTTATTTTTGCAAATTTTTATTTATATTTACCTAATTTGTCCAAAATTTTTAAAAAAATCCCAAAATAGGGGAAAGATGATTCGGGGGATCATCTTGTTCATACCCCAGGGATCATCTTCAACACCGGAGTATCCAAGATGATCCTTATGTAAGGTTTTTAAAAAAGGAAATATTTTTATTGAAACCCTAATAAATTGAATCTTTCGCATATGCCAATCGTAAGATAGACAAATATGCTAGTAGTAAACGCTTTCAAATCTTAATTATGTTGAATATCTTTGAAATTACGAGCATTCTCCCTTAGGAGGATCATCTTGTACACCTTTCCCCTACCTTTTTTAGCGGTCCCATCGAATTTTCCGGGTAGAACTCGGTCGGATCAAAGCTCTCGGTCCAGCAACCGTTTATGGAAAAAAAAATCCATCTGCTGGGCTAAATAAGGGCTGGGCGGGAATGACACTAAGAAATTTGTGACCAGCAACCCATTTCACATCGAACAAGATCCTGCTAAATCCATTTTGGCGAGAAATAAAAAAATGGTCAATTTCCAGGTCTTGTGTCCCATCGATTACGACCAACAGTAAACTGGCGGTTCTATCGAGTTCCCGACACCCTTTTCGATGCGATATCATCTTTCTTCACCTCTCATCCCCCGATAAGGGTGGGTTCCGGCGAATTAAGTTCGTTGAATTTTTCTAGAGCTATAACGTGCACGACGTTGTGGGAAATTAAGGACGCTCCGTCACGGAGGGCCGGGTTGCGTGGGCGCATAAGCAGAGCCCTCTTTTTCTTTAGTAATACGCATGTTTGTCATAATACAGTTGGATATAAACGTATTATTGGTAATTTTATAAAAAACTTATTAGCTGTACATCGATAAATAAAAACCGTTACGGTACTGCATGGAGAATTACGACAACGTTGCAATTCTCCATCTCACTCTGTCCTCCGATTTCTCTGTCATACTCATAACGCCGAGCGGACCGCGGGTCGTCGCGAGATTTTAACTTGTTATTGTGAACGAAATTTTTAATTTTCAAAGAGCTTACACAATATTTCAAAGATGTCTGTTTACTCTGCGATGCAACTTTATTTTCTATTATTGTTGAGAAGTAACTGGCCGGTTTCATTGATCGATAAAATTTGATATTTTAATACGATAGATCCAATTGTTCTACCTACATGTCAATCGCAAACGAAGTTAAGGTTGGATAGCTGGTGATTTAATTCGCGCGCATGTGCACCTAAGGTATACAAAACCTCTCGGAACTTCAAGTATTCCGATAGTTTAACATCAAATATCTTTTTACATAAGTCGTTAACCCAAAACTTTTTTATTGTATTTGAAATCCTCATCACCTAATCAACGTGACTGTAGTTTTTTTGTCAATATCTGTTGCGTGAGAGTAAAGACATGATATAAGCGTTTTGAGGGTAACTCTTTCATAAGCCCTGTGTTAAAAATCCTAAGTTCAACAATTTGTTGAACTTAGTATTTTCCTAAGTTCATCTTTCTTATTTAGTCGTTGACCTTATCTGAAACTTCGCATACGTGAACATGGGTACTTTATCTATGATATCCCCAAAAATGATTTTTTTCTAGACGTAAAACGTTTGTGACGGAGCCTCCTTAAAAGAAAGAAACAGACAAAAAAATAATTGCGTTGCAATAATGCAAACTTCAGACCCATCAAAAATTCGATTATTCAAAATACATTAACGTTATGGAGTTTTTAAAATCAATGCAAGATTTTTTATGTTCGTGCGGGTGAAAAATGAGGTTGGCTTCGATCAGTCGAACTTGTAAATTACCTTGTGTAACATATACGTTTCCAAGTCGTATATTCCTAGCACGTGTGTTACCTGTCAAAGGAGAAAGCAAACTTTTGTGCAAAACTTTGCGTAGAGATACATGAAGTCGCGTCTCATGTGGTGCTTGGTAAAAGCTAGTTTGTGATATATATATTCGCCTATACATACACACACTCTCATATATATATATATAATACACGAGTGTGGTTATATATACAAGAAGTATAGTGCTTTATAAGACAATTATATATATATAACCTGGCCTGGATAAGATACACACATGCATGCGTATATATGCACAAAAAAACTATTGCCGATCACAGGGTTGAAAAACAATTGAAACTGTTGACATGCTCATACCTTCGGGCGCTTGCGTAAGTATATATACCTTTTGTACACTCCCAAGTGCATACAAATGTATACATATGTACGTATATGCATACATACATAGGTACGTACATACATACAAACATAGATACGTGCATACGTACATACATAGTCTACATGAAGTTTCAATATACAGAGTGTACCAATTCAATAGGAAAAGCTGGAAAACACGTGACCCCTTACGAAGTACGCATCGGAAAACTTCAAAGTCTTCTTTCCACGACCATCATTCTTTGATAAACTTTTCATAAATATCGTGTATCAGGCATGAATTATCGATGTTTCATCATTTTTATCTACCGAGTGAATTGTCAAAAAAATATTACCAGTTTTTCCTGAATAACCGAACATAGCGCACAAAGGAAGAATCACAGAAACGGACTTTAAGATTTTTCGAGTGCATGTTCGTTTACACAGGACACTCTGTATACAGAGCCACAGTATTTTTTTTAATTCGCAATAGACTTTTTCATTCTCGATGTCAATATGGGTACTGAGCAATAACGCAGCAATGACTGTTTCCCACTGTATCTCATTATGTAGCTTTCGTACCAAGGGTAATCGTAGTATTTGCTGCTGCGAATACAATTGAAAAGGTAGAGAAGGGCAAGAAGGGAGTGAGGGAAAGAGAGAGAAACAGAGTATAGGACTCGTAATGAACGTTTGATCATTGTGATGACTCATGACTGCCATAATGTCCAAATCACCGAGGTAAGATCACCTTTACCCTTGTGTGAATTCGGTCGATCGAAGAGTGCTGATAAATCTTCGGATGAAAACGATTTAGTACTGTTATTACTGTAATTTGTCTTGTCACCCGAAGAACAGTGATTCGAGAGATTCGTGCACAGGCTCATTGTAACTTCAATTAGGTCTCAGAGAATCAGTAAACTTTTTCGATGACATAAGTCTCTCCGAGCATTTTTTTTGTTTAATGGACTAAATGAGAACTGCACAATTTAAATAATATATATTTATACATTTAGCATATACATACACTGAATAGGAAACTTTAATATAGCAATAAAAAATGTGTAAGCATGGTTTTGTCTATGGATCAGGGAAATTTGAAAACGCAATTAAACAAAGTTCCCACGCAGAGGAAGAAACTTTGTTTAGTTGCATTTTGATACGTACATACTCGTATTTGGAAAGTTTCAGAGTTGATATTTATTCAAAAATAAATGTGAACTCTAACACGGTCCGAGTACATGTACGTGTCAAAATCAGATAAAAAAAGTGAACGCAAGAAAATGAATAAATAGCACGTTGCCTTCTCATTATTTTATCTCGCTCGCAAAATTCCGTATCAAAGTGAATTTCTTTTGCCCCTTTTGCTTCGTCACAGAAAAGCTCAGCGAGTGCGCTAAAATAATGAGCAAGCACGGTGCAAGTTTCTCGATTCCAGCATTTTATCAGCATTTTCTTGTTTAATTTTTTTCAAAAGGCAATTTTCGGTAGCAGGAAAATTTGAGTAAAACAATTACGAGAGTGACAGGTTGCAAACCTATGTACTGCAGATGATTGCCACCAACTACTTATTTGGCATGATAAGTGTTAATTCGTTATTCTCAAATTTGTACACATTCCAACGAATTTTATGCAAATTCAAATGTCTGTCAACATTCTGAATATTTATTGGTCGATAATTACCGATCGAATAATTCATACGGAGCAAAGAAATAAATTGTATACTTTATTACAATTAATAAGAAAAATCTTACCATCGAGGGATACGCAGTACTTCCAATCGAATATACGCATCTTTTTGAGTAGCTTTTCGAGCGTTATGAGATAGGAGATTTTGATATGTTGACTCGACACAGTGTCACTTCTTCTCCTTTGGACTTTCGTATTTTATTTTAACGTTAATAAACTATATACGTTGATCTAGATATCGATATACATATATTTATATATAGCTGCCAACCCATATGGTCATACGTATACATATATAAATAAATATGTATATATCTTATTTCATTTTCATTTGATCACAGTCTAGGCGAATATAATTTAAAATCTTTTAATAATTAATCAACAAAATGTTCTTTATTACATATGTTTTACGTTTCCGTTTTATACGCGAATAAAAGATTACGGTAGCTATTGGTCCCTTACACGGCTATAATTTCTGAATATTAAAACGCGTAAACTACAGTTTGAGCATTCGTTCAGGTGTTTTTTTTCACGGTACGTTTCACATTGCGCAACCGTTGAATATATGAGCGGTCGAAGCACACAAATGTACCAATATTCGTATAAATGATCCTAGCTTTCCGTAAATTGATGATTATCAACAGTCTATTATTAGCCTACGAATGCATACTCTAAAACGACGAAAGGAATCGATTTGGTTATCAGCACGTTTATTGAAAAACTGTACCTCCAATATTTCTTTGAGTTTACATTTTTATTTACTTATTTCACGATCAAATGCACTGTCATCATTGATCGTAACTCCAATTGTCACATCGCGCACTTTACTGACTGTTATTATTAATATTGTTTTTATCAGCTTCGCATCGATCCATCCGAATTGCAAATTCACTTATAAAATTCGCGCATTCGTCCGTACACGAATAAAAATGATTATTTTATCGCATCGGTATTATTATTTTTCACTGAGATAGAAAGAAAATAGCGCTTTTGCCAAGCCGCTGTTTACTTCAGGCGAAAATGTATGGAGGTTAGTTACGAACTGCCACGGGATACAAATGTACACCAATGTACCGCGCCTTGGATCAAACGAGTATCAATCCCTCTTGCGCTATCGTCTTATATCACTTGTCTCGATTAACCTCTAATTAAGCCTGGCAATTAGTGAGACATTGGCCAACCCTTGAAACTGTCATACAGTATATATTTATTATATAAATTTACACATTCATATAAATATTTATATTTACACACAAACACACTCACGCAATTGAACATCGGTCACTTTGTTAGCAGCGTGCAATGTAACGAAACGCTGAAATCACATCTCGCAATCACTGTAACTTCCTCGATTCACCAAGTGCGTCAACTCGAGAAAATCTTCGTTCATTTTTTATCCCTCGTTTCGTCCAAATCAATTACGAAGGCGGTTGGATATTTTTCACCGATTTGCCATATATCTGTCGGACAACAGATCGAGCTCGTACAACGTAGGAGGCAATGAGAATTCACGCACTCGTCACTTGTTTTCCTTTCGTATAACAGTCAAGTACGAAAGGGATGAAAAGACCAAAACATCATTCGGCTGATAAAAGTTTGCTTGACCGTAGCATATTTTGGCATTTCAACGACTCGTCAATATTTTTTTGTCTTCCGCAAGCGAGAGGTATTTACGCGCGTGCTCGTTTTTTCTCAGTCCATTTGTTCGATCTTCATCAGGGCCACAAAGTGGCAAGTTCCGACACGTATACGTGTTGGTGGTGTGTAATTCGTTTAATACGCGTAGGGAGAGAACGGTGGGATGTGAGCTTCAGGGGATCCTGGGTAATTCGCTGGTTGGATAACTTTGTCGGGTTATGTATGGCGTGAAACTTTGAATATACGGAACGGATAAATGATAATGATCTTGTCGCGACGGGATGGTGTATCGGGACTGCGTTTGCCTCACGAGTTCCGCTCGCACTAGGAGGCACACCTGGAGTAAACGGGAGAACCAGATCCACCGGGGTGGGACAAGGGTGGATACTGAGTGCTCGTGGTGGTGGCGGTCGTGGTGGTGGTTAGTCCCTCGTAGTAGTGCTCTCTGCTATGCACACAGGAGCGATCAGCATCCTGGAGGGTACACACGAGAGAGAGAGAGAGAGAGAGAGAGAGAGAGAGAGAAACGAGAAAACGGAGTTTCGACGTTAGCGCAGACGCGCGAAGCCCGAAGAGCCTCGGAAAAAGCGACTTTTCGAACCAACTCCCATCAGCAACGCGCGTCCATCCGCATCTCCACTCATTCCCCCTCAGGACCTCGCATCACACGTTTTGCTATAAACACGTACAACCTGGCCACAAACCTATATACGCGTTAAAATCCAAGAGGACAGATGCATAAATTAGCTCATCATCAATGGCCCAACGTTGGCTCGGCATTTTCGGGCCTCGATTCATTGATTCTGCTCAATCGTTCGAGGACAATTGTTCTCTCGTAGTCTTCTAATTGTCACGCTGAATAGCCGATTTACCGCAACCCCGTAACAACGCTTCACAATCTATGCGAACGTAATTTAACAAAGTCTCGGACCTTTTGGATTGATGGAAACGATTTACCGTACTTTTTTTTTACCGGAGGGGTCGTATAGTAGAAGTTTGGAGAGCGCATTTTGAAAAATACACTGATTTTGATAGCCAATTGCTCAGAGGATAATCCAAAAACGGATGGTCGATGGTGCGCACGAGACAATACAAAAGGATTTGGTAGCTTGAGGAGGTCACATATAGTGATATTTAACAAAAACTTAATTACTTTGAAAAAGTTGACGAATTGATGTGCGACTTATTGAACAACTGGATATTACATACCCGGATAACTATCAATATTTTACATACAAAATATTTAAACAATTTCGGAAATGTAACGGATAGAACCTTCGCAAATGAGATATTTTTTCGTTTTTCTTTCCAAACTTATTATCTTGCAGTAACAACCAAGAGTTTACTTGAAAGTATTAAGTAAACGCGATTTTTTATAAATCATTTCGGATTCTGAAATCGAAGAGTAGAAGCATAAAGTTGAAGAGGTGGAGCGGGGCGGATTATTTCGTATTCCTTGTTCGTAAGACGAAGCATATGTATTTTTGTTCTTTGTTTAGGTACAGATATTGATTTTTGCTTCATTACTTGTATATTGTTATTATTATATTTGTTTTCAATATTTTTTTTCGTTATTAAATAAAATGAATTATTTTTATTATTATTATTATCGCGCGCCTTTATTGATAATTACAAGCAAAATAATTATTCTTATTATAAAATAATTTTGAATCGTTTCTCGCCTGTGAAATTTACTTCGAATATTATATCGAAAATTGTTACAAGTGATCAAAGCCCTGCGATGCTTGTGCATGTGTAGCTGTATACGACTACGGGGAGAAACTTTTTTACAAAAGCTTTGAAAGAACAACAGAAACAACGCAGGCAAGGTAGGGTACAAATTTTGTTGAGAAAATCAAAGGGGCAAAAGGAAAAGATAGAGGCGGAGGTCGAAGTCCCGGGCAATAGGCCCGAGGGACTTTGATGTACACAACGCGATGTGCACACATGGGAGGAATTCGGTATCGAATTTTTGTTTTATTGCCAGTATGTAGCAAGTTACCGATCTCAAAGTGTTTCAATACCTCAGGCCAAAAATCTTACTCATTGAAGCCCATAATCGAATATGCATTTCATTACTTATTTCGCCACGTTCAACGTTATTCTCTCTTGTTTTCTTCTCGCATACAATATCGCGGGACGCGAATAGCCTTTTGATAAGGCACGTGAGGGTGAAATCGAAATTATTTTATTTCCTTACCCTCTGGTGTATTTTTTTAGAAATACCTTAACAAGAACGTCACTTTGATTGGTGCGTTTTTTTTGTCGATCCTCCTTTTCGTAAGAGTCTAAAACATTCGAAGCTCTCCAGAGTCGTTTTTGAGAAAATATCACATTCTTCGATCTATTCGTAAAGGGTCGGCTCCAACCCAAATTTCGGTCTATTCTCATCAGTTCGGCTCCAACCCAAATTTCTTTCCATGGGTCGTTGCAGTCTGCCAATGCGAAGAGACAACATCTCAGAGTCGAGAATTCACATTTCGATAAAGTTTCAAGCAATCTGGAGTAAAATCCATAGGAGGTATGTATTTACGATCTTAATTGAGATTTCTAACGTACCGGCAGACGAGAGATCCTAGCGATGAGGGGACTCCGTAAATCCCGTGGTGCGTTCATGAATTATCCATTCAACCCTTCAATAAGGCTTAGGGGTGCGATTCGCGATAGCGAAAAAGAACGGAAAGGAGAGAAAAACTATCCCCGATCGGAAAGTACGAAGAAGCACTATCAGCTGCCCAACAATTGAAAGAAACGTCACCGCGCGAGTGCTTTATCCTGTGAACGCTCTTAATCGACTTTCGCCTCTATTTTCTTACTTTCTTTTTGTTCCGCTTTTTTTTCGTATTTTTTCCACATCAGATTTCCCGCTCAATTCTCGACCTCGCCCGCTTAGTCGTTGAAACATTTCAACGAGTGCACTCCAGTCGTTCTTTCAACAACGATAGACCAAGCGCGGATAAAACGAGAAGCTCGACAAACAAACATTTAGAGAGCAACGAAAGAAAAATAAATTCCAGGTGCATGAAAAGAATTGGGAAACTCATGACTTTTGCAATTCCTCAAAGTTGTACGATACGCTGAACTTTAAGGATCTTCTCGAGTAGAAATCTTGCTTCGACAACAATGAAGACCTGATCAGACATCCTGATTTTTTTTTCCGGCATTGATCAGGTTTTTTATCAAGCCCTGATTATTTGTGAAACGCAATCCCTGACTTCGGTCTGATCAAGGTAAAAAATCAAGGCCTGATCAGGGTAAAAGATCAAGGCCTGATTAGGGTACAAAATCAAGGCCTAATCGGGATAAAAACATGAAGGTCTGATCAGGGTACAAAGTCAAGGCCGAATTAGGGTAAAAAATCGAGGCCTGATTAGCGTAGAAAATCAAGGCCCGATCAGAGCTTGATTTTTCAAGGCTTCGTCAAAGTGAAAAATCATGGCCTAGTCAGGATGATAAAATGAAGCCTTGCTCAGGATGTCCTATTTATTCCTAAAATAAAAAGTACCACCCATATTTAAAATAGAAAAAGGCACGAAATCATAAATAACGCCTTAAATAAAATAAAAATTAAATAAAATACAAAATGTTTGCTTGGCCTACGCTGTCCGAGCTAAGCTGCATCGATGAATGTGATGCCATCGGAACAGGTTAGCCCGGACAGCGTAGATCGATCGAACAATGCTAAGTTGACTGCATAGTTCAGTCCGGTGAATATGATGCCATTGGTGCAGGTTAGCCTGGACAGCGTAAGCCAACCAAATAGTGGTAAGTTGATAGCGTAGTACAGTTCAGTGAATGTAATGTCCATTCGAAGTGCATTTCGAATCGACTAACCTGCACCGATGCCATTACGTTCACTGAACTGAACTACGCTGTCAAATTACCAGTATTTGTTTGGCCTACGCTGTCTAGGTTAACCTGCATCGATGGCATCACATTCACCATACGGAACTACTTTTCAACTTATCATTATTTGTTTGGCCTACGCTGTCCGGGTTAACCTGTACATGATTATTTTATAGTCATAGATTACTAGCCTGCTGCTGTATTATTTCTTCGTTTTTTCCTTATTTAGTGCCCGCCGTTCACACAGACGCAGTCGTTGCGCAATTTTCTTCCCCTTTTGTTTTCTCATTCAAAACGTACACGTTATGTGTAAAAATGTGTAATATGATTAATAAGCATTTGACAAGATGAGGTTAGGCATGTTTTTAGCGCAAAACTGTATAAGTTGCTTGGTCATCGCCTGAAGCTAGCCGGATGAGGCAACTGGAGGAGGCCGTATATCCAGTTGCCTATCACTTGACACCTGCCGGATCAGGCGAATTAAGGCATACCTTAAGTAAGGCCTCCGTACTAAAACGTGATCAGGCCCGGATCAAATATCAGGGCAGCAATATATGACAATATTTCTGACTACCGCCTGACACCTGCCGGATCAGGCAACTGGAGGAGACCGTACATGCAGTTGCCTATCGCTTGACACCTGCCGGATCAGGCGAATTAAGGCATACCTTAAGTAAGGCCTCCGTACTAAAACGTGATCAGGCCCGGATCAAATATCAGGGCAGCAATATATGACAATATTTCTACTCGTGTTATTGTGGTGTAATTCATTTATTTTTGTTTTTATAAACTTGGCTGAAATTACGCAAAACTCAATGGGAAAACTGCTGTGTTATATTCGTGAGAAATATTGGGTAAGTCGACGATAACGGAAGAATAAACATAAAACAAAAATTGGTGACGAGACATCAACAAGACGGAAGGAAAATTCACAGACGAAAGAATCAGAAACGTCTCTTTGCACAGGGATAGAAATTGCTTACTGATATATATACATATATTTGGACGTAAAGAGCATCCGGAAAAATGTAGGACTCGTTGGAAGACGCTTACAGAGTTCCGATTGGTTCGAATCGAAGCGCTTAAGAAGTGGTACGCTTTCTCTCTGTCGCGCTCGTTTCACCTAGCCTGCCGCGTCTTTCATCTTTTGCAAATAGTACTCCTGTATACGGCACAAACCGTTACTCCTCTCGTTGGCGTTCTTTCTTACTTCGTTTCCGGCTCCCGACTCATCCACATCCGAGATTTCCGTGAATTTTAAACGAGCCGCAACTGCGCTTATTCAATAGCAGTTACATTCGTATCCCAACGAAGGAACACGCGAAAGTAGGTTCCGGCCTTGGATGACAAGAACGAAACGAGAAAAATTCAAGAGAAAAATGAAATCGAATCAAGAACAACGTCAACGAGAAGAGTTCGTGAAAGCTTTCCGAACAATTTCTTTCTTACTGTATCCTCCGACGAAGGACTCCGGTTCCTCGGGATTTTATCAATGAAGTTTCCCGTCCTAATATTTTCGAGAAACGCAATAGGACGCGAAAATTGACAGCTGATGGAAAGTTCGCAAACATTGCGAAGCAAACTTGCTTTCCAAAATTTACAGCGTGCTTTTTTTATTTTTACGGTACTCTGGTTTAAAATGAAGAAAAAAAAATTGTTTGCTTTACTGTGGATTGGATTTATTTTATTTCGAATAAAATCTATCTGAAAGACTCTTTTCGCACTTAATGTTCATCAGCGCGACTAAGTTTACACCGGAAGAGTAATATGACAGAGAATATCTTTGAACTGTAAAAGTAGTTAAGAAAAAAAAGATAGACGATTTATATTGAAAAATGTTTTCCGATGTGTTTTTTTCTTTCATTACAAACTCAGAAATTAACTTTGGAGAAGAGTTCGCGGAAATTGCAAGCGTGCCATGCCATTAATAGCCATTTCTACTTCTTTGACGTTCCGTCCTTACACTAGAAAAAATCGTGAAAATTCTCACCTTCTCGTCCGAATTTTCGTTTCTTTTTGCTTCCACTCGACGAGGAGCTCTTGGAGGAACTCTTGTCCTTGCTCTTCCAGCGCGTCAGCATAATTCGCAGTTTTTTTTATCAGTGAACACACTTCACGTATTTAAACGAGAGTCTCATCGCACAGTCGAGAACTTTGTAGAATTGTCACTCGAGTTTTATATTGTCACGGAAAATTTACAAAAAGTCGTTACAATGTTTCGCTAAATTTGCCACGACGAATAACGTTATCCACGATTTCAGCACTATGAGCCCGTACATCTTGGGGAATTAAAAGAAACAAAAAGAACGTTACTATTTTCCCATTATGTTCTATTCCTATACTGTAGAGAAAAAAAATAAAAATGTCTTCTAATTTGCCCGTTTGATGGCGAGTGAATAGCAACAGGGACGAAAATTTCGTAGCGTTTGTCTTATTCCCCACCTAAGTTTGGATTAAAATTACATATCGGTTTTCCGCAATAGCCGACAATCGCAAAAATGAAGATAAAAAAAGAATAATGATACGAAAGCAGGGGAGATCGTGACAAAATATTTATTATTCATTAAATTAAATATTTAATATCGAGTATTAATTTGACCATATTCTTGAAAAATATTTTCCTCTGTTCAGGACCGTACAGAAATGTGACAATGAGTTGTTGAAGTTGACATGCACTCTGTCAATTAACTAAACAGCATGTCATAAACAACGCACGGTTTATAGGAAAAACAATGCACGCATCAATTTCACGGATACTCAAATTTTGTAAACGAAATTACCTTCTGCATAATTTTTTTCCGTCAAAGTGAAAAAACGATGAATGCTTTCACGAATTAGCCTAAAAAGATTGCTCTGGATGAGTTGGATTTACCTTTTATATCATGAAGCTTGTGGGTATACGGCAAAGAACTTTCAGTAGTTACGGACACAGATAGTCAGACGTTTGGATAGTATCGAGCAGAAAAGTGTGATCTTACACTTCTAGCCTCACCCGGTCTTCGATAGCAATGAAATAAAACGCGGAACGATGTAGAAGGAAGAGTGCAGCACCAAAGAATAACACATACATTTCGTGACGTCTTCCTATGAACTCATACTGGGTATAGTATTCGAGACAGTGAAAGCGTTCGCACTTGAGAATTATAAAAAAACCATTTTTTGTAGCCTGGAAATAGGTGCTCCTAGGAAAAAAAACATGTTCACCGCTTCTTTATTATCTTATTTCGCTCACAAAAATGTAACGGCCAATTAAATTTTTTTTTTACTTCCTCGTAGAAGAATCTTCGTGGGAGAAATAAAACGCTAAAAAGCAGTGACGGTCTTTCTACTTTGCATTTTTTTCTTCTGATGGGACAGCGTTCCCTATATTTTCTAGAAATTCAAAATTGAAAAAAAATACTAACCACTTCCCGGTCCTAACCAAATACAATATCAAGAAGCATTCGATGATGCTCTATTCATAACTAAAAAAAACATTTAGTTTTTACTAAAACGTTTATAAAACAAAACTAAAACTAAATCACAAACTTCAAGTACGGTTATGAGTTTACTGAATTTCCTTAATGCAAAAAACTAAAACCCGTGTGCAATTTGAAACTTCAATATTTTTTGCAAAATCCAATTCTGAATCACTTTCGGTGGTTGGTGTATAAAAGATTGTATCTTGATATCTCGTAGGGGCCAGTGGGTTGGATTCGCGCAAAGGGCACATACGCACAGTAGCAATATTTAGACAATCTAGCACGTTGACGCATTCATCTTTGCGTACTCGCACTCGTACGCACAGTCAGTTAGCCGAGTGAGGCGACACTGCGGTTGCCGTTCTCGTTAGCTACAAGTCGCAATTCGTTTTGGCACTACGTAAGTAAATTTTTCACGTAACTTCATATTTATCCATCTACTGTAATTTTCGGTTAACTCTTCGTGGTCATACTTCCAAATTCAATCGGGGTGGTCACACTTGGAAGGATTCTACCCAGTCAGTTTTCAAAAAAGTATCGTGACCAAACTATCCGTCCAAAGTGGTTCAAAAAATTACGGAACATGCTTTGAACTTTTTAGATGATGAACGAAAAATTTATTTATAAAAAATAAAATGGCGACATGTTTTAAAAAATTCATAAAGAGGTGGAAACGCAAAAAAGACACTTTTTCGCTCAAAAATCACAGTTCCGTTAATTTTCAACATTTTTACCTAAAATTTGGACGTCATACTCCTCAAATATGCTCCTTTTGGGAAAAAATAGTAGCATAGTGCGCCCTCCAAGAAAGGTATTTATTACGACACGTGAAGAGGGTAAATTTTATGGTATGAGGATTCTTCAAATTCCAGGTAAAATGGTGAATACAGTCCCATTCGAAGCCGGGCACTATTATATATTTACGCCAAAAATTGATCGACGGGTCGATTCTACCCAGGGTGACCACGAAGGATTAATATGTAAATAATTCCTTGTAGTTAATTAACATTTATTAGTTTATGGTTTGTTTCGTATTTTGTGGGCAGGCGTTTATACATTTTTTTTCTAAAAACAAAAACGTGGTTCATTTGCGTTGGGGTACATCCGTGCATATAGGTATGGGGCACATTCGTACAGTACGAATTTACCCCATGCCTGTTTTTTTTTAATAATTATTTATTTCACCAAAAATATTATTATTTCATAACCATGGTGCAAAATGATTAAAGAAAGGGGACCAGAATCGAAGAGATACGTGAAAATGACATCTGCAAGAAAAGCAGTCCTGCATAAAACGTTATTATTTAAAAAACCGCAGAAAAATACGTCATCAAACCATCAACTCTTGAAACTCGCATCACAAACCCTTATGAAAAAGCTTTCGCCAAACATGATCCAATCCCAATAGCAAACATAAAGGATCAGTTTATGTATCAGATGTAGTTTTAATATTAGCAAAACCCAAATCTGCTGCTATAGCGAGGACCGCTAGGATTTTTAACTTCGGAAATTATCTTTCCGCTTACTATGGTATGTGCGGTATTTAAGTATTAAATTAAGTGTTATCTCATTTCAATGTTGATTTGATCCTAGAAGGACAAAACGAACAAGCTTTACTTATCAAAAGAATCATAAAAGAAGCATTAATTTATACTAAAATTTTTGTAAAACGAAGACGCGTTAGTTATCCGTGGATTGATATGAGAATCTACATTATAATATGTATCAGTTAAGTATTATTTTAGCATTGAAAATGCTTTTAAAGATGTATATAGCGGATCTGATTTAGCGAGATGGCACACGAAACTAACGCTGCCCCCACTCCACTGCCGCTGTATTGTAGCAGGGTGGGGGGAGCTGCGACATACCTGTGACTTGTTGAAAAAGGCTGAGTTACATGTGGAGTCATTTGTGATTACAAGCTGTAAGTTTCAATTTTGGTGTGTACATTACAATGTTGGTGGGTTTGGGTTGGGGTTTGAGTTTGTTCGGGTTTAAGTTGGGTTTCTTTGGGTTTAAGTTGGGTTTGTTTGGGTTAACTTGGGTTTGTTTGGGTTAAGTTAGGGTTGTTTGGGTTTGTTTGGGTTAAGTTGGGTTAAGTTGGGTATGTTTGGGTTTATTTGGATTTGTTTGTTTGTTCTTTTGGGTTTGATGGATGGATGGATGGATAGTGAGAGTGAGAATGTGTGTGTGAGACCGCGAGAGTAAGAATGTGAGAAGAGAGTGAGAGAGAGAGAGACAGAGAGTTAGACAGAAAGAGAGCAACTCATATTATTTGCATGTACCTTTTTTTATCACCCGAAAAGTCTGATTACGTTTTCAATGCCATGAAATAGTTGCACTTTGTGTAATATCTGTAGATTTTTTTTCATTTCAAGGGTGATTCTTATGTTTATTTTATCTCAGAAAAACTAAAGAAGAAACAATATTCAGTTAACAAAAATTAAAGTGTAATTTATCAATAGCTATAAGTGAAATAGCTTTGTCAAAAATAAATATTTTCAGTAACTGGGGCTTATTTGTTCTTATGTACGGAGCTTCCCCACTATGTACGTATGTGACCTCACACTACGTATGAATGTACCCCACATATGGGACACATTCGTACGTCTTCCATGTTTTGGAAAATCCTCCACTACTTGAATATGTTACATCGTATCAATATTTACATATACTACTTTTGAAGCTGAATATACGGGCTGTTTACCAGGACAATAATCAGTTTCAAAAAGCGATTAGTTTCTCTTTTTTTAACCAAAAAGTAAAAACTGTACGAATCCACCCCACTTTGCTCTAATTTGTTGAAATTGGCGCGCGAACAAAGAAAACCGTGCACCCACACATTTCCATATAAAGGGGATATCTCGAAGTTTCGAAATCTGCTACACACGTTTCGATGAAAAAAAACAAACAAAGATGAAAAACAATACACGAAACAAACAAACAGCAGAGGAAAAAGCCTAGGAACGATTGTAGACAAGAATTAAACATTTACAACAAAAAAAATGATGTCAATTAACGAGTATTTGGGTACAGATATATTTGAGCTGGAAAGAGCATATGCGTTGAGGGGCGAAACGAAATGATCTAAAGTTTGACACGAGGATGGCTGCTTCAGATGATTAAATTCCGCCCCGTGGTCAGGTGTAATGCGTTATTGATGAGGGGCATAGTGTATCACGGGGTTCGTCAAGCGTGCGAGATTCTCGTCCCTAACGACCGAACGAGCATTGAAATGGGCGTGACGAGCATGGTCTGGCATGTGTCTTCCACTAAAAGTCGAGGGGGCTCATACGTCAGAGCGTTCAACGTGCCAACACGGGTTGAAAGCGCCCTTCTGACGATTAGTACGCGTAATACGCGGCTATGTACAATTTCCCCCCGTGCGGGAAGCCCAGCGACATGGCTGGCCGTAATCATCGTAATTTCGATGAGGTTCGTATATCCCTATCAGCATATTACGTACGCACATGTGATGAGGCTGGATGCTCATCTCGTCATTAAGCGGATGATTTTTCAATCTTAATGGCCTGGAGTACACTTTGATACGAAAAATAAGGTGAATGGAAGGACCGAACGAAAAACGCGACAAAAAAACGTTACGCGCTTCTTTACAAGACGAGCAAGGACGGTGTACAAGTACGTTCGGAAATGCAGAAACTTAACAAACGATTTCCGACATCATCGACCCTACTGCATCAACCTCCAGATGCAGAAATTATCGTAGGGATCCAATTTGATTCCCATATTTGTCCCTACTTCCTGATAGGGATCCAATGGGATCCATATACTAAAACGTCATACTCGTACTTTGGATTCTAATCGGGGTTCCCCATTGGAATCCAATGCACGAATCCAATTTGCATCCTGAATTATTCTCACATTATCAAACAGAATCGGATATGATTCTTGATGGATCCCATCCCATTCTGTACATTATATTTTCTAAACGAAATATATAGGGTAATTCCGGGGGAGTTGGCCATAAGGGAGAGATGGCCAATATAAATATTTCATAGAACCACTCACTACGTGTCGTCTGTTATTGCTTGATTCACTTTGCGTCGTGCATATGTGTAAGTGTGCGAGCAAATATTTGACGAAAAATAATTTAAAAGTCAGTAAAATCTCTTTTGTTTTGTCTACTACTAAATTTTTTCAAAAGGTTCGTGTGTTACCTTCTGGTGATATTATTTTCCAAAAATAATGGTTATTTTTCTATTTCTTGACATGTGTTCTAGATGTGGCCAGAATAAAAAAAAACCTATCACGAATCGAAACATTAAACCAAAAAGAAAGCCAAGAGTATAACTAAGTATTGGCCACCTATCATTTACTTCTATGGTCATCACACCCGTATACTCTAGGAAAGACAGCCAATCGTGTTTTTTTTAATACTAATTTCAAGGTTAATCTCACAAAAATTAGTTTTTTAAAATAAATTATCTTAAAGTTAAATGTTCAAAGTTTAATTACAAATAGAGCTAAGTAAAGAAACGTCTGTACTTTTATTTTGACGGGTCCTTGAAAAAACTGTGGCCAACTACCCTGGACTTGCCCTAGATATAAAAAATGAGTGGATGTTACAAAGTATAAATCTTATTTTTTTTAAAGTCTTAATCAGTTAAAAAAGTATATCTTGAAAATCTATTTGAATTGCATCACGGACAAGCCACTTTAGTTATCGTTTGTTATTTAGTATACTGCACTTTGACATAATATTATCACACACGTACATCTCACGAAGCGTGCAGGTTATGTTTCGACACGTCGAGTCTTTTCTCGTGACTTTTCACATATTTTCGATTCGAACGTGGAGAAAATGTGTAGGGGGTCACAAAGGGATATTTTTATTGGAAAATCTAACAAGTTCTGTTTGAGAATTTTTAATAAAAAATTCTCAAACAAAAAAGCCACATCAATCGAGAAATAACGCGGAATCCACATAGATTCCAACTCCCTAGGTGCATCGTCGATATCAAATATCTATAGGGATTTGGTAGGATCTGGGGACTTTCCAACAACTTTCTACACGAGTCGGTTCAAGGCAGTATGAGCACTTGAAAATTCAAGCGAGGCTGCCAACCAAATAGGGTAAATAAATAAATCCAAAAACCGCCACCGGTGGATAGGCGGTCGAGGTTCGGCTCCGGCATTACTTCGAGTAGCATTGTGCATAGTCGATACCAGGAGCGGTGGCCACTTAGTAATGCATCAACCAGAAAGCGGAAAGCCAACATTTCTGAGACCTTAGTGTAGATACTTCAATTAAAGTCTGTGCACCAGAGAATCAGAAGAATATGGAGCCGTCTATACAGATACGAATTTTCCCGTACCCTCGACAAATGCGGTATAGCGTAGGTTAACCCTTCATAATTCATCAACGTAAAGATTTTAAGTTGACTTTATTCAGACTTTTTTAAATTTAATCTGGGGGCTAGTTATAAAGCAATAAAGGGAGTGTGACAGGCATGTTACATTGTGTCGTAACATTTCTTTATGATGTATGGCAGGGATGGCCATAGCGTCGACCGCGGTCGACTCTGTAAAACGGTCTGTAAAACTAGTTTAGAAATTTTTCATTGAATAAATATGTTTGTGTTTAAACAAACCCAATTTTTATTTATTTGTTTGTTGCTGATGATAGACCGCCAGGGATATTTTGAATCGTAGTGTCGACCGCACCCTTTAAAAGTCTGGCCATCCCTGATGTATGAAATGCTTTGGAGTAGTTGTAGCCCAAAGCTAAGCCATATTGTTGACACTTCGTTTGTGATACGCCAGCCAGGGACATTTGCAGCGGATCCTCGGCCTATACCGGCTAATACCTCGAATCTTGCGATATCGCGACAAGTGGACATCGATCAAATGTTTATAAAACTATCGCCATTTAGTTTGCATGAATTGGATTAAAAAAAAACCGTACAATGATTTGTAGCCGTTGTGTGACATTGATATAAAAAAGGATCAAATGTCAATATGGGATTTCGTGACACTTGGATGGTTTGTTACAGTACTGTCATACCGTGATCTAAAGTCACGGTTGTGGACGCAACGGAAGTTAGGTTAGACGCACGAAGTACGGGTAGGGAGTGATAGGAAAGGGTTTAATTGGGGAGAGTAACACGTAAAAACCCTCAAGGGTATATACGTTGGAACTTAGGGAATAAAAAATAAATCCCAAGTTAGGGGTTTTTGCGTGGTTTCTTGTGATATTTACTCTAGTCTTTTATGCTTATTTGGCGATTGGATGAATATGGAAAAAAAGAGCGTAATGTGTTCCAGAGATTACGCGGATTGAAATGGATTTGGAAAAAATAGCGGTTATCAAAGGTTTCAACGAGAATTCTGAAGCTAATGGCAGCAATTAATCTGCGAGCAGAAACTCTGAGCAGGTGTACTCATGTGTATATATATACATACACATAGATATATATATATACACACATATCATAAGAGATTCGAGAGAAGGTTGCCGCAGTGACGCAAACGCCATCTGGCAGCCCAGAAATTCCCGGCTTTCTGGAGAACCGGAGAGGGAGTGAGGAAACGATGATGAATTGAATTTATAGGTCAAAGGTGGGATGCTGTGCAGCAAAGATATATTGGCCTAAATGAACTCGTTATTGCGAGATCGTGGATAAAAAAAAATATATAGTAAGGCAAAGCATACAAAATCATGTATTCGTGTCCGGAGAGTGTTGATTCATTTAAAGAATAAACGATATATGCGGTTGATAGAAATATTTTGTGCGAGATTTGCTTTTTCTCCAATTACGTACTTGTCTTTCTTTCTTTTTTCCAGCACTGAACGGAGTGAAGAATTGACATTGGAGTATGCGACTTTGAAAGTTAACGTGATATAGAAACCAATAGCCATCCATGGAGGAAACAGGAATAAAACGTATACGGAAAGCCAGCGAAGGCAGCGGTGGTGAAAAAAGGGGAGGGTGGGGGTTACTTAAGATTCTTATAGTTTTTCATATAGATACGTTGGGGGTGAGCAAATAGTAGAAGGATTATTGATCAACAACCAAAAAGTGCATGTACCACAGTGAGATGAATTTTACGGGTTGTTCCCGCGGCATGACAGTACCCACCGAAGATTTCGTTTACGTGATATTTTTTCAGGGTGTCTTGCGGGATTTTTGTAGGGGAGAGGGGGCAAGAAGGGGTACCCGGCCAAATACTCGATCTGAATGAATCAATCACGTTCGTTCTGGTATCATACGATGCGCTGCCATGACACCCATCAGTCACCCGTGTATCGTCGTTCCAGAGTGCACGCGTATCGAGTGATGAAGAGAAAGCTGATTTTTCGTATACTTGTTGTCGTTTTAAAATTTGGTTTCGGATGTGACTGTGCTTTGTCAATTAACGCTAGATGGTGACGTGCTGTTGCTATGTGTGCTATATTTAATATAGAATCAGATAAGGACTTGCTATTTGCTGCGTTGCATGTCGTTATTTTATTATAAATATTTGATTGGCAGAATATAGGATGGAGTAAGATGGGGTGGTAAATCCCCATCTAGTGCATGGTACATGGGACACAGGATGATTCAGTTCTTTGTGATGTTTATGTTATTTTTCAGACAGCATGTGTATTATTACATTTAAATAATCTTCTTTTGATACAACTGTGTGCTACACGTAGCTTCCTTTTCTTCTAGGATGGTGCGGAATTATAAACGCAAGACGGACAGAGAAACATTGTCCAAAGAGGCTATGCGTTAAGCAAGAAATGAAAAAGAAAAAAGCTGAATTGAAGGAAAAAAACATTATTCATGTATATGCGCTTTTCCAGCGCGAATAAAGCTACTTCTTTGGGTATAGTGTGATTGGGACATAGTGTACTCCATCATGCCTCCGGGGGGTACCCCATCTTGCCCACAGTATGGGGCAAGATGGGGAGATCTCTCTTTTTTGTTTTTAATTTCTATTTGCTATAATTATCACTCGAATTTTCCTAATTTGACCAAATCTTGTGAGACTGATTATTGTAGGTTGACTCAGTAATAAATACGATTATGTGACTTTAAAAACATGAGTTTTATTGAGCTTCAAGCCTTAAATAGCCCGACTTGCCCCCCTCTCCCCTATATATTTGCCTGGCTAAGAGCTCGCGATCTTTTTTACAATACTCCAATTCTCATTTTTTTTAAATATAAATATATTCAACGAAAGTACTTTTTTTCGTTTTCGGCAATGAAATGAATAGAAAAATATTTTGAAAAAGTCCCCCGCGATAAATCTGTCACTGGGGTTTATCCGTAAGACGGTAAATTAGTTGATTCAGTCGTGCAGATGTCGTAAATTGGCTGCTCTGGACTGAGAAAAATTTGCGCGAATTGTAGGATGCGCGCGACAAATTTGCTGAATCATATTGTAAACTTCGCGGAGACAAATGTGCAAATGGAGAGTGAAATTCGTAATAGTCGCACGAAAATGGCCCGCTGTTTGGGTCCATTAGCTTCCAGCTCGCTTTCAAATACTCATGAGTAATCGACAATTAAGTATTATAATTGGATTTGTGGAAAGGAAAGAGAATTCGAAAGTATATTGCGCGTGCCTCCGAAATTTACAACGATTAATTTTATTATTAATTGAATTTTTCGTTTCTTTTTACATCACTTTTTTCCGTAACTTATAGTGCATTTAACGAATCACAAAATTCATACGGATCTTCCACAACGATTTTTTGGAAAAAATCTATTCGTCGTGGAAATTCGATGTGTGATTCGAAATTCGATTATCTTTCGTTAAATTATCAAAAAGTCGTGGGAAAAAATGACGAAAAAAAGGTTGATACAAATTAGCTTGGTTGAGACATAATTAAAAAAATTAATAACTTCCGAGCTGAGTCCACAATAAATACTAGCACAGGGGAAAATGTGTAACCGAAATTTCAATTGCAATTAATAATATAAATTCATATGCACGTACGATGAACACGTAAAATACGGTTAATCGCGTATTTTTCAGTACTATATCAGGTTACATGTTCTGTTCAAACCCAGATATAATATTAATCGATATTAAATAACGTAATAGAAGTGAGCAATGAACATTGTATTAGGTATAAATTTAAATTGATCCCCATTGGAGGTCGGTAATAATAAATGGTGATTCGCGGAATTTGACGCCAAATAAAGTCGCAAATAGCTCGTTGAAACCTGCCGTGGAACGTCGATCCTTCGACACTGAGCCCTTTTACCTCGTTGTTATGCGAAGCCCGGTAATACTATCGTCCTGCAAATATTTGATGATGGCGAAAAATTAACGCTAGTGGAAGTTAAAAAACCCGAGGAAGAATAAACCCGGTATTCGGCATATGAATATTGTCTGGTAGAGGCATATCCTAATGGACCAGGATTCAATTATCTCGGAAAATCGTATTAAACTTACATCAGCGTATTCCATTTACTGTCATAAGCATAGGACGATTTTTCATTACTTCATATTTCATCGAGATGTATTTTTCAAATAGTTAATTTAATATTAGTTCTTCATTGTGTAGAAATGCAATTAAAACACATGTAATGTTCTCATTAGAAGTAATATTTATAATTGTATATGTTCAAAATATCGATATGTTATCGCCAAAAATGGTCAACTCTATATCGAGGTTTACGTAAACTACATATTCATTGTGCTTTACATGAATAATATAAACAATATAGTAATAAGTTACAAATATTTGGACTCTAGAGATTTTAGCTAAAAATTATAGTATGGGATTTTCTAACACAGTATTCTTCTTATAGGTACCCGTGTAGAAATTTGTAGAGGATGCCGCACGTAGGAAACCTACATCGGAATCGAAGTGGATTACGCGCTATTTCCCCATTGACGTTATTTACAAATTTTCTATTTGAAATTCCCCGTGCGGAAAATTGGCAGAGATTATTTGTGGATTCCGTAGTAGGGTTTTCCGTAAAAGAGCCAGACCGCGCCCCTATTAGGGAATGGTAGGATAGTTAGGTTGACTAAAAGTATGGTCTAAGTACGGAGACCAAGTAGGGGCCTTTCAAGGGGTGTAGTTTTAGATTTCCTAGAAGCGATTTCCCCAATACTACGAGACTTTGCTATTATAGGGGAAAATCAGTATAAATTGCTTGACTAAAGAATTTATGGCATAATATAATTATCGCGATCGATTAAATATAATAATTAAACTATGCGTTTAGTAGACGAATTGATCAACACCATCCTATGCTATGGATTCCTATGAGGAAGTAGACACAAGTATGGGAATCCAATTGGATCCCTGCAATATTTTCTGCACGGGGCAGTATTCATTTTTTAAAACATCCAAATACGCATACATATACGTTATACTTTTCATATTGTATTCAATAATATTTTGAAGTTAATTTATTATTAATTGTTTTTTCGCTGCCGTGAAATTTCCCGCTGACAATTAAAATGTGAAGGAATGATGTCACGATGAAATTGGAGAAGTTTCGTGTCATTTGAATTTTAATTCGCATATTCACTTACCGCTTTCGGTGTTTTATAATATAGCTCGACAATATTCTGTTTTCGGTGAAAGGACATAAGTCTTCTCCTTTTCTCTCTCTCTCTCTCTCTCTCTCTCTCTCTCTCTCTCTCTCTCCCTTTCTCTCTCTCTTTCTCTCTCTCTAACTCTGTCACTTATAGTCTTTCCCTTAGTCCTACTTTCGCAACGATCCTGCCCCGAATTTTAATTTGGGGTGGAAGCATCAGTTATGAAGTCTCATTGTTGTCTACCCATCCCCGAACAAGGGAGAATCGAAGGGGACCCCCGACAACAACGAGTTTAAATCGATTGTATACAACACTTCTCTCTCCCTCACTTCCTCTTTGACGGTTTACCACGTATTGTGCTACTTTGCAAATCGCATTATTCTCAACCTCGACGTGCCGCAAAATCGTCGGGATTGTTCGTGTTCCGACCTCCAAATCCGTGCTACACAATTTTCATCCATTTATTTTCACCCCTGTTGTTTCTCGTACTGGCGAGGACTGCGATGCAATAAATACCCAAGTTTGATTCGCGGAAGTGGTTTCGCGCCCCATATTCGACATCACTCGTGATATAGTAACATCCCGACGATAAATCAATTTTAAAAGGGTCACACGAATATTTGAATTATTTAATAAATATTTGGAACGGATCGGGATATTCACTCGCTCGATTTAAAGAAAAATTATTTATAAAATGATTTTTGTATAAATGTTTTTGATATAGTACTTGACTACAAAATGCACGTACCGATTTTGTTTAAATCCAGTATGGCTAAATAAAATACGATGGGTAAAAGATTAAATTTCTGATGAAGGTTCAAAAATTTGAGTTCCGATAAAAGCGTGGAAATTGAATTTGGCAAATGAAAATAATCAGTTTTTGAAGCTCCCGCATTCACGGGCATCGTGAATTCCCTTCCGGATGAAATATGAATCTTTTTTTTCAGCCGCGGATAATGAACCACGCTGTTTTTTTATTTTTCGGGATGTAACTCGGTACTGAGGTATATTTATGTATATTTTTTATTTTTATTTATGTATATTAATGTAGATTAAGTATATTTTTTTATGTTATGGAAAATATTTCCCCTTTATTGTTACAAAATTAATGAAATTTGATTTTCGATGATTCACTCTTATTAGACAAGTGATTGATATCCATCTTTAGCCTCAATCCTTCAACCTGTTCCCTTTAACTTTTAATGCGGCTAAAAGAAACACGTGAAGAAGTAAAACTAAGACCCCCATTCTTTCAAACAAATTTGGATAAACCAAGGAAACAAAGCTTGTTTGATGTATGCCTGTTGAAAATAAAAATAATCCACAGCGATGAAGAAAAAAAACCACTAGCGATCGGCGGGGTAAAAAGGATCAGACAAGAAGAAGAAGAGGATCAACAACTCGCTACAAATCCTGAAGGACGGTGAGTGATGAGTAAACGTTGACGTTACTCACGCTGACCTCTTCAGTCACGATTCCTATCGAAAAAAAAGTCAACCACGTTGAATCAAGTACATGGCCTCGTGGCTTCAGCCCTTTAACTCTACTTTCGTCCCATTCGGGATTTCGGTTAAAGTGACAAATTGGTCGTCGAGGACCGGACTGGGGCATTTGGTGATGGAGGAAGAAGAGATAGGAGGACGAAGGGAGGTTGTGGATGGATTTACTCGAAATCCTGCGAAACCCACGCGAATGCGGATGAGCAACGACTGCAATGGCAATTTCTGTCCCTTTCCGCGCACAAATCTCAACCGATATCTTTACTGGCTTTCGATCAAACTGCCCTTTCCGCTTGTGCCACTCTCGGTGCGATAAAGATCGTGGAGTGAATGAATTTTCCTCGACACCCTCTCTCTCTCTATACCATTTCCCCTGCGTCGACTCTCTTATGAATATAAACAGTACAGAATAGTATTTATTTACTACGACAATTTTTCAGGAAGTAAATTTAGCTTTTTTTTAATTCTCTCAGCGATCGAACGTATAGAAATTTTCGGGAATAACGAAAAAAATCGCAAATTATGGGGAAAAAAAACGAAGAATGCTAATACCTGAATTCTGCGAGCGTGTATGAGAGTAGCATGAATAAATCAATGTAAAAAATAACGTGCGACTGCAATGAAAATGATTTTTTTTATTTTCCAAATTGCCTTTGGCAGATTTGAGTTACGAAAGTCTGCGATCTACAACCTGAATTTGCAAAATATGATTTCGGATAAGAATGAAAATAAGACATTGATAAGAATTTCCCTTGCATTCCAATGATACAAGCTTCAATCCCATTATTCAAATTCGTTCCCTATCTTCACTCGTGGACTCTTCCTCATTTCGAAAAAAGTTTACTCCAAGGGAACCAGTTGCTAGGAAAGCAAACATGTATTGCCTCGTTCGAATGGATTCATTGAAATAGTACAAAAATAAAATCTTTTCCGTCAGAAAAAAGAAATGTCTAGTGCTCTGGTTGACCGCGATCCGTGGCAGAAAATCCGTAAAATTGCAATCCCCGAAAAAATTAAGCAGCGACACATGAAGAATTCCTGTAAGGAGGTTGGAGCGGTCCAGTTGAGTCAAATTACAGTTTATAAGTGGTTTTTTCAATAAACCTCTAACAAAATGCATACGAGGTATAGATTTATTCTGTAGATGCTAATGTTTTCATAAAATATATAAATTATACAGTGCTATACTTTTATTACGTGAAGAAGAAAAACTGTTGTGTTACTACCAACTTGGAAAAGTATAACATTATTGATGATTATTATGAGAGTCGTGATTTTCTTAATAGATTACGCGTAGATTTTGGATATAAACTTTGTTTGAATTGAAACGGAGACGTTTAAGTTGGTCTGTTTATCTATGACTTTTCCGATTTCGCCAACTTGAATTAACGCGGGACTCTTTTTTAATGAATTTATTTTTCGAAAATATATATACTGAGTTATAGTTATTACCCGTTACTTTCTCCGCATAGAATTTATGACGCCGTGGGAGTGTAAATATTTGATTCCTTTTCAGAGCGTTTCCTTATAAACAATATTTTTTGTTTTTCGTTCTATTGGACGACACCAATATCACCAGGTCCGTGGGCGTACTACGCGTGGGCAAGCTACGTAAAATTGACCATGGGAGAAACAATCTTCCCTCAAATCTAATGCACAGCAAAAATAGACTGTGCGTTGTCTGTCTGGAGAAAAAAAAACCAAAATTCAAATTCAAATTCAACCTCGTTGAATTTTGGAAAATGCTGAAATATGTGTGGCATTATTTGTATTGTAGAGTATCCATGCCAAATTACAAGTAGAATAAAATACATTTAAAAAAATATATTTTCCCATACAAATTTTTACATCCCATTTCACTCGCTTAAAGATAGAATTTCAAAAAATCCTTTCTTAGTGCACCTCTACACCCTCTAAGAAACATATGTACCAAATTTCATGTTTTTATCTTCAGTAGTTTAGGCTGTGCGTTGGCTGTCAGTCAGGCAGTCATCTCGGAACAGTTTTATATCAATATATAGATAGAATTTTTTTTTTAAAGATTCGTAATCGTTTATCAAACCTTGATGGTTCATTAGATTTAAAATATTTAAAATATTCGTAATCGTTTATCAAACCTTGATGGTTCAATATTGTATATATATGGTTTTCAATGGGCAAGCTCGGTTCTTTTCTACATGTTTACAAAAGTTTATTTTACGTTAATCCGTTGTTAAAAATAGTTTATCTTGGTGCTAAATAGCCAAAAAAATTACGTCAAAATAAAAAATTACGCAGCGTGAATGTCTTGCTCATCTAACCGCACGTAAAATTACATACATTAAACTATTTTTATGGTAAAAAAATTACGAAAAATTTGTGCAGACTCAGCATAGTTTGGGCAATAAGGTATTAATTTTTTTTCTGAAGCTTGGGTTGTGGGTAACGCTCCAACCTCCTTAAATCGTCCTACAAGGTCTAAAAAAAATCAGTTTCTCGACCAAGCCGCGGCCTGCTCGAAAATATACCGAAAGCTTACGAACTCGCGCACTCGATGTACACTAAGCGTGTACTTTTATCGTATCGACAAACAGCCTCAAGTTGTGAATTCATCGAAACCGTATCATCGCGCGTCATCTTGCCACGAGAACCGCAGAAAAAAAAAACCCAGAAGGAGCAAGAAAGCACCGCGAAAAAGGAAAAAAAAACAATACGTTCCGCGTCGTGAAAAAGGGGCGCTAGCTTTTCTCGTCCGAGGGATAACTAACCTTCGCACCTTAATCGTGGCGCCTCGTAGCGCGTCGCAACCGATCGAATCTCGTGACCGAATACAGCCCCGTACAAAATGCCGGGCGAATTACGACGGTTCCCAAGCTTTTGCACCTCGATGAAATTACGAATATTCTTTTCGATGGGGTCGCAATCGAGGAAGAAACACGAGATTGTATCGGCGTCCCGAACAAAGACGAAAAGCACCGAAAAATTGCGTCAACGATTTTTTTTTTGTTTTTCGTTTGTTTACCGAGGCAAGTTACTTTTGTTGCGTTGTAGCCGGCATTTGGGGCTAGGGAGGACACGACGTCGAGTAGTAAATGTCAGGTGATGCTGGGCTTCACGAACATAAGACACGTTGGATTCACGATGTTGCCCGGGCTTTTTTTTTCGTGTGACGTTCTCTCGTCGCCGCCGCGGCCTACACTCTGTAATTCGCTTTTAGGCCCAACACCACTGTCTCCATCACCGCCACCACCAACATTTTCACCGTTACTACCGACGCGCGCCCTCCCTCGAGCCCACCTTTGAAACTCCCTCCGAGTGCACCTCCGTCTCCCTCCTCCTCCTCCTCCTCCTCCTCCTCCTCCTCCTCGGCAGCTTATGGTACACACATATACACACACATACACGTTCCATTCAAATTTTCAACGAGGCGAAAAGCCCTTGATACTTCCCGGCGTCGCGAACTCGAGCGACGAAGATCAGAAAAAAAAGAAAGAAAATACGACAAAGAAAAAAAATAAAAGCATGGATATACGTGAGCGGGGAAACAAGAGAGAAAGAGAGAGGAACGAAAAGATGGGAATGACGTCAAAGTAGAGAACGGTGTAGAAAACAAACGGGAGTGGAGACTCGCGCGCACCACCAGCTCGCCGGCGTGCCGGTTGCCGGAGTCCCGGCTTGTGACGTCACGGGAGTAGAGTCGGGGATCGATCCCCGAACCACTGCGTCCTCCTTCCTTCATTTTCCCCACCGACCCCCAATCCCGTAAAGCCCGGTACTCCCCGTGCTAAAAACGTTCGGCTATACCCTCGATTCACCCGGACGACGCGCACCGCTTTTCCTCCCCGTCGCACATTCCACCAACCATTGTCACCATCGTCGACTTCAAAAACTACCCCCCCCCCCCCTTGCTCGCACTCGTGCTCTCTTCCCCGCCACAACTGGTTTGCCAGTGAGAAATCAGGAAAAGCTTCGACACGCTCGGTATTTTACGGTAAGAAAAAAACGGAAACGAAAAAAAAAAAGAAAAAATAACCAAAGAAGAAGGTCAGTCGAGGATTTTGCGTCTGACAGTTTTGGTCACGAAGGAAAAAAGGAACGAGAATGGTTTGAGGATGAGGTTGCTGCGTTGAGCAAAAGGTACCGGGAAACCGTGACGAATGAACGTCTATACAGTACTGTTTGAACAAAGTTTCGGCATCGCGGTTAAGACGACTCGTAAGTTCGAACTATTCGATAAGAGACAGCAGCGCATAGAAGAAAAAAATCCTTTTTTTTCGGATCGCGATCTTTGCAGTGAAAAATGAAATCCTATCTGTGAATGAATAAATATAGATATGTTGGTTTTGCTGACTGACTCTATACTTTATCGAAGAAACGGGGCAATAAATATTTTATTTACATGTCTAGACGTCGCGTAGTAGTAACACCGGTGTATAGTCAGCCCGGCGACCGTGCCAGACGCGAAATGTGATATTTCGGAATATTTAACGAGCAACGAATTCCTTCCGAACCGTATTTCATTCAATTATTGAACACTCGAGCCAATAAATAACGAAAACCTGATCGAAGCAAGAAAGAAAAAAATACCCGTGTGTCTGGAATGAGTTTGTGTATACACGTTTTTTTTTTTTTTTTTCAAGATCGAGAGAGGAACAAAAAAGTCCACCGCGACTGCAACTATTCTGGCGCAAGATCTGATCCGAGAGAATTGCGCAGCTTGCGAATCCAGTGGAAATGGTTTTGTGCGCTCAGACTCTCGAATCCGCTCGTACCGCTGGTCGTTACTCGCGACACACTCTTGTTCCGAGCGGTGGTCAAAAAGAAACCTACGCGAAATTTTACGATCTTGAATTTTGCGACGAGTGCAACTATCTTTGCCCCCCACCCCCCTCGCCGTTCACGTAAACTTTATCACTTCTTTGTACTCGTGTCGTATAATGAAAATAATATAATCCCGAAAGGCTTCGCGTCCTCGTGTTGTGAACGTGAATTTCTAGATGCAGAACGTATAGCTGGGCGCGTATTCGCGGGTATTATAGTGTTGCGATATAGTGATAGTGCGTAAGATTTTCCACGTTGGATTCGCCGCATCTTATTGTACTCTGGCTCAATCTGCATATATATCGCCGAAGAGACTCGCAAACGACCGGGAATAGCAGGATATTCGATCTCCCTTGTCGTACCGATATACCTTTGTATATCGCTCGCGCAAAAGGAACAGGATAATTTTTTTTTTTTTCGTAATCTTACATCCTCGAACTGTGAACGTTCGCTCGTTGAAAGTATCTCTATGAGGGAGAGGCATGGAACCATTGCAGAATGATTTTTCAAATAATTTTTACGGAAAAATATTGTGGAAATATGAAACGAAAAATAATTCACCAGAAAGTATTGTAGAGATGATAATATTCCTATTCTAAAACATAATTCAATTCGATAAGTATTTGTCCCCCAAGTCGTGCTAATCTTCGATTTCTCTATCCGATTAAATTTCATATGTCATGAAGGGACAAAAAAAATGTATATTTATTCATTTTCACTATCAATCGTTTATATAATTTACCAGATCTTCGAGCCGTTGGCAAAAAAGGTAAGTAGTTTAGGCAGCTGCTCCATCTGTGGGATGAAAGGATCGATGCACGGACACTCGGCTACACCTAGTTCCTATGGTACGTCGTGCCGTTATTCCCAGCGTATATTATCATTTCATAGCTCTACTGATGCAAGTAGATATGGATTATCTGATCAGACGGTAAATGATCCGGAAATACTGCCACAGATAAAACAGAATCTTGGCATCGACTCATCGGATAACAGATAAGAATACCTCGGAACGTTTCAACGTGTGCCCAGCGTAAGAAGAACTTCACTGAACGTAAAAGTGCGCAATGTCAATTCGACGAAATTATTGTAAAATTCAATTTATAGATAGTTGAAGAAGACTCGATTTCAAATGTGACAACAAAGTCTGAATATCGAGAAAAATTATTAATCGGCAAACTTCTCCGTTGAATGCGAAGCCACGGGGAGTGGCGGAAAAAAAACGTTAAACCGATACAACTTTCATACCCGTTGCATAAAATTATCAAGTAGATCACAGGACTCGAGATTTCTACGAGACAAAGGATCTCGTCGACCAACGCAAAACCAGCTTCGCGCGATTATGCACGCCGCGCAGAGGCCTGAGTGTACGCAAACTGACGAAAAGTATATCCCGCGCATTAAGGAGTTTCGGAACAAATGACGAAATGTTACCATTTTATTCAAATTTATACAGTATTTTCTTTGTCACATACTGAATTTACCCTCCAAATTTTAAATCGATCGTCTACACCGTTTCCATAAATTCCACAATTGAAAAAACACTTTTTAACATATGAAGATGCGTACACTCGCTGCTGATTGACAGTTTTACGCACGAAAACGTGTAAGGAAATGTTACGAATTTTATAAAAAAAACTATCAAACGACTCAGTACATTATGACAATTATGTCACCAAAATATGAAATGATCCATCTACGCCGTTTATTAATTACTGACATTTTTGTAAATGAAGACGTTCAGTTTTTGCCCCCACCGACGAAACGTAGAGGCGAAGTGTGGCAACATCGCATGAGCGCTAAATGGCGCGCGTGTTTGAATATCATCGCCGTGACGTTCGATAAAATGCTTTTTTAAAGAGAAGTGATATATTTTATTCTTGACACTTGACATTTATCGTTCAGAATTGATTCGATTTAAGGGGTTACAACTGGTTGGAATTTTTGAAAAAATCGATTTTTCGTTTTCGACGGATTCTTATAATATAACCTTTCAAAAATATTCTCTGAAAATTCCAAGTCGGTCCGTTTAAAATTGGGGGAGTTATGAGCATTGACAGATAGGTATTTTATCTACGTATCGGTGACCAAAATATCTCAAAAACAACTAAACCGATCTGCTTCAAATTTCACGGACATTTGTTGTACATCAAAAGGCAGTCCTTAATCGAAGGATTTTTTTTTAATGCATACTTTTTTTATATCAACGAAAATAGAGTTTTTTTTTCACCGAAATTTCGACGATCACTTTCGAACGGCGACCATTTTTTCAAAAATAATTATTTTATTGAATCCTTCGAATAAAGACTAGATAATACGGTACAAAAACTAAATTCGTTTGGTTTTTTTATTTCAGATGATTTGTTCCCGAGCAGGAGTGGTCACCGCGAAGGACCTTTTTTGTACAGCGGTCTGTGCAATTCACTGTATCTCCGTCGTTTATAAATATTTCCCAATAAAAAAATTGTCAAAGATACTTGAAATGGTACCCTTTACTATGAAAAAAAATTTAAAAACCTGCACCCATTTTCCAAAAAAAAATTCACGAAGACACCTCTTTTTTCCGGCCGCGAACTAGGTGTAACCTAGGAGGCTCCGTCAAAAACGTCTTACGTCCAGAAAAAAAATATTTTTGTGAATATCATAGATAAAGTACCCATGTTCGCGTATGCAAAGTTTCAGATAAGGTCAATGACTAAATAAAAGAGATACAAATTGTTGAACTTAGGATTTTTGATACAGGGCTTATGGAAGAGTCACCCTCAAAACGCTTGTATCGTGTGATTTATAATATTTACACTCACGCAACAGATATTGACAAAAAACTACAGTAACGTTGATTAGGTCATGAGGATTCTAAATACAATTAAAAAGTTTTGGGTTAACGACTAATGGAAAAAGATATTTGATGTAAAAATGTCGGAATACTTGAAGTTCCGAGAGATTTCGCGATCGTGTTCGGCAGCGTAGCGGAAATCAGATGTTTTGTATACCTTAGGTGCGCATGCGCACGAATTAAATCTCCAGGTACCCAAACTTAACTTCGTTTACGATTGACATGTAGGTAGAACAATTGGATTCGTCGTAATAAGATATCAAATTTGGTCGATCAATGAAACCGGTCATTTACTTCTCAACAATAATAGAAAATGAAGTTGCATTGCAGAGTAAACAGACATCTTTGAAATATTAAACTTGAAATGTAAACGCTTTGAAAACTAAAATTTTCGTTCACAATAACGAGTTTAAATCTCGCGACGACCCGCGCTCCGCTCGGTGTCATTAGTATGACAGAGAAATCGGAGGACAGAGTGAGATGGAGAATTTCAACGTTGTCGTACTTCTCCATGCAGTACCGTAACGTAAAAATGTTCCATTTTTACGGTATTTATTTATCTATGTACAGATAATAAGTTTTATATAAAATTACCAATAATACGTTCATATCCAACTATATTATGACAAACATGCGTGTTACTAAAAACAGAGGGCCCTGCTTATGCGCCCACGCAATCCGGCCCTCCGTGACGGAGTCTCCTTAATGAAGAAATGTAAATGTTTATTTTTTTCAATGGACTACGCTGCGCTCATTGATCCTCGCACTAACAGAATAAGTAACGCCAGTCGTGAAAAAAAAAAACAAACACGCAATACAAGCGGTGCGCTGTCGCCCAATTTAACAAATTTTCTTTAATAAAAAATCATTTAAAAAATACTTATTGATATAGCATTTAAAATATGTACATTTTTACACGAGCGTATAAATAATACGCTCGTCTATAAATAATAATAATCTCAAGTACAGGTTTCGAAATTTTTTACAGTAATCGTATCGTTTTCGAACGAAATATTGGTGTGTAGAAGTTGGCGCCCTGCTCAAGAACAATAGAATCCCCTCCTCCCTGATTTCCCCTAAAGATAAGCTGTCCCGAAACTCTTTAACGAGCGCTGACGCCAATTACGAATTTACCGGATCAATGAGATAAGATTTTTACAATAAACAATTGATAAATAAAAGTAGAGGAAAAGAAGACGAAGACAATGGATGAGTTGACGTGTATCAGGGAGCCGGAAGTCCGTGGGTGGTTCTACTCTCGTAGATGACGTCACTGACGTGTACAACACGTACTTTACTATATGTACGCGGTACAATATACGTTATTGCAGTTTCCTCGAGGTGCAAGGTTACTGACCTTACCCACAACTTGTTAGAACTCTCTTGAGCCCGAGTATTAGTGAAACGTATTGTCGACGATGAGGGGCTGCATATACATGCATATAATATGTACATGTGTATATGTTTGTGTGTGAGTAGAAAGAGAGTACTTATTAGTTGGCTGCTTGGCTCTCGGACCACTCCTTCGATCGTGGCATTCACTTCTCGCATCATTTGTTGCGATGCCCTCTCCCCCTCTCCTTTTCTTCTTACCCGTGTTTCTCGCTGCCTCTCTTCTTTTTTGTCAATCCGTCCGGGCAAGAATCTCAACGAGGCACGTTTTTTTTTTTCATTTGTAAGCCGCGTAGTATAAAGAAGCGCGGGATAAAAAAAAACGTATTTCTTAATTTTTTCTTTTATCCGCTGCATCCAAGGACGCAAGTTCTCTGCGGATGAGTTTATTCTCTATCCTGTTTCGCGGATGTACGTACGTACATCCGCGTACCTCTTCACGTTGCGTTGATGGGTTATGGAAGGGGATACGGTACGAGACGTATCGCGATTGTGGACTCACTTTCTTCGCTATTTCCCTTTGGGCGGACGTTCCTCGCTCGCGAGATAAGCAAAGATCCTCGCGACGCAACTTTTGACATGGACCGAGTAATTCCGAAGCATGCCAACGAGAAGGGGTTCGAATTTGTCGCGGTACAGCCGAAGGGAAAAGAATTATGCTGGATATAAAATATGGTAGGCTTGATCGGAAGTCGAATGAGATCGGAAGAGAAATAATGAAATAGCAAAAATTATCGAAAAATAATGAAAAACAAAGTGTCCTTTAGGCGATGTTCGGAACGTTGGGTAATCGAGTCAAAATGAAATGTCATTGACGTAACGAGTGAAGAAATTCAATTACACTGAGAGAAATTTATGCTTTTTTCAACCATATTGTATAGTATAAGTCATTGTGTACCAAGGAGACAAAGTGGGTAAAAGCCCCTGTCTCCGCGGTGAACACGATTATTTATATACCAAAACCATGTTTTCTGAGCGTTTGTATTGTTAAATATATATGGCTGCAAGCATGTGCCGTAGCTGCGTTGCATATGTAAGGCGGGGGTGGAGGGGGCGAAGCCCTCCGTAGATCCCAAACGTAGCTTTGAAATTTATCAGCATATACACAAACGCATCGTACGTCGATTCATAGAGGTCTTTTGATTTTTATGGCAATATTTCGTGTGTCGTTTTTGTCGCGGCTTCCTTTAGATCTGGCGGCGTGTATTGGAGCCACTCATCGCTGCTATGTTTTTCAACATCACTCATTGTTTATTTTTTTTTTTTTTACTAATGATTTACGTCGCGGCGAGATCGACGATGCTTTGTCGCGATAACACGTGAAAGTGAGGTGATGTTTCTTCCCGCAAATAACGCCGCAGTGTACACAATAATTCCTCGACCTAACGACTGAGGGCAGCACCTAGCGACCGACAGCTGTTGTACAGGGACGTTCCATAATTTTTAAATCCTAAGACGCAAAATACCTCTTTTACGTACCGTTTACACGCACGAAAAAGCCAGGGAAACATGCTTGTAGTATATAAAATATATTTTATATTTCCCTAAGGGGAACAATAATATTTTACAGCCATAGTTACTGCCAAAAATATGGTACTGATTATTGATATTTTAGCAGTTGCACAAATTATACACATATGTTGACCGCAATTGCCAATCTTACAAGCATACTTTGATTACTCAATACTATATAATATAGTAGATTTTAATAAAGTGGATATTCCCTTATGCTATTCGAAATTAACTCTCCCAAGATCCTAATAGTAGAAGATATATACATTGATAAAAAATGTTGCTTGTGATTTGCGACACTGTTTATAGTTATTTGTACAATATTATACGATGCGATCTGCTATATGCGGATTTGGTGTATTAATTGTTATATACTGCATGAATGTTGGTTCAAGGCATCACAGCCCGCCTACTCAATGCATAGAATATTTCGTCAATCCAAAATAAAATAAATTACTCTCCTGAGAGTGTAACCTCAACGGTCTTTTTACTATAATTCGTCATTCCCGAATTATAATTCGTGATTCGACAAATTATAATAAAATCAACCCAAACAAATCATTTCAGGAGGCAACTGCCACTACAACCATTTCACAAGAAACTGCCACTACGCTATCAAGTGTTTGTGGCATTTTAATCGCAGATATGACAAAATAGACCAAAGTTATTTCGGCATCACTTCCGAATAGATGTTACCTGCGACTTAGGTGGAATTTGGCATAGATCTTTTTTTTGATAATCCAAGTCACTGTTTAAATGGATTTTTGGCGCATCGCAATAATTTTATACCATATAATAGTGATTTGTAACATATTATATGATACGACCTGATATATGTATAGTAATGTGTGTTCTACAAGAACGGAAAGTGAACTGCAAGAAGAAGTGTTGAACTGATATCCTATTTTTGCAATGCAACAAACATACTATGTGGCAGTTTAGGGGAAACGCGTAGTTTTATAAGTAAATATTCTCATAATTTTTTCGAATAGTCACTTTTCATAAGGTCTCCTAACAAAATGATACTCGACAAACGTTGACGTTAACCAAATGAATTGTATAAACTTGCAAAGAATAGTAGAAGTTTAATCTGTACAAAACCTAACCTACATTATACAATTTTAGTATTTGTGCGGCGATGTTCTGATAGCACTGAATTGACCATATTCTATATATTCAAGTATTTTACAATAGTTAGAAATTATTTCGGGGATAATATATATATAATCAAACACGGCACTAAACTCGCATGTTTAGATATATTTTTCGCATATAATTGTGTTAACCATATTACAATTGCCGCGTCGATAAACTATAGAGAATTTGACCATCGCCTCATTTACCATGGGCGTTTGTTGCAAACACTATGGACTTTCCTCTCTGTGTGAGGGATTTAGCTTCTCAATGTACGACGGAGACAAGAAGTAGTGAGGGTTGCTCCGGATGACGGGGCTTTTACAGTGTTCCGAGGATTTTGCATCCTTGTGACATCAGCTGGGAGCATGTTCTATCGGTTGCAGCTGACTGCAACCGATAGAACCGCCTGTACTCCATGCGCACCACCATGTCTATATCGTTGTGCTATTCACGGCGAGTCCCATGATAGGTGCACTTCGAGATCGAGAGAACTCGGATAGATAAAGCGACTCTAACAATCTATAGGCCGTAGTCTATGCCTGGATTAAATGTAAGCGACCAGCGCGTACAGACACGAGAAGGAGGATTAAGCTTGCTAATCCCTGCAGAATATAGTTGTATGAATTGGAGATTGAACGGGGGACAACTTGTGCGGTTGCTTCGAGTCGCAAACTCGAGAAGAACCAACCACGGCTGTAATTAATAGCTCAATAGTGCCTACTTGACCGGACAAGACCACGTTCATTGGACGGAAAAAAAATAAACGTTTCATTACGACGTCCTCTCGCGAATGGAAATGAAACTAATTTCAGAATGAACTTTGGAAGTTAGTTCAAACAGAGAAAATCCTTTGGGACGAAACTGTAGCAATGATTGCACTGATGTAACTAAACATTAACTGGGAAAAGTTATAGCCGGGTATTTGGATTATTTAATGTTTCGTAGGTACATGGAATCACACAAGTTTCGAAACTCTGAGTTACGGTTAAAGCCCTGCTGAGTCTAACGAACTTCCTCCGATATGGTGGATTTTCTGAAAACCGGTGTGCTTTATGAATCGAAGAATATCCACGATTCACAATTTGGAAGGTCCCATATCATTATTTGTAACTAGTATTGGCCTACGACTGCCCTCGCGTGTATCCTCGAAGTTCGGTTTATGTGTATATCGAGACCGAATTTTAGTATTTATAGGTTATATACCTAGGTTATTATGAAGAACGCGTTAGCTATCACCGGAAAACAAAACATAAAAAAAATGAGCCAGATAATGATTGAAGCTAATGAACCTTTTTTGCATCCAGTGGTCACTGAGTAAAACTTTTTTTAACCCTGAAATGCATTCATCATCGAAAACGATGTCATGCATTTCAGGGTTAAAATGTTGAAGGATTCAAATGATACGAAGTGGAGACAAATTCTGAAAGCGTTTATTTTCACATACCAAAAGTTCATGCAAAGAAACTTCATGTCCTTCTCACTCCAATTTTACTCAAACAGAAAAACAACATTTCAAAAAATGATAGATACCGTCTCAGCATTATATTCCAAGCTTATAAGCTCAAAGTTAGCCTGCACAAATGAACGTACCGAAAGACACGACAACTTTATAATGATGAAAGTCCATTACATATAAACATTGCCAAATATTATGGTTTTGAAAAAAATATTAGTAGAATACTAACTCCCACATATTCTGCTAGGTTTCGTGAGCCCAAGACGATTTTTTTCGGCACGAACGAATGAGAAACAATGGCTAGTGCCTCCTGTATATCTCATATCTCACGGCAAGTGTGTGGAGAGTCTACGTGCCCTTGCCTTGAGGGCCTACCTCAAGAGGAGGCTCATTGGGATGCACGGGCATACACGAGCCTGTTTGCATTTTGTCGTGGAGCATGTTATATTCGTGCCGCAATGTCGCCGGGACACTGCACCCCATCTATCCCTCCTGCCCCGTATGATTTAAATTGTGCACGTTCGACGAAATTAATGCACTGTCGTTAAGTTGCGGTAAAAAACGAAATCGTCTAACGCTAATCTGTTGGGTCTCGGATGAAGTAGCAAGGAATTGGGCCAAAGGAAATTGTCATGATCTTCCTTCGGAATCGTGACAAAGTTTTGTATTCTTTAAGGGATCGTCACTAAAACTGTATAGGTATTAAAGTTTATGCCTGCGGCTTTCGCTCGCCTTTGAGTCGGGATTTTGCTTCACCTATATGCCAGCAATAGATTTTAGGGTCATATCGTATGAGCAATTATATACGAAGGTTATTATGACAAACACGTTTTCTATATATTTGAAAAACTCGTATTATATATTGTTAAAAAGCTGCTTTCTATCCATTTTAATATATGGCGATAATCACATGATCAGACTAAAAAAACCGAGCAAGATTAAAACCAATAAAACTGTTTCACATTGAGTATTTACTGCAAAGATTCCTTGTACCCGAGTAGAAAATACAACTCGTGACCGTCTAGCACTGAACTACTGAAATTATATTTCAAATTGCTACTAGCTAGCTATTTTAGCTAGTAACTATCCAGCGTTGTAACACTTTCGTCGTCCAGTGACTGGGTATAGAAAAATAGGTGATGACTAGAATAAACAAAATATCTCGCAGCTGCATAATATTTCTTATCTAGTCATGATCTATTTAGTTTTTTCAAGTCGCTAGATACAAACATTTTTATGCACACTATTTCTGCCACGGCGCAATTTTACAATTTTCTTCGTCATCTGCGAATTATGGTTACGACATTTACGCTGCAAATATATTTATTTATTTATTTGAAATTATATCAGAAAAACGTGTGGGGTGGTTTCGATCCCGGTACCTCTGGATGATAAATCCATGACGCTGTCCACTGAGCCAGTTCGCATCGTCTACATATGTTACCATGCAAAAAGTTGCATTATTAAGAAATGGGTGGATTGACAAATGTAAATAGCATTATTGGACTGATTACTTTTTTTTTGCATTGAGAGCTATATTCGCATAGAATAATATAACCTCAAATTGTATTTGTCCAAACATTTATTCTGGCAAGTGACGAATTAATGAGCACGATGTTACTGCGACGAATGCTATCCTCTATATGAACTACGAATAACGATATAAACATTATATAAACTAATGATGATCAACGAGGGGAAAATAGCCGCAGTTGGCTAGTGTCAGTTTTCACTCGCAACGTCATCGGTAACTCAAATTGCTTAACCAGCCATACGTGAATCGCTGGATGGAATTACATGTAGTCACATAACCTTACTTTGTCATTCGTGACTATCATTGGCTAGCCAGGTACGACTTATTTATTAGGTGGTATTTTTATCGTAAGGCAACGACATCTGTAATAGCGTTCGGCTAGGCAGTCACTAGTCAAGGGGGGCATAACCGCAGTTAGCTTATGTTGGGCAGGTCATGGCGAGATACCCGATTGAGAGTTTTGTTCATTGGCAACGCCATTTAAAACTCAAGTTGACTAGCCAGCCATGAGTCGCTCGCTAGATGATAGTACGTGTAGCCACATAACCTCGCTTCGTTATTCGTAACCATGGTTGGCTAGTCCAGTGCTGCCTTAGTTACGAGGTGGCATTTTTAGTGTAACGTAGCGACATCTATCATGAATATCGGTTGGGCAGCAAATAGACAAGGGCTGGGTAAAAAAACATTTAGAATATTACTAGCTCATAGTGAGGTAGCTATTAGTAAGTTCGTATAAGCTCAATTGGGCGAGCCAGTTACTAGCATGTAACTTAGACAGGCGAGCACAATTTCCACCCGGGTAAATGCTGAAAGGAACCACCCGTCACTTTCGTTTTTAACGGAAAAGCGCATTTCTTCAGGTTCTACTTGACGGATCCAGATAAAACAAACTACAGGGAAATTTTTAGAGCATTCATTTTTACATGCCAAAGATTCACGAAAAAACACTGGCTCTTTACGCGCCATCAGACAGACAGATGGACGAATTCTCAAAAAATAATAAATATCATCTTAGCATGGCATTCTAACCCTGCCGGCTCACTTCAGCATGCAAAAACGAATGTGGAGACGTATACTTAAAATTTTTAACTAGGGCTACTAAATTACAATCTGTTTAGGAAAATAAGTAATTTCTGAATTTTCAAAGATCGCGGGTATCGCCATAACGTCTAGTCATGCTTCGATTTATTTTTGTTGATTTTTTTCAGTTTTTATGCGCTGATAGTTAGAAAAATGAGGGAGCACATTTTGAATCTATTACAGAGACGATCCGTCAGCTACGATCGAAAGAAAAATGAAATGCTTGTTAGAAATGAAAAGAATGGAAAGAAATATCCTAAGAAAGGAACAAAAGTGATCGACCAAGTGCAAAGAATGCAAAAAGCTGGAGTATCGATTGTCCCAAACTGAGGAGGGTGTACGTACGCGGGCAAAAGCAATTTCGAGGAGATAGAGGATATAAATAACTAACTCACCGTTACGCCGTTGAAGTATCTTCTGCACCTCACCAGCCTCGCTTCCGCTCTCGCTCTCGCTGACGCCGGGCCACTTTCGCGGATTTGCCGGTACTTTGGCTCGTTGAATCTCGATCCTCGGTATTCTGCCGCCGTTGCCGGAACTATCCTTCATGCTCGAGCTACGTTTCAACATCCAGGAGCTTTCACGAGGTGGTGGAGGAAGCGGTTTCGCGTCGTATTCAGCCGCGTACAGAGCATTCCTTTGTTCGCTTCTCAACGACATTTGATCGTCGGAAATTCGTTCATTCTGCCCGCTGTTACACTTCGCGACATTGCCATAAATACTGTTCGCACTGTTCTGATTCTCGTCTTGGCCTTGAAGACAAATCGGATCATTAGTTTCCGAGCTGATGGAAGTTCTATCTTCAGTTCGATGCTTTCGAGTCGGTGGCTCGGGCGCCATACCGTGCTTCGTTGGCCAATTACCAGAGCCAACTTCGGGGGAATTGGCTTGATTGGAGAAGCTCACGCGTTTGGTTCCCATAGTCCCGTAATCGACGGAACTGCTGGAATTGCTTATCAAACTTCCACGTTTGAAGATCGGCGGCGGAGCTAACGGTTTCTTCACGCCATCCATTCCCTCAATATCGTGAAGTTCGTAGATAAGTGGTGTATTGACTACACGGCCAGAGTTCGCTGCGTTGCTCGGACGAACTTCGCGACTGACCTTGACATTTTCTCTGACTTGGTCGTTCACCATAACAGGCTTCCTCGGCAGACTGAGACTTCGACGCTCGTCACCGCGTGTAAAGCGAGGTGATACGCTTTTCGACCGTGGCCCATCTTGCCGCACTGTCTCGCCATCGCGTTCATCGTAAATCAGACCCTGATTGTTCCGATTCGAATCTCTTACGGCCTGCTGCGGTCTCACTATCAATACCGGCTGATTTTGACCTTTCTGGGCCATCATCGGTGGCTTGCCTACCGGCATCTGACTCTTGGAGTTTTGTGCTTTGGTCTGCCAGTAAATCTGTTCGGCCGAGTTGTCCAGGAGCTGTTGCTGATTTTGATGCATCGGCGGCACGGACAAACTCTGATTGGCAAGGCTAGGAGCCGAGCCATGCCTCGATGGATTTCCTACCGGCGATAGACCACCCGAGGCTGGAATCTGTTTTCTCTGACAGTGCGGATCGCTTCTCTCGTCTAACGAATTACTCTCGAAGATCTTTCTCTGCTGTTCTTCATCGAGTTTCTTCAACTGTTGCCAATAGATGGCCTCGCGAACCTCCGGAGACTCGATCTTTCCTTCGGCAATGACGCGACCTGGCGGAGTTGGGGAATTTGTGGATTTTCGTTGCGCGTCGAGAGCCTTCTGTTGCCAATAGAAAGCCTCAAGGTGCTGCATCATCTGCCGTTTCGAAGGTGACAATTGACGATTCGTATGTTGGCCGTAAATCGGTTCCGAAGAACGTTGACCGTAGATGGGCTCTTGTTGTTTGAGTGACTGTCTTTGACCGTAAATCGGATCCTTTCTGCTCGATTGATGAGGTGCGCACAATACCTGCCGATTCTCAGCCAACATTTCCTGTTTCGAGGCATAAATCTCTCGTTGATAATGTTGCTGTTGGGACGATCTCGTCGTTTCAGGTGCTCCTTGATTTAGTTGAGCCTCAACTTCGTCTTGTCTCTTCCTAGCATCAACCGATTGCCTTGGAGAAACTGGCGATTGTCGGCTATGACGAGATCCATAAATCTGCTCGTTCAATGGACTATCCCAAGACCTTTCGGATTTGCGATCTTCGTAAATACTTTCGCTCGCTCGACGAACTCTTCCGGAATCCATTTCCATATGCTGTTGTAACTGATTACAATGTTGACTTGGTGAAGTCACGTTTGAATCCAGCGCATACTTTGGTTCGGGATTTGCGACTACCAAACTCTGATCTCTCCGTACGTAAATGACCTCAGGTCTCTGTGAATGCATCCGTGGTGTTCCTGAAGGTGACTGGACACGTCTTTCCACGTAAGTTGGCTCCTGGGCTGATGTTTTGTCGCCAACGGATGGCGTTTGCAACGGTTGGGTCTCTCGTTGCTCCTGTCTTTGATTACATATGGACCCTCGATTGCAAATGTTATTCTCCAGTCGAACTGGGACCAAAAGAGTATCGGCTCGATTCTCTCCAGAGAATACAACAGGACTAGCTTCTCTTCTACCTTCGGACTGTATGGTCATGGGGGACAACACTCGCTGAGCTCCTTCTCGTCTCAGGTAAATCGGTTCAGGCCTCTGAATGTTCTTTTGCGTTGCTCTGTTGTCGACCAAGGGTGACATTGGGCGAACAATCGGTGAAGTTCGTTGCAACGAATCCTCAATACTGCGAGATTGGCCCGCTTGATCCTTTGCGCTGGAAACTTCGCTGGTGGGAGATATGACGCGTTCAATTCTATTGCGTTCTAACACATGTTGTCGTGCAGTTTGCGTCCTCGGTATCGAAACCTGACTGGGCGATTCAGCCATAGGAACCGGTGAGTCTGGGCAACCGGACTCCGCAGTCCCAGGGAGACGACTGGCCCGCGTCTCGTAGACGCTTGCTTCGCGTTTCGGCGATGCTATAAGAATTTGATCGTTGGGTTGTGCTCGGCGAGAATTAAAAGACGACATGGGAGTGTATGATCCACTCGATGAGTTAGCTCTATTTTGCGCAATGTTAGGCGATATGATTGGTGTTCTCGGTTGTTGAGATTGATTGGATTGTCTGCGATGTTGATATTCTTGTGACAAATCCTGTACGAGAATCCTCGGAGAAGTCATGGGCTTGAAGTCGACGGGTAAATGATTCCCATTAATACTCGAGACTCCACTCCGTGACGTGATTGCGGTGGGAATAGGCGATGGATTTCCCGGTGTCAGGATCGTCAATGGCGATGCTATTCTCTGAATCCTGCTTGGTGACATGACTCTCGGAAAATTTTGAATGGACGAATGTTGCTCCTTGTCTTCACGTTCCAATGGCGAGTCTCGAAATTGCACGGGGGATGGGAGAGTTCTCGTTGACGGAACAGGAGATGTTATTCTTAAGTTGGTATGCCTTTCAGTTTCGCTGTTCAAACGATCAGTGTTCTCCGGAGATTGAGGACCATCGTTCACAGAACCTTCCACGTTAGCTCGAAGCTTCGCCAGATTGGTAGACATTGGGATGTTCGGGGAACCTTTTTGAACGACATACGAAGCGTCCTGAGTTAAACCAGCTTGAGTGATCATTTGTCGCGGATTCGGCAATTGTTTGTCAACGCGAATTTCTTGCAACGGCGATATTGGAGCTGTGTCGTAGACGCGTTCATTCTTCGCCTGAACCCGGACTTTCGGTGATACCGGATGCGGCGCGGCGTTTGAGAATTCTTGATCTTGATTCGTATTATGACGACGAGGCTGATGTTGTTGCTGGTTGTACACGGACTGATGATCCCTCCGTTCGTTCAGACTCTCATCGGGAGAAGTTCTGCAACTATTGCGCGGTGAATTGAGATAGTACTCGCCGCTCTTCGAACTTCCCGGTGAGAATTCGCTCTTCTGACTGGAATTCGGTGTGTAACTCGAGTCTGCGTAATCGCCGGATTTCTGACTAGAGCTCGGTGAGTACTTTGGTGAACGACCGATCAGCGGTGCCTTCTGATTTTGATTAACGATCAATTGACGCGTAATCTTAACTTGCGCAGATACCGGTGTAAGATTAAAGCCCGAATCGATACTTTGATTCCGGTTGATCTCCGTTTTTTCGATCATGTGATTGCCATTCTCGTAAAGGCTCGGGTCGTTGATGTAATTTTCGTTTCCGGTAACATGGCCATAAGAATCCGTAGGATAATTTATCGGTGTCTCGATTGTCTCTTGTCTACGAAAATAATTCGGATGTTTTCGGATCTCTTCGTGATTCTCGTAATTGGAAATTTCGACTTTTTGCGGTATCGCGGGAAGGGGGCGGTCGACCGGATGTACAGCTCTTGGTCGTATTAGAAATCTCTCGCTCGGTGGTGCGGAAATGCGTCCTGATGCACCATGATTACGCAGAAATCGTGGCTGATTCGATTCCTGCAAACTATGCTTTCTCTCGAGGCTACACTTTCGCTCGTTCTCGTTACGCAGGTGTTTGAATTTTCGTATATCTGGCGAGCCACTGATGATATTGTGATCGAGCCATTTATCTTCGGGAGCTATTGAACTCAAGGAAGAATTAACCGTGAACGATCTGGCCGCTCGTGGGTCTTGCACGAGTGTTCGATCGCTTTGCAAAAAATGATCCGGAGTACTCGTCGTCATTCCCTGCTCGGGAAACAGTTCTTGCTTTATTTCATTCAGCCGTTCTTCGATAATCGAACTGTTCAGGCTTGTGTCCAGTTTCACATTTCTCGTTATATCTTCGTTAAGATTCATTGTGTCTGGTGATCTTGTGTAAATGCCATTCTGCTGGTGCTGATTAAAGTGCTTCTCCTCTCGTTTCTTACGTTCTTTCTGTTCTTTCTTGTATTCCTTTCGGGAATCCTTTGGAGAAAATATACCGGGCAAAAGGCGACGAAGGCCACTCCGCTTTTTCTTCTCTTCCTTGGGAGCTTTTGAGGAATTGGCTTCCATGGTGAATTCTTTTATCAAGTTTGCGTAACCGTCGGCACTCAAAGGTATCAACTGTCCCGTAAATGCTGCTTGATTCGTTTCTATCAGACATCCATGATTGGCATCATCTTCGGTAATATCCGATCTTGCTAGATGCGAATCACGATTTTTCGGAAGATTTTGAGGCGATTTGAGTGCCCTTGTTTCTTTTTCGTTTACGTCGTCCTCTACTGAATTTTCTGGCTTTGCGAACTGCCCTAAGGGTTCGACTGACTTTCCAGCGTCACTACCGAGCTCAGGCTCTACGGTTCCGAAATTTTTTATAGATGGCGACACTTCCCGAGTACTTTCTGTTGTCGATTCGCCTTTACGTTGAGATCCAACGTCTTCGTCATCCTCGGTCTTCACTGATTCACTGATATCACCATCGATCGCCCTTATTCTCTCTTCGAGGCAAGAATCCGAATCTACCGTACTGACGGTTTCTTCGAAAATTTCATCGGTGCTGTCTTTTCGCGAACTTTCGCTATACGCCTCGTATTTTGATGGACTTTTTGAACGAAAAAATTTTCTCTCCGTCTCAGTTTTTATGCTCTCGCGAGATGAAATGCTGCCCAATTCCTCAACATATGATGACTCCGAGGAATTCTGTTCGAAATTGTTTTCCAAAAATTCACCCGACCACCGCTTCTCAATTTCCAATACTTTTTTACTGTATCTTGGCCTCTCAAAATTCGCCAAATCGTCGTTGTTTTGAACTTCTGAAAGGCAATCGACGTTTGTTTTAAATAAGCGTTTTTCCTCGATTTTTAACTCGGTGTCATAATTGTGCCGTTCGAGAAATTCTTTATCAAACGTATTAGTCTTCGTTATATTTTCGTTGAAATCTAAATCTGATATTGCCGATACTCTCAATGAACCTAGACCGGGCAATTTTTGCTTATACGTTTGGGCTGTCGTTACATTGATTTGAGTGCGTAAATTTTTCTGGAGTCTCTCAATTTCCCATTGGCTTTTTTCCAAAAATTCGTGAGCCTTCGTCGTCAAGTTCAAACCGTTTGGTGAATTACTTGAGGGCTCGTTGCCGAATTCAGCAGAATGTTGTGCGTTCACTTTTGACGCATCATCATTGTCTTTTTCTTTATCAATCAAAGTTTCTGAAGGTATCGACAAGTTTTTCGAACTATCTGTGGATTTGACATTTGGTTCAAAGCGTGGTACATCGGCCTGGGCTTTTTTCTTAGGTTTGGCGGGTACTTTTGGTGGTATTTTAAGGACTTTTCCGAAATTGAGCGTTTCGCCACTTATATTCACAAGACTGCCGATCGATGAACTTTTCGTGAGTTTAATCGGACTTATTCTTTTCTCATCAAGGGAAAATCTTTGTTCGCTCTTGCGTGGTCGCGAGATCGATAATTTCAAGATTTTTTTCGGATCGATCTTCCTGCCATCAGTCACCAAAGACCAATCAAGGGCATTTACAATATTGAATTTCTGAATCCTCGCTGATGATAATAAATCGTCAGTGCTATTCGACCGTTTTCTCCAGGATGTCGAACGCAACTTCGGGCTTGGAAACTTCGTGAGTTCGGAAAATTTTTTCTTGCTTTCACTCTTTGTCAACAATACCTCGCGCGACCCACCTTTTTCCAGGACAATCTTCTCGACGGTCAGTCGGTCGACCGAAAGAATTTGTACATCTTCCGGCAAATCCGCAGCGGAATTTGGTAAATCTTTTGGTACATCCAAAGTCTGTGAACTCACAACTGTTGGCTCGTCACGAGAGATTGACGCTCCCTCCATCCTCGCGATACAACGATCTGCTTTTGGGCGCCTGCAATTTGAAAAAAAGGTTTCCCTCCAATTAGTTAATTTTTTTCGACATTTGGTACAACCATAATCTATATACTTAAGGGGTTACACCACCTTGGCGCTCGAGAAAAGACGTATTAAAATAAAAATTTGACGCAAAATATATAAAATAATTTTTATTTTTCACAAACACATTATAGTTTTATGAAGGAATTTTGAAAAAAACCAATGAAAAAAATTTAACTGCGGGGATATAAGTCGTCTAGTAGGACCCTCTTTTCAAACTTCTAAACAAAATATGTCGAGATCTACTCAACCGGTTTTGATGATATTTATGCTAGATATTCTTTATAATATTATCTAGGATGTAGCAAAGATTTTTTTATTGGGTGCCTCGTTCATTTTTTATTACTTTTTCTAACTCAAAATTTGGGTAAAAATGATTTCTTTTTTTCAAAGTGTCATTTCTACAGGAAAATGTTTCAATTTTTCTCTATGCTACACTTCAGCTATTACCTTTCTTTACAAGAAATGTTTTTTTCCAGACAATGTTTAACAGATAAAAAAAATTTCACCATCGGCAAAGATTTTCCAAAGCGTGTCCTACTAGAAGACCATTAAAAAAATTCGCCATTAAAAAAAAATCGTTTTTTCTAAAATTTGTTCATAAAACTATTATCAATTGGTGAAAAATAAAAATGATTTTATATATTCAACAGTCGCGTTAAAAAAAAAGCTTTATTTTTATACCTGTTTTTCCAAGCACCGAAATGGTATAACGTTTTAAGCGCAATGTAAAATTGACTAACTTCCTAAACATAAAAGAATACTCTTTGGAGAACATTGGATACAATATCTGCTAACGCTCTCCTTTTTATTGTACCCCTTATCCATGGGAATTTCATCCGAAGTGGGACAAAGTAAGCAAAATGAAACGTTCGGTTTTTTATGCGTCCTCCTGACGAGGTTCGCTATGAACAAGGAGCTGCGACCGCGGGAAATTGCTGTAATTGTGGGCTCGCCATCGAAAAAGCTGACCGTTTGCGTGATGCATGCGGATAACGCGCTTTATTCTCGGGCATAGAGCATATACAGGGTCGTAGCGTGCAATAAGAAGATGTGTTGGTTACACAAGGATGAGATAAAGTTTGTAAGTTAGTTACACAATGATGAGATAAAGCACGCGAATGAAACGCAGTACTTTTTTTCCAACATTCTCACACGTTCTCTCTACAAAGAGTTATAATCTCTTGACGATCTTACGCGCTTACTTTTCATGAAATTTTCATTCATTCAAAACTTTATAACTCAAGATAACAATTGAAAAAAATCTTGGATGAAAACAATACCGTACAAATAGATTATACGAAATTTACGCAAAAACGCTTCCATTCGCTTCTCGGTCATGGAGTAACAAAATCGATGGATCAAAGCTTTCAAAACCGCAGCTCCAATCAATTAAAGAATAAATAAATAAATTAATAAATCTCGTGCATAATCTGGCGTCTTGGTAATTCGATATAACGTAGGCTAGTTTCTGTGCAGACAAACACTATAATATCGACCACATATGTTGTGGTCAAGCCAGTGATGATTACGAATCTAAATTTTTGACACGTGCCTGCTGTACCTTGTGGACATATAATAGCGTTATAATAAATACACCGTATTTTTCGTCGACATCTATCGCAGGACTCGGTATGCGAAACCATTTATTTTCTCCCCGACCGAAATAATTCTTTTTTTTCCCCAAGTCATTCATTAGAACACGAACGATAAATGTTCTCCAATTAATATGGCACTGTTCGCTCTGCCGAGGCGCCCATCGACCCGGTGCCAAAACCGATTGCCAATTCCAGTGCCTTTATATACGTGCTTGCTGAAACGTAACGCATATATACGTATGCATGGACGAACGGAGGATTTTGCGCCGATCGTATTTTCATTGAACGAATATAAAAGGAGATCAACCTTTTTTTTTACTCTATACACGAGTTCTTCCGAGTTCTCGACGGCGGCAACTCGTTGCATGCACTTCGTTACCTATGTATAAATTGTTATAGAAATGCAATTGGATTCCCTTCCTTGTCTCTACTTCCTGATAGGAATTCAATGGCAATTGAATCCCTATACTGAAACGTCACGCTTGTACTTTGGATTCCCATTGGGATTCTTCATTGAAATCTAATGGACGAATCCAATTTTAATCCTAAAGGATTACTACATTACCGAACAGCATTCAATACAGTTCTTGATGGATCCCATCGCATCCTGTATGTTTGATTTTCTAAACAAAATATATAGATATACAAAATGGGTGGATCGTAGAAAAGTTTAAGTCTTATCTTAAGGGGGTATTGTGAACATTAAAAAAAAATCGTTCGTCGCTTGAGCTTGTAATTACAACGATATAATTGCTAGTAAAACTTTAAACGCGTTTTTCTCGAAACCATGTTTTTCAAAACGGTGCACACGATTTCTCGACATCTGATGAATCGATTGACTTAAAATTTGGCCCACGTATTCAGTGTAATATTAGTTTAGTCTTGACCGACGTTTTTATTCTTGATTTTTTGTTGTATTACTTATTAACATTAATGTCATTTTTACTGAAAAATTGAAAAAAAAAATCGAACATTGTTTTTTGATAATTGAAACACGATAACAAAAAAAGCTCGGTCTTAGTCAATATTATTAAAAGTCTTAGTCAATATTATCTTTTTGAAGAAAAAACGTTCTTTTTTGTTTCAGATCAACCGGGTGGCCAAAATCAGGTACACCCTTGAGCCCTTCACGTTCGATAGTCCTTCACGAGATTGCTTATAACTTCTTTAATTATTAACATTTCTTTACGAAATTTGGCACAGAGATTTGTTAACGGACATACAAATAAATGTCCAAAGGATTTTAATTTTAAGAAATTAATTTTTCTTTAATAACCCTTATTTTCGGGTCGTCACAGTAGCCTAGCCCCATAAAAAAAGTATAAATGGCTAAAGAAAGTATATCTTAGAAATCGATTTGAATCACATCACTGAAAATCCACTGTGATCATCGTTTGTCATTTATTATACCGCACATTATATCTTTCAACACGCCGAGTTTTTTCTCGTGACTTTTCAGATATCTTCGATTCTAACGTGCTGAAAATTCTCAAACGGTGTTCATTGGGGAACAATGCAGAATCCAATTGGATCCTAATGAGAACTCCCTATAAGCGAAGTCCCTAGCAAATCCCTAAAGAGATGTGGGTGGATCTTGGGACTCCCTACTAAATTTGTGCACGAGATCACGTAAGGATATTTTTGTTTTTGGAGATCCACCAAATTCCGTTTGACAATGTCAAATGAAAAATTCTCAAACGGCGTAAATCAAAGCGCGTAATCCAGTTGGATTTCAATCTGGACTCCCCCACGTGCGGCGTCCCTATTAAATTCCTAAAGGGATGTGGTAGGATCTGGAAACTCCCCGACAAATTTCTGCACGAGTATCAGCGAAAGACTTGACTGGAGTGCGCAATTAAAACGCAATATAAAAAAAGTCGAAATGAAAAGAAAGAAACGTTTGTCCTCCCAATTGCCTTTCGGCAATGGAGAAATATTGAAATTTCGAGGGACTTAGATAATTCGTAAAAGCGCCTGTACGCAGGGTATCGAGGAATTCGATGTCGTCATTCGAGCGAACGGAAAAAAAAAGAAGACGCGCGATACGAGAACTGCGTCGTCGAGAGAGGAGCAGGGAACGAAGGGGCGAGGGAATGAATGGCGCATGAGGAAAAAATAATCGTACAGCCGCCGCGGTAACGAGACGCAAAATTCGCGAATCGAACGATAACGGTATAACGAGATTCGCGCGAGCGAAACGAAATAACGGGAGTGAATCCGCGCAAGAGCAATGGCGAGAGAGGGATTGCCGCTTGAAGAGTAGCCGATAAACGCGGCAGATTCCACCGATCGGCAGGAAACGAAAAGAGGGTCCCTTGTTCGCACATCGCTCCTTTCGTACACGAACCCGAATATAATAGCGTTAATAAAAATGTTTTGGAGCACGCGATGAGCGGCCCAGCATACGTGTGTGTGTGTGTGAGTGTGGTACGCCGATGTGTGACGTTTCTTGGGTAATTCCCACCTAATAATCCTCGTGAGGATTAATCAAGCGCACAGTCATCGACTACACGACCAACTATATGGACTGTACCGTTATTTGGTGCCATTATCAACGACAATTGTCACTGGATCATACGAAGCCAGACGACATAAATTGCGAAGGTTTATAAAACAGTCAAATTATTTTTTGATTTTTTTAACACCCACAAGTGTAATCAGAATAAGCATTTTTTTACTTAGGAGCTTACAGTTAGTTGGAGTTTTTTTTGTTGCAAATATCGGTTATTTGGTTTTCGATGGATTCTCAAAGTTTCGAAAATGTTTTATGAAAATTTCAAGTCGATCCGTTCAATATTTAAGGAGTTATGAGCGTTTACAGGCAGGTTCAGCGAACAGGCGAACTTTAAGTTATTTCTTTCATGCACCCGAATATTTAACAATTAAGTGATTTTCGTCTATAACTAAGTAAAAATACATCCTAGTATACTGGTGAAATTTCAAGCGAAGTTACCGAACTTTTGAGGGATCTTTATCAACCTCAAAAAATCGATTTCCAAAATACAAAGCGGAAGGCATCCTTTATGGTGCCGGCATCGCTGATTAGCTGTAAGTATGATTTTTTAAATGATTTTTCAGTAAAAAAAAAAACTAAACGCGTTTTTCTGGAAACCACTATTTTTGCTTCGTTGATTTTTTTTCTCCGGAACTACTGAACCGATCCTTACGAAATTTTAACTAAATATTCTTCACATGTATGGCTACAACTGGAACTAGAATTATTTGAAAGTTTTGATTTTAAGTGCTTTTTTTAACCGAAATATCACTCAAAAAAGTCTTATTTTTTGAGACTTTTTTTTCAACAGCCGCCATTTTGTTATTTTTGCATAAAAATTAATAATTTTAGTTCGGACAGTAGCCAGAATCATACTGAACTTAAATTTTTCTGGTTTTTGTGGTTTTTGTGTTTCAGATAAATCTACTCAGAAATAACATCAACGAAACTGGCATCGCTTTTTTTCGAGGGGCTATGCGCATGCTGGTACCAGGGATAGATAAATGATGTAAAATGAATAAACTTTTTTTTTTCATCCATTTCAAGAGTTATTTTATCAAGCCCAAAAAGATTTACATCAATATCTTTTATAGGAACCATACAAAAAATTCCAAAAACCACCTAATTTTTCAGCCGTCTAAAATGAGATGATCCCTTACACAAAATTATGACTGAAAATCATCCAATTTATGCATCTTCCGTACGGTAATATAAAGGGTTATATAAACGGTGAAATAAACCATACTCTTTAATGGGAAAAATAAATAAATTTGAATACCTGCACACGTTTTCCCAGAAAAAAATCACGAAATTTCCTCTTTTTTCCGGCCACGAGCTAGGTTATCGCCTTAAGGGGGGAAAACCCTTTACAATGTTCAAAAAATTGATTTTTTTCACATATTTCGAAAGTATAATATATTGACAGTATACTGGAAAATCGAAAAATCGTAGTATGAAATATTTACGAAGTTATAGCACATAAACGGGAGCGCGCCGGGACCGCATGCTGTGACCTAGGGAAATTTAAACGCGATTATCTCGAAACGGCATTTTCAAAAACTGCTCATGTTATAGCTTAAAAAGTTATTGATCAATCCGGCTGAAATTTTGGGAGGTTTCTCACTACAACATTATCGGAAGGATATACCTAAAATTTTAAGGTTATCGTGGAAATTAATTATTTTTTTGGAGTAAAAGTTGTCGAGAAAATAGTCCAAAATATGAAAATTTCATGAAAAAGCCTACATAATTTTTAATTTTATACTTTTTAATATTTTTATAGGTGTATCCTTCCCCTACACATGTCAATAATCGAAAAATATTTTCGATTTCTGTTTCAAATCAATAGAAAAAATCAGACAAATACCTTAGAACGCCATGTTGTTTTGTTAAAAAAAAATGTAACACTTGAAAGTTGTAATAAGATAATGTCAAACATTGAAAATGATGCGATTATTTTATCACCTTTAAAAAAATTCCTGAGAAATGACTCATTTTCGGCCGTCTAAAGAGTTTTCTCCCTCTTAATTTCAATTGAATGTATCAAATAAATGTTCGGCAGAGTCACTCAGCTCCATGCAATTTAGGCATCAATTTTTTTTATCTCTTACCGCAGGACCGATCGATCAGCTCCAGCTGTTGACGTCCATACGGCCGAGAGAGGAAGAGAGAGAGGGAGAGAGAGAGAGAGAGAGAGAGAGAGAGAGAGAGAGAGAGAGAGAGGCGGCGTATTATAACAAGTGATGATTGATCCGGGCACGGTTGACGGTTATTTTACAAACCGTGGAAATAATAATGAGACGATTATTTACGAAGTTCGAACGAATTTCTTTGCACAATTTTTGACATTTTTCCTCAGCAGTCATGCGCACATCCTTCAATTTCTTTCAATATTTATCCGTGGAGAAGAAAGCGGAGATATCGGCACTGCGCGAAGGACGTTTCATGTCCCAAGAGACCACGATATTAAATGTCTTTTTTCTTTCTTCTTCCTGATAGCTGCTTATAAAGTATGGCACTAAGCTCACGGCCGGAAAGAAAAGCAGCCTGTGCACCGCACGATTTTCTCTCGCAGGCGTCAGAGTGCTCGTATTTAATTACAATTCTTTCTTCTCGTTTTTTTTCGATTGCTTCACGCCAATTAGATTTGACGAGCTGGAGCACAGCGTACGAATGATCGAAGTCATCGAAGTTGTAATTATCTCGCAATCAATTTTGAACACCAGCAAAATATCTCACTCGCGTACACACGACACGCACTGATGCAGCGGTACGCGATGCGAATTAGAATGTACAAAGATGCTCGAGGAGATTACGCGTTACCGGTGTATTTATTTGCAAAAGTGAACAGTGTTTTTTTTATCGCTGTATCTCCGGCAAGTTAGAATTACGAGGTCATTTCAGTACGCAAATACTACAGCAATGAAGAATAATTTAGAAAACACCATGTTTGCCACATTTCCACTATTCTTTTTCTTTTTAAACTCGTTTTTTTCTTCTTGTTGTATCATGCATTAACGTGGAATTCGAGCATGATAGGTCAAGAGAATTATTTCGGGACGTGCTGTTCTTTCTAAAGTTGAAAGTAGAATAAATGCGGAATATACAGCGGACATCAGCGGGGTCGTCAAAGCAAGTCTGATAATTTACTCAGTGTGAGTGAGCAATAGACGCGTATTTTGTCAAAATTATCAGCAATTATCTGCGTGGTGTCTTCCCGGGATGTTTCTCAGCTATTTTTACACAAAATGCAATTTTGTATTCAAATTGTTAAAATATTAAATTGTTCATATATAAAAATACGTTTTTTGTTGATACTTGAACGATTGTTCAAATTGTTCTCATTGTTCAAATATCAAAATACGTTTTTCAACCTGTTTCGAATATTATTTTTATTTAATTTTCTCGTGTTTTATTTCATTTTATAGTATTTTTTTTTAATAGTTCAGTATTCTTTTTTTTTATCGCGAATATCGAATAGACGTAGTTTTTTGTCCTAGAAATTAGACTAGCCCGTCCCGTCTTCTTTTGAGAAAAGTTCTAAAAATATTTAATGAATTTTTGACCACCAGAATCGTTATCATTCCGTGTTGGAGATTGCTCAGGGTCTTTGCTGGGCAGCCGGCAAGAGGGGAACGCATGTGACTAAGGGGGGCAAACCCTTTAGACGCCCGAAAACGAGTCATTTTTCATGATTTTTTTTTCTGGTGACAAAATAATCGCATCGTTTTTAAATTTTGACATTATCTTATTACAACTTTCAAGTGTTAAATTGTGTTTTTTTTTAAACAAAACAAAATGGCGGCGTTATAAAGTATTCCTTTAGGCGTATTTTACGTGATATCGAAAAGTGCTCTATTTGTCTGATTTTTTCTATTGATCTGAAACAGAAATCGGAAATATTTTTCGATTATGGACATATGTAGCCAAAGGATATACCTATAAAAATATGAAAAAGTATAAAATTAAAAATTAAGTAGGCTTTTTAATCAAATTTCCATATTCTTGACCATTTTCTCGACAATTTTTTACCACACAAAAAGTAATTAATTTACGCGACAACCTTAAACCTTTAGGTATATCCTTCCGATAATGTTATAGTGAGAAACCTCCCAAAATTTCAGCCAGATCGATGAATAACTTTTTGAGCAGTTTTAAAAAATGCAGTTTCGCGTAAAATCGTGTTTAAAGTTTCAATGGGATAATGTGCTACACGACTATGTGCTATAAGTTCGTGAATATTTCATATTTCGATTTTTCAATTTTCCAGTATAGTCTCAATATATAATACTTTGTAAATATGTGAAAAAATCGATTTTTTGAACATTGTAAAGAGGTTTCCCCCCTTAAATAAACAAATTTGCGGTTACGTAAAATAACCAAATTTCAGCCAATAAATATGTGGAATGCATATTTATTGTTTTTTTTTTTATTTATATGGTGAATGAGTCATTAACCAAGTTGAAATGCGGCAAACGCACAATTTAGTTCTCAATAGCTGGTACCGCTGAGCACATATACGGGCCACATCGTGAGCGCTTAGCTGTGAAACATCCTTCGCGAATTCAGTTTTTCAAAACGCTTCATTGAAATTATTCATAAAAATGTCAAGAATTTTTTCCGCCTATTTACATTCAATTCTTAACATTTGTATTGTGTTGCGAGAGTAACTTCAATAATTAATTGCTCAACAATCATGCAAACGAATGAGTTGAAATTTTGCACAGAGTCGTAACACCTGGTCGCACATATCCTTAAAAAATTTCAGCAAATTCTTAGCTTTACGCAATAGCTGAGCAACCTCCTTAATCCCGTTGAAATGCAATTGGATGTGTCTTTTCACGTTCTTATTATTTCATACAACAGCAGCGACGACAGCATGTCCGGGGAGCGTGAACACCCCCCCCCCCCCCCCCCCCCACCCGCCCAGAGATTAATCGTGCAGACGCTCTTTTATCGGTTGCATCGTGATCTCAGACTCGACAAGTCTTTCGAGGAACGCCCATAATTGGCATTGTTCAACCAAATGAGTGCAACGTACCCGTGAAACCTCTTCGCTCGTCTTCCAAATTCCTCGTCGTGTATTATATGTACTAAAGTACTCGTTAACCGAGGACGAGAGATTACAAACTCGAGATATGCCATTTGTATTGTTGATTGACACGTCTTGCGTCATGAAAAATAAACATGTATTGCGGCGACATACTGTGTACATAGTTTTCGGGCGTCCATCCATTGTTTCCAATATTTTTAGTGAATAATTTTTTTCTTTGATTTCATTGGTGTGAAGGAGAATTTGATGACATGCATTTTCATTAAAAGAAAAGTAGAATCACAAAAAACCATTTTATAATAGAATCAATATTATATTTGCCGCTCATAAAAATAATCAATTATTGGAAAATTTGATGCCATGCATTTTCATTTTTTTTAAAGTAAAATCACAAAAAACCATTTTGTAATAGAATCAATATGATATTTGCCGGTTATAAAAGTAATCAATTATTCGCGAATATTATTTCAAATTAGATTTGAAGAATATTTTTTTGCACGAATACTTTCGATTTGTATGGTGCTTGTTTCTGAGGAAACACGGAATTTGATTTTAGGTTTGTCACGATTCGATATTATGGAGAACAAATTTTATTCGTACTTTGGAAAATGTATTCATATGAATAAATAAATAAATAAGTAAATATATATATATATATATATATATAAATTCATTAGAAGAAATTCGATTTATATAATAAATGGAACCCAAACACTACTTCCATGTTTCCTCGGAAACAAGCACCATACAAAACGAAAGTATTCGTGCAGAAAATAGGGCCGGTTTGGAATTCCGAACTTTGAATGCTGCGACGATTTAAAATTCCTAATTTTAATATTCCGAAACCACAAGTTTCGTAGAGATCATTTCGATCAAGGATACAAATGTGATTTCTTATACGAAATAATTTTCAGGAATAGTATGAAGAAGATTAACGCTTTATTTGAATGACCAGTAATATGACATAAAAAACTCCGAATATGTAATATTAAGTATGCCACAAAATTCCGAAATTTTTATTATAGAAAACGAGCTATATCAGAAAGTTTAAATACAGGGTGAGGCACATAAAGTGTTACAGAGCAATAGCACTAAAACTATAGATCATATCCAAAAATGTTTCAGACAAAAGTTTCAGTGTTCGAGAAGGCCGTTATACTGGACCACCCTATTTTTTTATCGGTGGAGGCGCTGAAGCTACGTCAAGGTCAACTCCACTTTTTTAAATGGAACCATGTATTTTTTTTCGCCTGACATTATTACCGGTTTTAAGACGAATTCAGCGACCTACAACACAAGGTCATTCTAGTCACGCAAAGTATGAAAATAGTCGAAAAATCGAAAAATATCGGAATAATCACTTTCAAAGGATCCACTAACCTTGGTTTGAGTCTACCTACAGAAGATGCTCGAAGTGATGACCCTCGACTTGTAAACACTTGTAAACACGCCTCACCACGCCTGACGACATGAAAGAAAGAATACACCGAGCATGTACCGAAATTACACCACAAATGTTGGCTGAAGTTAGATGGTCTTTTCATCAGCGAATTAACAAGTGTTTACAAGTCGAGGGTCATCACTTCGAGCATCTTCTGTAGGTAGATCCAAACCAAGGTTAGTGGATCCTTTGAAAGTGATTATTCCGATATTTTTCGATTTTTCGACTATTTTCATACTTTGCGTGACTAGAATGACCTTGTGTTGTAGGTCGCTGAATTCGTCTTAAAACCGGTAATAATGTCGAATAATAATGTCAGGCGAAAAAAAATACATGGTTCCATTTAAAAAAGTGGAGTTGACCTTGACGTAGCTTCAGCGCCTCCACCGATAAAAAAATAGGGTGGTCCAGTATAACGGCCTTCTCGAACACTGAAACTTTTGTCTGAAACATTTTTGGATATGATCTATAGTTTGAGTGCTATTGCTCTGTAACACTTTATGTGCCTCACCCTGTATAATAAAAGCTAATAAGAGATTCGTCAGGTTCACGAAAGTTTTGTACTCCGGAAATCATAGCTTCGATCATCCAGTTTGCGAAAACTGAAGTTTAGATAGTGTAAAATTCCGATAAAGAATGTTCAAAACGGTCAAAATTTCGAAAACTCACACATAAAGCAGATAACAAGTTAGTGTAAGGCGTTTAGATGGCAGCGCCACTGCTGTAACGCATGTGAACCATGTTTCCACGTGTTTTGACGGTGTTCAGATTTTCGGAGTTTCGGTCTTTCGGGTAAAATTCTTTCGGAGTTTTAATCTTTCGTGGTAGAATTTTTTCAGAGTTTTGATCATCCTTCACGTTTTATTGTGACCATATAATGTAAGGATGTTTAGCTATCGATGATTCCTATCGATATACTTATTTTCGAAACTTTTCCCTGTACAAACCTTCGGCATTAGAGAACTCGAATTTCCAACATTACAATTTTTTTCGGAACTGTGGAGTCTCTAATTATGGGAAGTTGATACTTGTTTTATGTGCTGTGTTTTCATGTCGACGCTTTATCAGTCCGTTCCATTATTATTGTCATTTAATTCGATTATATGATAATTCTGTTTAGAAAATTTTGGAATTATAAATAATCGAGTAATTCATTATTTTTATCAGCAGCAAATCATAATAATTCTATTGTACTATAGTTTGTCGTGATAATACGTTTTTTTTTATCGAAATGCATGACATTCAATTCATACAAATAGACTATTTATTCCTATTATATAAATATATAAACATATGTACACGTATTACTAAATATTATGTAAATAATATAAGACAAAGTACTTATTACGAAAGGATGAAAAGAATATGTACCAGCACGGGAAGCCCATAAGGGTTTTGATAATCGAAAGAAAAAAAAATTGGCGGCGGTGCAAAACGACCTTGCACACGTTCCATATGCATAGGGAGATAATTCTAGCCGTTGGGAAATGTAATATTCTTTTCCGAAGAAATCGATACGACTTGAGGTATTACCTTACCGACGCGTAACGTTGTTACATGTATTTATTTGCCGGAATATATATCTGAGACACTTTCGATATTGTGGCGCCTTCACCGCGTTACGCAAAAAAGTTGTGTATCATTTATAATTAGACTAAACTAAAAGAGACGAGGAAGCTTTTATTTCCCTGAAAACCAAATAATTTCAAAGAAAATGCATACCAGCTGACTACGACGTTTTTTCGAAACATTCTGCTAAGAAAAATAATCCAGTCAACTGATATTTATATAATATTCATAAACATGCTATTTGAGAAATTCTGAAATGACATGGTTCGTATCCATGTACTAATGACTTCCTTTTTTTCCTACACGGAGAGAATTAAAAAGTAATTTTTGTCGTGAATTTCACGGTAAAAATTACCGTGATATATTTCAATGTGGTGACAAGTGAGAAAAGCATAATAATTCGTATGCGACAAGTTTTTTTTTTAACTCAGGTTACAGAAAATTTCAAATACGTAGCTAAAATTTTACTATACAAGAAGGGTAGCGCGCACGATAATTTTTACCGAGAGCACAATACATTTTCCTATAACACTCATTAAATTTTATAATAAATCTTAAAATAACTGTTATAAAGACGATAATTTTTATAGACATTTTTGAAAGGCATAAAATAATAAAATGCACAGTAAAATTTCGCTGATATTATATATTTTTTAAATTTAAGTTTTGCGTATTTTTCTACACATCAAAATTTACTAGAAAATCTGGTAAAATTTTCTATCTGAAGAAGAAATTTTATTTTATTTTCGTGAAAATCTGTGTTTTACTCAGTAATAATAAGCGAAGTTTCAGGGTTGTCATCTGGTTACCGTTACTGCATGGTAATTTTTAACATTTAATTCTCTCCGTGTACACAATCGAGTAACTCAGTGTTGCCAATTATCGGCGACAATTACATTTTGTTTTAATTCATCGGTAATTAGCTGTTCCATTTTCAGACGATGGACAATGGAATGCAGTGTTTTTTTTATCGACAATAAATCCATTTTTTCAAGGTTCTTTCAAATCCACCAGGTGAACTGTGAAGAACGAAAAAAAAAAAATCAATCAAGCGTGACAAGGCCAAGATGGAATTAGCCTACAAGTGCTTGGCGTCGCCGGTGAGGATGGTATGCTAATAGGCCGCATTAAAAAGCTAATCGAATTAACATTCGCCTACGGACATTGGTGAATTACAGCGATTGTAAATTCGCGGATGGCATTTTTTTCCGAATAAGAATTCAATTGAATCTTTTGCAAAATCAATTAATCGAACAATTACAATAAATCAACGAAATCAAATAAGTAAACGTGTAAATGATCAGGGTCGAAGAACGCTATTGGCAAAATGTAAATGTCGGAGAAGCTCTTGATTCAATATTTGTCGAATTTATATTGTCAATAATAATAACGTGCAAAGGACGATTATCAGTGACGTGTATTGCGAATAAAAGGAAACGTGCAAATTCTAATGTCAGACTTCACCGCAAATGCAATAGAAAAATAATATTCATTCTCTGAATGTATACCCCCGGGCCGGATTGAAATTCCGAACTTTGAATACTCCGACGGTTTAAAATTCCTAATTTTAATGTTCCAAAACTACGAGTTTCGTAAAGATCATGCCAGCGAAAGTCTACACCGTTGACTGTAAATGATGTAGAAGGGTACGAGTAGCGATAGAAAAAGGATACAAATATAATTTCTTGTACTAGAAAATTTTCAGAAATAGTATGAAGAAGATGAACGCTTTATTTGAACGACCAGTAATACGACATATAAAACTCCGAATATGTAATATTAAGCATGTCACAAAGTTCCTAAATTTTTATTATTGAAAACGAGCTATATCAGAAAGTTTAAGGGGTTACGTGGGTTTGAAAATTTAAAAAAAATCATTTTTTAAAATTTTATTATCTAATAGTACAATATGTATAGAATATTCTCCCAAAGTTTTAAGTCAATCGGAGTAAAAGTCTAGGAGAGAGAGCCTTTGGGAATTCCCCCCGTTGGGAAAGACCGGCCGGGAGCGCCGCAGGTATACGCATTTTCCTCAAAACACTATTTTTGAAGTCGGTAGACACGATTTCTCAAAAACTAATGCACCGAGCTTATTGAAATTGTGCACACTTCTTCAAAATAGCATTGACTAGTGATTGAACGAAAGTTTTTTTTACGATTACAACTAATTTCACAAGGCTATACGTAATGTAAATTGTTCCAAACATTTAACTATTTTGCATACAGCTCTGCCAAAAATTCAAATTTCAATTTTTTTAAAAATCCTTCGTTCATCACGAGCTATACCTATCTACTAACAGAAAAAAACTTGTTTTTTTAATTTCAGATAAAGCTATCATGAGTTATCCCGACCACCACGAGGACACTTTTTTTTTAGGGGTCTCCGGAAACCAGGTCCCTCCGGCTGAATTTCCCAAATTTTTTGATGAATTTTTTTTAAATATTGTTGAAATGTTGCCTTTTTATGTGCTAACATTTTGAATAAAATAATTTATATATTTAAAAAAAAAATTGAAAAAAATGCTTTTTTTTGCTTCGAAACCCACGTAAACCCTTAACTGATCCGATTGCTTACTGCTGCAATTTCCATCTCCCCGCTTCATCCTATTTCTCTCAAAAGCGATAATTTAAAAAATCGTTAAACAGTAACAATGAAATTCGTTCATAGTCAAGGATCTATGTAAAAAAGTTATCATTGTTCGAACCCAAACCGTGACTGAAGCTTTGTGACACGGAAAAATGAGATTTTATCTAAAAAAAAAAAGCATGTCGTTGAAGTTCAAATCGTTAGATTGCAACGAAAGTTCTTTTTTATATGTTTATTATTAAACAAGATATTTTTTTGCAGCTTTATATTACAGATCGTTAAATAAATATCTTAAAAAATTGTTGAAGGATTTTCGTAGGCGAAATCTGCTAGTAGGAATTAAAGCAATTAAGAAATATGATTTTTCATTGCATTTCAACGTTGCAAACGATGCACACGATATCACCGTTTGAATACAACAAAAATCCTTCTTTATTTTTTCATTCTTTTATTTATATTACAATATAAACTGTTCGTTTGCAGTTTTAGGTAATGGACCCCTACCAAGGACCTTCTAAAATACTTCAGTAATATTTTTAGTCTAAATGTGACAAAAAAAAATCACCTATGTGTAAAAAAGTGATTTCGTTGTATTCCAACGATAAAAACTTCAATACCATACTCAAACCTCATGAAAAAAGAAGCAAGTACGAGCAATCGATACATTATTCGATCGATAAATCGTGCAGGGCCAAAAAAAATTCTCATGAGCAAAGAAAGAGGGGAAAAAACTCAGCGTGTAACAAAAAGAAATTAAATAAAAGCAACGAAAAAAAAAGAGAAATATTACCGAACTGTTCCTATCGCAAACACCACTTTACCATCTGACGATAGCGCCTGTCACACTCCGTGACGAGTCAACGATAACAATATCCTCGCTCACATAATGACAATAATCACAACCGCACTTTATTCACAGTTGAACGATAGCGAATGCGGAAAAAGCCAACATTCAAAGAACAAAATATGAAAAAAAAAACAACGACGAACACGCGGTTGAAATCGAGATCACTGTAGCACAGAAGCTTGCCCCTGGTTCGCCGGGAAATTCAAATGGCTAAGAGTTCATCGAGAATCGCTTTCAAGCGCGCGAATAATTTTTTTTATCGGAATATTTCGCTTGTTTGTTTTTTTTTTTCAAATTCTCGAAACATTCACCATTCATCGGCCCTTTTTTTGTTTAACGTGGAAGAGAAACTATGGGAAAAAAAAACAAGAAGAATAATGTCGAAGAAAACAAAAAACAAGGGAGACACGTTTCGTGAACGAAGTCTCTGTGGTGACTGAGGGTCTGGAATAACGTGGTGGTCCGCGGCGGTGCTGTTAAAACTCGCGGCGAGACGGAGACAGAGATGAGGAGGAGGAAGAGGCAAAGGAGGTGGAGGAGTATAGTCGAATACAGAACAAGGTATCCACGTGAGTTTACTCCCGTGAATATTACAACTCTGTATATACATACAAATACACATGCACACTCCCAAACCCATATGCAAGATACGTGTGCATGTGTGTGTGTGTGTGTGTGTCTGTGTATGAATTTGGTTATATATATGTGGCATTCCAGCTAAAATCGACAGGATCGTGTCGATCCTGTCGATCAAGTCAAGTCAAGTGCTGCGAAACGTACGGTACAACGAGCCGGTTGAAAATCTTATATTTTTCTAAAATAGATAATAGATTTTCTTACATACCGATAATTTCACAACGGGTATTATTTGCCAATAACATTGGGAGTCGAGTCATTGTGCTCAACGACTCGATGACACATTGTGCTCCACACAATTGCCCCACAATATTTGACGTTTTCCCGGTAAGCGAAATTTTTTTTTTCGAGGCTCAAATTAATTTTGTACTTTTAATAGTTCTTTGTGAGCTGTTATTGACTTTCTTTTAGGCCAGCCGAAACTTAATATAAATCACGGTGCAACACAAAAAAATTCGGTTTTTACGTGCTACAAAACTCCGAGCAATCGCATGTGGTTGACAGTTGCCCGTGACATATTGCGCTTCTTCGGAGCATCGTCACTTCTTTGTTTCCTCATTGGGAGTCGACTCATTTCGCCCCACAACTCGGTGACACATTGTAACCCACTAGTAAAATGTTTGATTATTATTGAAAATAACTATTAATTGAACTACGAATGGAAAAACACAAGTCACTGAGTGCATCATAAATAATAAAACTATCGATTCGGAACGAAAACCGGAGCCTTTACAGAAAGTGTCGTTATATTTTACGTTTTCCCGGCGAGTGAAATATTTTTTTTCGAAGCCTCAAATCATTTTTTAATTTTTAATAATTCTTTGTCAGCTGCTATCGACTTTCTTTTAGGGCTGACGAAACCAAATATAAATAGCGGTCCAGCATATAAAATTTCAAAATTTACAAACTACAAACCTCCGAGAAACCGCAAGTGGCTCACTGTGCCCCGTGACACATTATGCCCCACTCTCCCCTATAGGGTGGGGGTAATGTGGGGCAAAATTTAATTGCTAGGGTAACTAAAGCTAGGGTAACTAAAGGACAATTAATTAATTGTTAATCACGACTATAACAATTAACAATTAATTAATTGTAATCGTGATAACTCACGATTAACAATTAATGAATTTTTAATTGCTGTAGTCGCAATTAACAATTGATCAATTATTCATCGTGACTTTCCACTATTAGAAACTAATAAATTTTTAATATTTTTGGTGTATTTGATTAAAAACTAACAATTAAAACTAATTATTGTATCGGGCGCGTAGTGGCGTCAGAACAAATGTGTAAGTTATTGCGCTGCGTAAACCTACAAAACCCAAACAAACACGTCTTATCTGATATCTGTAAAGTTAAATAGGTTAATTGTTAGTTTTGATTGTTTCTTAGAACAATTGAAGAAGTTAATTGCAATTAACATAGATTAATCCAAATAAATTAATTGCAACATGCAATTATTAGTTATTTGCGATTAAATTAATTGCAATTACTTTTTTAGTCAACTAATGAACTGATTGAAAATGTAATTGATTAACGCCCAACACTGGGTGGGGGTGATGAAATCGAACGCAGCGCAGTGGACAAAAATTGCAATAAACTCGACTATTTATTTGTCAAATCTGTATGAGCATAGTACGAGATTTTTGCAATCAGATTTAAAATGTCGTTTCATTAAAAATGGCCTACGACATTTGCTGTGTAATAAATTGAAAAAATACCGGAACGAATAGTAAATGTAAATTTGATCGAGTCCCTACGGCAAATTGGAAGTTAGAACAATGCAAGTAATGGATAGCTGCAGTTAGATGAAAAAAGTAAGCATTATAAGGTTTGCCTTATGACACGAGCTTGAATTATTAAACTTGGATCATGTTTTGTCCTTAAATCTTCTACGTCCCTGACGTGTTTAACAGATACCAAAAGTTTTCCCTTAGACTGAGGTTGAGGTTGGATATTAATAATGTAAGTTATGCTCACGAAGTCGGTCTTTAAAATTATGCTGATTTTAAAAAACAAAATTTTATTCATTATTAGTGGTACAGCAACAATATATGAATTTGTTAAAGTTTAATAAAAACAATTATATAGCGTCATTTTGAGCGTCTTGTAACAAAATGACAAGTAAACAAAATACACATTTTAAGGAAATGTTACTTACTTCTTTCAGTTTACTGAAACGCAACACTTGTTGCCGTCTTTGGCCGGACAAATTGATTCATTGCAAGCAAATTACATGCAATTGGAACGCGATGCTAATTTTTATAATTTATCAGAATATTATAACTTTTATCATTTATATGGTAGTTTATACTATATTTGCATATTTATTTATAACATTTTAGTTTTATTTGCGAGTTTGTATTATCGTAAGAAAGTATTTTATCAGGGTATTTGATTATTTAAGGAGTTGCACCTAATTGAAATTTTAGAAAATATCGATTTTTGCATTTCGCCGCATTGTAAAAATATAACATTTCAAAAATATTGTCGGCAAATTTCAAAATTGAGGGAGTTATGGTGGTTTATATAGGTAGGTTCCACGAAAAAGCGAACTTTAAACGCGTTTTTCTCATAATGAGTTTTTCGAAATCGGCGATTGAGATATCTCAAAAATCACTGCACCGATCAACTTTAAATTTTACAAGCTTCTTTTACATATCAAAAAGCCGCGCTTGAACGAAGAATTTTTTTTCATGCATATTTTTTATTTATCAACGAAAATAGAGCGTTTTTTTCACCGAAAATCGATACTTTCACTTTGGACTACGGCCATTTTTTCAACGATCAATATTTGATTAAATCCTTCGTCCAAGCACTCAATAACTTCATGCAAAATCTAAATGCGTTTGATTTTTTAATTTCGCGGTCACCTCGAAGGATGTTTTTCAAACAGCGGTCTTCACTTAAAAAAACACTTAAAATCATGCTCTTTGAAATAAAAATTTTTAAACTTGTACACGTTTACCCTGAAAAAAATCCCGAAAATTCGTCTTTTTTCCGGCCACGAGCTGGATCTACGTTATCATAAAAAAAATATCGTATCAGAACGTTTATCGTTTATATGGTAATTAATAATGTGTTTGCATATTTATTTATATCTTTATAGTTTGACTTATAGATTTATATTGCTGTAAGAACGTCCAACCTCCAAAAAAACCGGACAACCGAAATTTTCGATAATTTGCAGAATTCCGTTGATCATTGTGGGAAAATATTGAATTTTTGGTTCTCCATATTCCATTATTTGATATAACAAAAAAATATATGAATACTTTCAGTGAATGGAAGTTTAGAAAATACCCATGGAGAACACTTTTTTGAGAAAAAAAAACGTAAAATTGTGTGATTTTCTGTTTGGTTGAAAACGAGAACTTTTGTAATGTACCATAAAGGGCGATTGTTTTTCGGGGACGATCTTCTCGATAGAAAAATGAAAGCCAGAAAAATTGACAATATCCGAAGGCAACCTCTCAAAACTTTCATTGACATTAGAGAACCCAAAATTATCGATGTCATCGACTGACATGATGAAGTTATCCTTCAGCACACCTTAAAAAAAAGATAGCGAGGGTCAGTATCCTGTCAATAAAACTTCGAGTGCCCCATACAACTCATATACGTGTGTTCTGCTCATAGGCATGTGCTTGTGTAAATAGCAGCAACTGATTGTGTTAGTGGACACATTGTGTTAACTCTGATAACGAGTTACAGGTATATCATATCGGTTGGACCTTCCTCCAGCGGCTCTCAACCTTACGAGTTATATGTCCCATTTTTCAATACCTTGCGAGATTCCTCAAAAGCCAAAGAAAATCAACTCATCATTGCGGAAAATCCGGCTATGCCTGATTGCAAGAACTGACAATGGAAATGATTCGGGACATGCCAAAGACTTTTTTTTCTGCACTTTTATTTGATGTTTTTTTTCGTTTTACGTCGGTGGATCGTCAACGTATCAATTATTTATCAACTAAATCTGATAAAACCATACGAGGATCGACGATAAAATATGACATCTTCACGCATGATTCTCAAAAGAAACGTTATTTTTCGACGTTTCGTGTACGATGTAATTAATTGAATTCAATTAACTTGAGTACTCTCTCCATTTCCACCCACATTTTTATCATAAATGTTTTTCAATCCGTCTGCAACTTCACTGTTATCATTTGATTTGTACTGAATATAATGCTGCACACTTCCAAAAATTCTTCACACTTCCAGACCTTTGGTCCTTCGTTTACCTTCCATTTAATATCATTACCACTGCCTTAGAACAGGCATAACTTTTTAAGCATATTCATATTCCAACTGAGCATTATCTCATTTGCATTGTACAGTTAATTTTTTTATACGGTACCAAAGGATGAGGTTGAAGCTTGCATCGTTGGAATGCAACGAAAATTCTGTTCAATTTCTTAATTTCTTTATTATCCAGAGTCATATTTTTCGGATTTAGGTTGTGGATCGTTAAATAAAAACCTTAAAAAATGTTTGCGTGATTTGCTCAGCTCAAAACTGCCAAAGGGAATTTGGGAAATTAAGGGATCATTATCAGTCTATTTTCGGAATTTTTCGATTTTCTAAAAATATCAGTTTTCGTATACTACACACCTATAGAAATACCTGCAGAGAACGTTATTTAGGTCGGAGTGACCGATAAGGGATTAATAAGAGTAATACAATAGAAGCGTCTCTGCGCACTCAGCGCGCAACTGCCGTGTCGAGCGTCCAAAGCTCGCAAAACAGAGATTCGAAACCAAAAATCCCAAGAAAGTGAAGTTTTTGAAGAAGCTGAAGGAATAATGTATGGATCAGACATCGCTGATAGAGGGTAAGAGGCTTTTTTTTTAAGTTTTATGTACATTTTTACAAGAGAAACTTTGAACGCGTTTTTCTCAAAACAACGTTTTTCGAGCTTGTCGACATGATTTTGGAAAAACTATTGCACCGATTAGGCTCAAATTTACAGGGATTATTCTATGCATGTATCTCGTCGATCCCTACTAACGGTATAAATATGAATTAATATTTAATCGTATTATAAAATAATTTAAGTTGTAAAAAACAGTCGAAAAATTCAAAAGTGCGCCATTTTGTTTTCTTTCTATCCGGGGTGAACGTTTTTAGTAGGGCTCGTAACTACAACTCCACTTTATAATAAGATACTCGACTTCTTGTTTTCAGATGCTCCAAAGTTAAGATTTCGTGTCGACAAGGTAAAGTCAAGGGTAACTTTAGGCAGCCAGATCACCAAGATAAACTTTTACAAAAATGTTTTTTTTCAATTTTTTTCTGGTACTTTGAAACTTCTATTTTTATTTATAAAAAGATTAAAATATAGAGATAAATTTTATAATGAAAAAAAAATCTTAAAAATATCTGCATAGATGGAGAACTTCTCGTTGCATTCTAACGATGCAAACTTCAACGTCGTGCGAAACGCGTGCACTCCAATTGTTTTGACTTTTTAACGAGTTGCCAAGCGACAAAATTGAATGATCAAATAATTGAGAAATATCGTTTACTAGCATTGTAGAAGCCATGACAAAGGAGAACCTCGAAATTGACAAAGCATGTATACGTACATGCGGTACCACTACGCGGAATACTTTTATTCCTGGTGTGCTTAACTTATCTTCCTGATGGCAGAAAAGTTGTGAATGCTGTTAACATGACTCACTATGTGATAAGGGACAAAGCAGCATTATATATACAGGGTGGGGCATTTAAGGCCTTAGGCCACTCCAAGATTTTCTAAAAATCGATTTTTTTTGTTAAAAATGTATCGTAGTACCTATAAAATTATATTCCAAGGTTATGGGTGTGAAAAATCTCTAAGTACTCGATTTTTGAATTCTAGCGCAACCCCTCTTGATTCATGTCATGACTTTCTACTAACTTTAAACGCGTTTATCTCAAAAGTACATTTTTCAAGTCGGCCGGACTCATAACTCAAACAAATTTCAACCGATTCACTTGAAATTTTAACTGTATATTTAGAATTACATTTTCTGAGGCACTACGTAGGATTTTTTTTATTATATTGCATAGTTCCTTTTTTATAAAGAAATTTTCTGACGATTTACTCATGGCATTTAATACTTTTTGTTTTAGTAATGCGCCATTTTGACAAAAAACAATATATCAAAAAAATCCTACGTACTTCTATAGCTATTCGTATATATAATCGAAAAAACTTTAGGGTCTCATCATAAGTCAAAAATTATAGGAGCTGTTGGTCCAGCCGTTGACCTTCCAGAAATAAACGCGTCATCGGAAAAATGATGCACACTCGCCATTTTACGTGTATCGCTGTGAAAAAATAATTTTGTATAGTCAATTATGTGTATAATAAAACCCCTATTTTGTAATTTCTATTTATTTTGTGTTTCGCTGAAAAAAAAAATCACAAAATATGCCCTTTTTGGCCTCTAGAGTGGCCTAGAACAATAGCACTCAAACTATTGGTGATATCCAAAAAAAGTTTCAGATTTAAGTTGGATTGTTCGAGAAGCACGTCATACGGGACCATCGCCATGGTCATACTCAACACGAAAACGCTCATTTTTCTTGCTCCTCCGAAATGCAAAAACATCGATATCAGCAAATTATTCTATACATTACGCGAAAAAATTCAAGTCGACGTAAAAGCGATCAGTAAAATCCTCGTAGACTATTCTTAAGATTTACTGCATTTGTTTCTGGATATATGTAGGTACGCACACGCATTTTTTTTTCAAAGAAAAATAAAATGTTCTATAAAAATTTTCGGAAAAAAATCAAATACTAAAGCATTTTATTTTTTTTCGAAGCATAGTTTGAAAAACATGTGCAAATACTTTTTTTACCCACTGTATATATTTGCATGTGTGTGTAGGTAGATGCGTGTGGGTACCTACATATATCCAGAACCAAAAGCAGTAAATCTTAAGAATAGTCTACGATGATTTTACTGATCGCCTTTACGTCGACTTGAATTTTTTCCCGTAATGTATAGAATAATTTGCTGATATCGATGTTTTTGCATTTCGGAGGAGCAAGAAAAACGAGCGTTTTCGTGTCGAGTACTACCGCGATGAACGCATGGTTTTCGCGTTCGAATGATAAAATCAAGAGGGAGAAGTTGTGACCGTTGCAAGGTGAACAACGTCTTGCGTAACGTAACAAACGAACGGAATGCCTTGATATAAATCGAATGACATAATGAACGCACGTAACTATACACACATGTATAAATATATATATAAAGAGTCGTACGCGTGTGTACTTTTTAAGCTGATTTACAGCCAATTCCTTGAAATCCATGTTCCATGCTATTAATAAACAAAAAAAAATGATGTCACGAAATTTCGATCAGCCTCTCAGAGGTGTTTTCAGAATTTTTTTGATGTTTTTAGGCACTCCATTGGGCCATCGAACCAATTCGTATGCACACGTTTGCGTTCGCGAATACGAGAAAAAGAAAAGAAAAATAAAAAAAAGTTTTCCAAAGATTCGTTAATAAAGTGACCTCGTGTACTTGCCAACGATTCGTCGAAATTGAGAATGAGACGTATATTTTCGAACGCAACGGGTCTCAAACATCGTGATATTTCTTATCAATGTTCACACACCCACACAAATGCATGAAATGTGACAAATTTCCATGCATTTGTGATTCATGCATTTCCCCATTTTTTGCATGATATAAAATTGCTTTGAACATTTTTTGAAGGTGTTTCTTTAGTTCAGAATAAAAGATATAAAAAAAAAACATTGATGCTTCAACATTAAAAATACCGTCTAAAAATTTGCTACTTCGCTGAATGCAGCGAAACCTTTAGTTTCGTTCTTCTCTCGCGTTGTTGCGAGCAAACGAGAGAGATGGAGAATGGAAAATGATTTTTGTGTGTGTGTGTGTATATATAGATATATATTTTTATTTATTTATACGAGTGTCTTTCACGTACATGTACAAAACGCCTACAGGATAAGTCGTATAATGTACGCGGACAATGAGATTCTAGAAGCATTATATTTTCAAGACGAAAAGAGGGGGAAAAACAGTCTGTACAACAATGAGTACCTCGGTTTGATTAAATCTGTACACGAGAGCAAACTTTTCTCGATCCTACGAGCCACGCAAAATATCCACTTACAACGGAATAATGATATATACGCGCGTTGAATCAAACCCATTCACGTTACGGAATTGATAATGAGAAAAAAAGAATGGCCTGCATCCAATTAGCGACCAGGTCTGTCAATATTGATTCGGGAGAAAAAATTCGACGAAATTTACATCGAAATTGAGAACATTTTTGTTAGGCTTTACATCTAGGTTGACAAACAATTTTGCCGAATTTTTTTTATTGGATCCAATAATGTATAAATATCACAAAAATTATATTAAAAAAATGAATTATAAGCAAAAAAAAAAAAATTTTAATTGATAGAGCTCATTTTCTGAAGCGCCTCCGAGCGCTACGAAACACACGAAACAGCCTAGACTTCGAAAGTAGCAATTTGGCGTCGTTTAGTCCAGTCGTTGTATGAAAAATGTACAATGATCTAAAAACTGAAGACCTGCTATTAAAACGCCTCGGTGGGGACACGCAGAATTCAAACGAGAGCTTTAAGGGGGAACACCACCTTGGCACTCGGAAAAATAGGTATAAAAATAATGAAAAAATTTGAGGCGACTATAAAATATATAAAATAATTTTTATTTTTCACTATCACATTATAATTTTATGAACGAATTAAAAAAAAAAACGAATCAAAAAAATTTATGGTGGAGATAGAAATCGTCTAGCAGGGCTCTCTCTTCAAACTGGTAGACAAAATATCTCGAGATATACTCAACCGATTTTGATGAAACTTATACCACGTATTCTTTACAATATAATCTAGGATCTAGCCTAGCATTGTTTTGATTGGATGCCGCGTTCGTTTTTGATTAATTTTAAAACAAAAAAAAATTGGTATATATACGTATTTTTTCAAGCAGATGTCAATTTTACAAAAAAAAAAAAATCTCATTTTCTTCTTATGCTACACTTTAGCTGTTGCCTATCTTTACAAGAATTTGTTGTTTTTTTATTTTCAGACGATGCTTGACAGAGAAGGAAGTTCCATCATCGGCAAGGATTTTCAAAAGTGGTTCCTACTAAACGTATATTTTAACCATTTTTGAATTTTTTTAATTCGTTTTTTCATGTGTTCATAAAACTATAATGTATTTGTGAAAAATAAAAATTATTTGATATATTTAATAGTCGCGTCAAATTTTGTTATTATACCTTTTCCGAGTAAAGGTGGTGTAACCTCTTAATTTCGTCGTGGGAACGATAGTTCCTAAATCAGTTTTAAAACTTTAAAGGCATTTTCCTCGACACCGCGTTATTGAAATCAGGAGAACGCGTAATTCGGACAGTTGTCATCCGATTAACTTGGAATTTACATTGTAGCTTCTCAGATACATTCTCTAAAGTAACACACTAGATTTTTACGCTTCATCAAGAATTCTCGTTTTTATAAACAAAATAAGACCAATTTTTACTGAAAAAGAAAAAAATTGATTTCAAAGATGCCAGTTTGCGAAAAAAAAATCGTATTTTTTAACAACCGTGTGTACTTCACTAGCAAAACTAACGTAGATGAAGAATTTTTTTTTCGTTCTAGGTACTGATCCATCAAAGTTCTGCGTCCTCCCGCAGAGTGCCTAAAAAACACTTTTAGCTACGGCTAAGCCGGCACTTAATTTTTTCATACAAATTTTTTGTATCCGTCACCACATGTAGAATAAATGCTGCAAACCTCATTTTGATTGTTTCTATAGTATGCTCAAAAAAAAAACGTTCAAAAACAATCTCATTTTTCAGTGAACCACATAGATGTAACGCTTTAACCTAAGGTTCAAGTATTGAGCAAAAAATGAAATAGACATGCCTTTTGCGAATTTGCGACCCGCTGAAACGACCTTGAAAGGGTTCGAAGGCTTCTGGAGTGCGAATTTATAAATTCACTGAGCTCGAAAGTGAAGTATCGAGACGAATTTGCAATCACGGCAGCCATATACGTTTCGCAGTATAACCTCCCTCGAGGTTTCCTATACTTCCGGTCGTTCCAGGCGCGGTTCGATGGCTTCGTTGGGTATATTGATTACCAATTGCTTTGATGTCCCGTATCCCGAAAGAAGGGTCCAAATTTCTGAGGTGAATAACGAGTGAAGAGCTAATACAAATAAGCGAGCGTATTAACCCGTTACTAAAATCACAATCGCCGTTTCTTCTTTACTCTTGCGCAAATACATTTCATTCGATTTTCATTATTCCCGTGATAAATGACTATTCGCCTGAGCAATTTTTAATCGCGTTTTACCAAAAGCACAGGCGGAATAATGAATTTTTGTTCTTGAATTTAAAAGCTCGTTTCCATTTGCCCCGATTGATTACGAAAATTTTAGTAGTACATCATAATAATAACGTCGCCAAACAAACCATCATTTTAATCAGCAACCTCATCCCCCCCTCCCAAACAGGGTAAGGTGGTATAGGAGTACGCGGGCAATAAGAGTACGCAGTTACGCTACGGACGAAACGATTTCCTAATGGAAGCTAACTTTTGTTGTGCTTGAACCGCCTAACAGGGTAAGTGTTTGTGACAAGAAAAAAATCCAAAGTGAAATAAAACGGAGAAGCCAGGTAAGTTTGAAATTCTGGTTGCAATTTCTTATTTATTTTTGACATTTTCAAAGCATTACAAGTACGAAACACAATTTACTTTCTTTAAAAACAAATATTAATTTCGTACGCCGGTTTACTAAGGTTATTGTTCAAAATGAAAAGAAATTTCGCATCTCATCAATAAATGGCAGTAACAGTCATGTTTGTTAAAAATGTGCAGGTCGAATAACAGTACGCGGTGCTTAGGTGTGTAGGAGCACGCGCGTATACGACTGTTGTTAAAGCTTACGTTTTTTTTACCGGAAACGGACTACCGATCGAAGTCTATGGTCAATTACGGACCTCAAAAATGCAAGGAAGCGAGTTAATGATGGTGAATCTATAAGGGCGGAAGCACGTTCATTGGAAGCGACTGAAGCCACTCTTCTTAAGAGGCTGATGAGATCCACACCAGCTATCTGTCTGGGGAGATACGAACTCTCGAACTCTCCAACTCCCCAACTCTCTCTCTCTCTCTCTCTCTCTCTCTCTCTCTCTCTCTCTCTCTCTCTCTCTCTCTCTCTCTCTTTCTCTCTCTCTCTCTCTCTCTTCAGCTCTCCAGTCCTCCAGCCCTCTAGCTGTCCAGTTCTCTAGCTCTCCAACTATCCAACTCTCTAACTCTCATACAAATGTGGGCAACTTTATTTGGGATTTATGTGTTGATTGAGCTTTGCGTACTCCTATTGACCCTCGTGAGTAGTCTTAAGGGGTTACGTGGGTTTGAAAATTTCAAAAAATCCATTTTTTAAATTTTATTATCTAATAGTACAATATGTCTACAATATTCTCCCAAAGTCTTAAGTCAATCGGAGTAAACGTCTAGGAGAGAGAGCCTTTGGGAATTCCCCCCGTTGGGAAAGACTGGCCGGGAGCGACGCAGGTATACGCATTTTTCTCAAAACACTATTTTTGAAGTCAGTGGACACGATTTCTCAAAAACTAATGCACCGATCTTATTGAAATTTTGCACACTTCTTCAAAATAGCATTAACTAGTGATTGAACGAAGGTTTTTTTTTCGATTACAACTAATTTTACAAGGCTATACGTAGTGTAAATTGTACCAAAAATTGAACTATTTTGCATACAACTCTGCCAAAAATTCAAATTTCAATTTTTTTTAAAATCCTTCGTTCAATCACGAACTATACTTATCTACTAACAGAAAAAATTTGGTTTTTTAATTTCAGTTAAAGCTATCATGAGTTATCCTGACCACCACGAGGACACTTTTTTTTGAGGGGTCTCCGGAAATCAGGTCCCACCAGCTGAATTTCCCAAATTTTTGGATGAACATTTTTTTAAATGTTGACATGTTGCTCTTTTATGTGCTTAACATTTTTACTAAAATAATTTATATATTATATTTTAAAAAATAGAGAAAATATGCTTTTTTGGCTTCGAAACCCACGTAACCCATTAAAGAGTTCGCAAATCCCTTTTTATAGTTTTGAGGTTGTTATTTTTATAAAAATTATGATTCCTAATTGTCGCTCATAATTTTATTGGAATGCTAAATATTCTTTCAATTCAAGAAAAACTGCATGGTAAAATGTATCTGTTCGTTTTTTTCACCGCTTTGAAGCTTAGATGCGTACTCCTATACAGCCTTACGCTATTTCCAGTAATAGTGCAGTAACAATAATAAACAAAAAAAAACTTCGCTCCACCCACATGCAGCTTTGAATCTTCCGATTATTTGTTTTGGGATTGTCGTACATGAATAAAAAAAAAATATATCCAAGCCGGTCAAAAGGTTCAATTCATAAGTGATAAGAAATTCATTATTCAGCATGAGATCGATTGGAAATTAATTAGTTTAATAAAGAGCGGGACACTGTCAACGCGAAACAGTGAATAAGAGATTCCGAGCAGCTCTCATCGTGCTCTTGACCCTTGCTCTTTTCGTTTTTTTTTTTTTTTGCGTTCCGCTCTCGGACTCTCGGCATCTTTATTGCTCGCCTTTTTTTCTTCATTTTTTACTTTCAAGTAGACAGCGCAGCAGGATGTTTTTCACCAAGTCACGTTCGGCTCAGAAAAACCGGACGAAAGTCTGCAACGCTATCCCTTCGCTACTCTCGTCCAAACCTCTGCGTAATTTTCGAGAGACGCCTTTCGTATCAACTCGCGAATCTTCGTTTCTCTCGATCAACGGTGCTATCGTACATTTTTTTTTAAGTTCCTTTTCTACCAAAAACTGGTAAACTAAGACGATTGTTTTGAGTTAAGTTTAAAGATTATTAATGAGACTAAGAAATGGCTGTGGATGAATTTTATTAGCTATGTTTCTATAAAGGATTTATTCAAGTTTTCCCTTAGGGGGCCCGTGCAAACATTTCTTTCAGCAATTGCATACGGTCATACCTTTTTGCGGAAAACAAAAACACAATTTTCAACGTAATCTGAGTGCATCAGATTTTCTGTGTTATCACGACGTACAGCAATAAACCATGAAAGTTCGAAGCCCGCGAGGCAAAAATATTTGCCGATAATGTTAATCATACTTATCGAATTTTTTCGATAAATACGATGAAAACAGCTTTTATCCACAGCCCTTTTATTCAACACAGTGACGTTGAAGTTGCATCCTTGAAATCTAAAGAAATATATTTTTTTAATTGCACTTATTTTATTTGGCCGATTTAGTCCGTGGATATTACTCAAACGTTTTTACGTATTCTTATTGAAGATTTACGACCATAGCTTGCAAAAAAATACCGGATAATGATGTAAATAAATAAATGGAAGAAAAATGAAGAAAAAAGTCGTTGCATTCCAACGATGCAAACTTCAAGGTCACGCTTTCATTTACAATTACCCAAAGAGTTTCTACCTAGAGCTTAATAAGATTTTTTACATCCTTTTTCCATCCAGGTACGTGTATTTAGAAAATGAGAAAAAATATCAGCTCGAATTACTACAAAAGCAATAGTTCGAAACGTAAACTTCAAGAATCTGCAGCTGAAAATAGAAATTATAGTCATAAAACTATAATTCGATATATAATCCGTTACGATAATTTTTTTTTCTTGTATTTTTGTCGTTCATTGCCCCGGATACATTTATTCCCTTTATTCCCTTGCGAAAGTACACAAGAAAAAGTTCCGACGCATTGCCGACAGTTGCGACGGTGCGAGTCCGGAACGAACATCGGCAGATGGCGACAGCTTTCAAGATACAGCGGCTTCGAGAAGTCGATAGCGCAGAATGCTGTACCGATGGAGAAGAATTGCCAATCGAAGGAAAGTGCGCGCTCGCACGATTAATCGTCAGTGATAAAGAAGACAGCGATGATGCGATGCCACTTCCAACTAGTAGACTTTTTGTTGTTCCATAAAACAACATATTGATCTCTCATCGTCCGTCTGTCTGTCTTCTTCATTGATAAAATTACTTTTTGGCCGATTTTAACTACGAAAATCATTCGAACGTTTTTACGTATTTTTGTCTCAGATTTTCACGACCTTAATTTGCAATAAAAAGGTTTCAAATAATAATGAAAATTAAGAAATAGGAACAACAACAAAAAATCGTTGCCTTCTAACGATGCAAACTTCAACACCATCTGTCGGGACAAAAATCTGCCCCAACGACTGTTGGTTCATTTCGTGAGTTGATAACTAAAAAGAAAACAAAGAACTACGTTTTACTCAATAAACCCACGTGCTATCTGTTTAATTGCCTTACAACCAATTTAATTCGCCGTGGTAAATTAATTGGCAGATGCTACGAGATTTATCGGGACCGTTAATGGACTTTTGTCGGCATACACGGCTCAGCGAGCTATTGCCTTCCATCGTTAATCTTGGCCCCATGGTGGGAAAACCGGCTGAGTATTTTGAAAGAGAATAATGTGTATGCCTATGGGTGTACGCATGCACGTCGAAAGTAGCAGAACAATAAAGGAGTTTCGATACGTAAATCGAAATGCTTGGATTCGATTGAATTTTATCACACCAATAGATTCATTTATGGCGCATTAAGGGGTTACACCAACTTGATATTTAAAAAAAATCGATTTTTTTAGCTGGATTTATTATCTAGATTACTTACATACTTTTAGATTTAGGGTAATATAAAAAAAAATTGTTTTTGAGACACTGAATTTCAATGCTCCGACGGTTTAAAATTTCTAACTTTAATGTTCCGACACTACAAGTTTCGTAAAAATCATGCCAGCGAAAGTCTACAGAGTTGACTGTAAATTATGTAGAACGGTACGAGTAGCGATAGAAAAAGAATACAAATATGATTCTTATACGCGATAACATTCAGAATTAGTATGAAGAAGATCAACACTTTATTTAAATAACCAGTAATCCGATATACAAAAGTCCGAATATGTAATATTAAGCATGCCACAAAATTCCGAAATTGTTATTATAGATAACGAGCTATATCAGAAAGTTTGAATATAATAAAAGCTAATAAGATTCGTCAGGTTCACGAAAGTTTTGGACTGCGGAAATCATAGGTTCGATCATCCAGTTTGCGAAAAATGAAGTTTAGATAGTGTAAGATTCCGATAAAGAACATTCAGAATGTTAAAAATTTCGAAAACTCGCACATAAAGCAGATAGCAAGTTAGCCTAACGCGTTGAGATGGCAGCACGACCACTTATTTTGACGGTGTTCAGATTTTCGAAGTCTTGGTCTTTCGGGTAAAATTCTCTCGGGGTAGTATTCTTCCGGAGTTTTGATGTTTCGTGGTAGAATTTTTTCAAAGTTTTGATCATCCTTGACGTTGTATTGTGAACATATAATGTAAGGATGTTTAGCTATCGATGATTCTTATCGATATTCTTATTTTCGGAACTTTTCCCTGTAAAAACCTTCGCCATTCAAGAACTCGAATTTCTAACACTACAATTTTTCGGAAATGTGGACTCTCTAATTATGGGAAGTTGATACTTGTTTTATGTGCTGTGTTTTCATGTCGACGCTTTATCAGTCGGTCCCATGATTATTATCATTTTATTCCTTAGTGTACTATTATTTTCGGTTATATGATAATTCTGTTGGCAAAATTTTGGAATTATCAATTTCCAGAAGTACTGAGTACTAGCTAATAAATTCGGAATTTTCAGCGTTCTAATCATTCAAAGTTCGGAATTTCAACCCAGCCCCCGTTTCTCTCGAAACTACTTTTTCCAAACTGGTGGATAAAATATCCCGAGATCTACTCAACCGATTTTCACGAAATTTATACCATATATTCTTTATAATATTATCTAGGATGTAGCACACGATTTTTTTAAAATTGAACGCCGTGTTCGTTTTTTTTTATAGATTTTCAAAACTCAACATTTCGGAACAGCTGTCATTTGTACAAAAAAAAATAGTTTTTTCCCTACACTACACTTTAGCTATTATCTTTCTTTACAAGAAACTTTTTTTCCAGACAGGGCCTGCCAGAGAAAAAAATTCCCCCATCGGCGAGGCTTTTCAAAAGAGGGTCCTACTAGACGTCTTATGTCCAGCCATTTTTTAATTTTTTAAATCGTTTTTTTGTTTGATTCGTTCATAAAATTGTCCAAAAATCAATCAGTTTCACAACATAGTTTCGGAGATTTTTAATGTTCGAGTTGAAAGTATTTTTTTTTGGTTGAACACATTCTTTTTACCGAACTTTCTTTCTTCAATAAAATTTCAATATATTTATACTTAATTGAAAAAAATATAACTTTTAATATAACTTCCCGGTTTAGAAATATTTTTAAACAATACTATATGGTTTTGGAAACTGTAATAATAATTAAATTTAACATGAAATTTGATTCGGACCAGGTTGGCATCCTGATGAAATTTCGCTATATTTTCATCCCTACTCTCGCAGCCATAAAACGATCCCGAAACGCCTTAAGGCCTTAGGCCGCTCTAGGATTTTCCAAAAATCGATTCTTGTTTTTTTTTTGTTGAAGATGTACCTTAGGACCTATAAAATTATATTCCAAAAAATGATGGCTGTGAAAAATCTCTAAGTACTCGATTTTCGAATTCTAGCGCAACCCCTCTTGATTCATGTCGTGACTTTCTACTAACTTTAAACGCGTTTATCTCGAAACTACATTTTTCAAGTCGACCGGACTCATAACCCAAACAAATTTCAGCCGATTCACTTGAGATTATAACTGTATATTTAGAATTACATTTTCTGAGGCACTACGTAGGATTTTTTTATTATATTGCATTGTTCCTTTTTTATAAAAAATTTTCTAACGATTTTCTCATGGCATTTTATACTTTTTGTTTCAGAAATGTGCCATTTTGACAAAAAACAATATATCAAAAAAATCCTACGCACTTCTATAGTTATTCTTATATATAATTGAAAAAACTGTGTGTCTCAACATAACTCAAAAATTATAGGAGCTATTGGTCCGGCCGTTGACCTTCCAGAAATAAAGGCGTCATCGGAAAAATGCTGCACAGTTGCCATTTTGACATATATCGCTGTGAACAAATAATGTTGTATAGTCAATTACGTGTATAATAAAGCCCCTATTTTGTAATTCCGATTGATTTTATACTTTCGCTGAAAAAAAATCACAAAATATGCCCTTTTTTGGCCTCTAGAGTGGCATAAGGCCTTGGGGTATTCCTTTCACGAACCTGCAAATTTAACAATTAACTAGATTTTGTCTACAACAAAGTAAAAATACATCCCAGTATACTGGTAAAATTTCAAGCCAAGTTACCGAACTTTTCACCAAAAACTACGACTTTAAAAATCGTCTAATTTATGCAGCACTTTATGGAGTTGATATGCTCACCACATTTCTATGTGATAATTGATACACTAAATAATTCTAGATGTTTGATATAAACTGCTCTAAGCACGTAAAAATGCTGAAGGTTCCGTAACGGCAATAAAAACAGGGAGTCACTGAATAATTGAAGAAAATATCAATGATAAAACTTATAAAAATGTGAGTAGCAGAAGAATTTTCGTAACCGCGACTTTTCAGAGAACATCTAAAAACGTCTAACTCCACAAAGTTTATGCAACATTTTTCATTGCAGTTCATCTTTGGGCATAATAATTGATTGTGACTTGTTTTTATTAAGCACCACTGTAATCTACTGATGATTCAAAAGGAAAAACTTTAAGAGGGTACCAACTCTCAGCCTTTAGTCAAGCGCGTGTACAATGTCAACATAACCACATAAACTTTCGAAACGATTTTTCTCATAGATGGTTAAACTTTTTTTAGCGAAAACAAAGTATCAGGCTCTGGAGAATTCCTTGACGCAGAGCTTAAAGGGGGAAAACCCTTTACAGTGTTCAAAAAATCGATTTTTTTTCTTTTCACATATTTCGAAAGTGTAATATATTGAGAGTATACTGGAAGATCGAAAAATCGAAATATTAAATATTTAGGAAGTTATAGCACATAGTCGAGAGAGCGCCGGGGCCGCATGCTGTGAACTAGGGAAACTTTAAACGCGATTATTTCGAAACTGCATTTTTTTAAACTGCTCATGGTATAGCTCAAATAGTTATTGATCGATCCGGCTGAAATTTTGGAAGATTTCTCACTATAACATTATCGGAAAGATATATATCTAAAGTTTTAAGGTTATCGCGTAAGTGTATTACTTTTTTGGGGTGAAAATTGTCGAGAAAATGGTCAAATTATGAAAATTTGATTAAAAGGCCTACCTAATTCTTAATTTTTTATATTTTTATTGGTATATCCTTCCCCTACACATGTCAATGGTGAAAAATATTTTCGATTTCCATTTCAGATCAATAGAAAAAATCAGACAAATAGAGCACTTTTCTATATCACGCAAAAGACGCCTAAAAGAATACCTTATAACGCCGCTATTTTGTTTTGTTTAGAAGAATTTTTTTTAACACTTGAAAGTTGTAATAAGCTGTCAAAATTTGAAAATTATGCGATTATTTTATCACCTTTCAAAAAAATCATGAAAAATGACTCATTTTCGGGCGTCAGAAAGTTCAAAGCATGTTCCGCAATTTTTTGAATCACTTCGGACGGATAGTTTGGTCACAATACTTTTTTGAAAAATGACTGGGTAGAATCGACCCAAGTGTGACCACCGCGATTGAATTTCGAAGTGTGACCACGAAGGGTTAACGAAGACCAGGATATATTGTCGTAACGAATAAGGAATGATCATAATTTGAAAAAAAAAAAAGAACATCGTTGAATAATATTGCTGACATCATGCTGAAAGTATCCACATTATGAATTTAATCGAAATGCGTATACGTCTGTACAGTTGCCACTGTGCATTCGCCGTATACACACACACACTTGAAACGTAGATGCCGACACTCAATCGCGGCTTTCAGTGATCGTATAAATCAGCGGGGTAACAGGCCGCGAACGTGGCCTGTTGCAAATCCTTTCGCCTTTGCAGAGTTCGGCGCCCGCGTGTACTCTCGCGATATATAGGACACAAGACAATTCGTAGTTTGGCTCTGTCGAAAAATTATATCGCGTATATCGATCTCGATTACAGGAAAAAGTCTTTATACGCGCGCTCTTTCCCATCGACTCCTTACACACATGACATTCGACACATTTTGACAGGAATTTCGAATCCCATACCATAGATAGCAATCTCAAAACTTACCATTACCTAATTCAAATATTGTTTGCTTAAGACCTTGGGCCACTCTAGGATTTTCCAAAAATCGATTTTTTTGTTTGTTAAAAATGTACCTTAGTACACATAAAATTATATTCCAAAAGATTATGGGTGTGAAAAATCTATAAGTACTCGATTTTCGCAATTCTAGCGCAACCCCTCTTGATTCATGTCGTGACTTTCTATTAACTTTAAACGCGTTTATCTCAAAACTACATTTTTCAAGTCGGCCGGACTCATAACTCAAACAAATTTCAACCGATTCACTTGAAATTTTAACTGTATATTTAGAATTTCATTTTCTGAGGCACTACATAGGATTTTTTAAAATTATATTGCATAGTTTCTTTTTTATAAACAATTGTCTGACAATTTTCTCATGGCATTTTATACTTTTTGTTTTAGAAATGCGCCATTTTGACAAAAAAAACAATATATGAAAAAATCCTACGTACTTCTATAGCTATTCTTATATATAATCGAAATAACTTTAGTGTCTCATCATAACTCAAAAATTATAGGAGCTGTTGGTCCGGCCGTTGACCTTCCAGAAATAAAGGCGTCATCGGAAAAATGCTGCACAGTCGCCATTTTGACATGTATCGCTGTGAAAAAATAATTTTGTATAGTCAATTACGTATATAATAAAACCCCTATTTTATAATTCCGATTTATTTTATGATTTCGCTGAAAAAAATATCACGAAATATGCCCTTTTTGGCCTCTAGAGTGGCCTAAGGCCTTAAGGGCACGGCTCACACGTTTGTGCCCGAATTCTCTAACGTTTTAGCGACAGTTTTCGTTATCGTTAGCTAGCGACAGCCAATGAGAGGTGCCCTTTCTGCTGTAATCATCCATGCGATTGGCTGTTCCTATTTCTCGACAACGAAAAAATTCGCTACCGAGTTACAGAATCTAACCACCGGTCGGTAAAAATCTTACTGCCAAGTTTTTTTCTAGTCGAATCACAATTCGGGCAAAAGAAGAGAAATACATTGTTTGTCATTCAACAGAGCGGAACGTGTTTCTTTTTATTGTTTCCAAAATATCCGCCATCTCGGAGAACACTGGGAATCTGCAAATCACCTATCTCTCTTGCACTCATGGCCGCTCGGTCGGTATGACACATCGCCTTAATACGAATTCACTGTTTATAAATACGCAACGAAGTGTGCTTAATTTTACTGTAACACGCATAAATGCATTGTTTAAGTTACGTTTGATATCTAAACGTGTAAATGCAGACATTTAAACGTTTTGCATGCTTTTAATGAGACAACAATAACGCGCTAAAATTTAATGCGATTCAAGTTTTAGAAAATACACATCAAATGTTTGAATTCTCTATAACACACCGCACGTCCCGAGCAGAAATTTGTTCAGGGTGAAATCCGGACCGGATCAGGCTGCCACAATAGCAAATCCGGGCCGGATCAGGCAAATTTAGTCCGGCCCTGATCAGGGATGTAACGCTTTTGCAAATTCAGGTCCGGATCAGGCACCTTATCAGGCTCTGATCAGGCGCTTTATCAGGCCCGGATCAGGCACCTTACCAGGCTCGGATTAGGCACTATATCTGGCTCGGATCAAGCAACTTATCTGGCCCGGATCAGGTGCCTCATCCAGCCTGAGACATGCGTGTCATCTGGCTCAATCATTTGATTAATTTTTTGTTTAAAAATAGATCAACATTTATTAAATTATTATCGCAGTTACACGTTATCAAGTTTACTAACGTTATTAAAAATATGAAACATATGAAAACATTTTTTTGAAGTTTGTTTTTATTTTACTTGACTTGATCGTTTAGTTTTTGTTCCGGTTTTGGCGATGACCGTCCCAATCTTTCCGGCGCAAATCATGCGTGCCTGATCAGGGCGCCTTATTGATACCTGATAAGGCTTCGATCCGGCGCAAATCAGGCGTGCCTGATCAGGGCGCCTTACTGATCCCTGCTCAGGCCCCTGTCTGGCACAAATCAGGCGTGCCTGATCAGGGCGCCGTATTGATCCCTGATCAGGCCCCTGTCCGGCTCAAATCAGGCGTACCTGATCAGGGCGCCTTATTGATCCCTGATCCGGCCCTGATGGATCCTCAGGCAGCCTGATTAGATTTCTGCTCGGGGTGCGTTGTTTTGAGTTTTGTATGACATTTACACGTATTAAGTCCTAAAATTATACACCTTGTGTAACAAATAACACACATGGATTTGCAGTAAAGAGTTCCACCCTTTTTAACGCAATATGCAGAATTCTAAGCTGTTGCCTGCATAACAACACACATTCTTTATGGATGGAAGATGTGGCTATAGTTCAGAGAAAGCATCCATCAATACTCAGCCTCCTGTCCTTCACTGCAAAAGCAATTACGGATGAAAGAAACAGCGCCGATGTTTAAGGAGGTACGACTACTCCCTCAGGATCAAAAGAGACTAAATTTATGTTACTCCACGGGTGGTCTGAGTGCCAAATTTGTGATAAATATTTTATTTATTGCATATTTACTAATAAATACTGAAAAATTGGATCCTCAACGACTCTGGAGTCTTCACGACGATTTCCAAGCAGTAGGGAGATTCTGTAATTCTGTAACGACCGTTTTCGTTATCGTTAGATAGCGACAGCCAATAAGAGGCTCCCTTTCTTCTAATCGTGCATACGATTGGCTGTCGCTAGCCAGCGACAACGAAAACTGTCGCTACCGAGTTACAGAATCTGGCTACAGAGCTGGGTTATGCTCGCCAAGCGAATCAGCTGTTACGCCTGACGTTGGCAAGTCTATGGGTACTATTTTGTCATTATGATAATATTCAACCGGAAGTTGAAACCGTTTTATAATGTGATGCTTGAACTACACGGTAAAGTTCGAATTTTCGATTTTTTACAATATCAATTATGTCTAATTTATCAAATTTCAGTTTTTCAACGACATTAGTTGGATACGTGAGCAGCAAAACCGTGATCACCGAACTTCCGGTCGACCGTCTCCATAAGACGACGTGCTTTGCAATTTGCTCGACTTTGCAATTTTATTACGAAAAAACTGAACGGTCAGTATAGCTCAAATTTTTCCAAAGGATGTATAACGTATTCGTCAACATCATATAAAAATTTCAGGCCCGAAAGTTGGATTTGTAACCATGATTGTATCTCCTTAAACGCATTATTTTCAACCTCCCGTATTGTTTGGAAGACCGATCAGACTTCAAAATGAAAACTGTATCTGCGAGCAGCGAAAGTAATCGCTATAACTCTCCGCAAGAATAGAAAAGACTCGCGAGATTCCTCGTGCACTCCGGCGGTAATAAGAATTCATCAGCAATGCGGAAATTCGTTGAACTAGGGACGGGATCGTCGCCGTTCACCGAGCAGCCTCCGAGGTTCTTCGTTCGTGCACAGCTGGGATGAAGCAACCAGCAATATCCGTGACGAATGGATTTACGAGTTTTTCGTTTTTAGAAAATGGAAAACCCAAAGTTTTCCTGATTTGTTTTTATAGATTTAGCAAATACTTATTAATTTTGGCAATAAGATTGGCAAAATGATTTCAAATAAAACGAATATGAGAGAGAACGTATATGAGAAATTGTTCGCATGCTTTGCGTAGCAATGGAAAGAAAATATAAAAAAATGTAAAGGTGTACGTTGGAACTTAGGAAATAAACAACAATAAAAATAATATTAAATAAGAAAAAGGCTGAGCATTTATACAAATATTAATATTAGTGTACTAATTGGCAATGATAATGAAGTCAAATGGCGATAATATGGCATAAAAAAGCAGCTATTAGCCAAAAACGTTTCAGCCGAAACCGAACAATGAAAGAAATCCAAAAACCACAAACCATCCAAGTCCCCACAAAATTCCACACTGACATTTAATCCTTTTTTCAAATCAATGTCACCCGACGGCAACAAACCATTTTGTTTTTTTTTAGTGCAATTAATGGAAACTAGATGGCGTTAGTTGGATCAAAATTTGTTCGAAGTTCACTTGTCGCGAGATTGCATAATTGGAGTGTGTGTAAAGTTTGCGAAAATATAGAAGACCAATATTTTTAACATCTTCGTTGTTTCATCTCTACTATAACCCATCCGGTCTGCATTATCGGTAAAATAAGTTCATTACCCGACTGAATTATGTCACATTCATACGTGAATGCATTAAAATTTCCTCCCAAAAGGATTTTACGTTTTTGCGAATTTCCGAGGCAATCAGACCATGGTGATATGTTGCCTCGAACGCAGTACTTGCGAGGATCGCGGTACCTCAGATGAGAATGCCCCTTAGGACCGCAGCTTTGAAGCCAAATGGTGATCAGCAACCTCGAGAACATATAGTTATAGGCAAGGCATTTATCTCTTTCTAGCCTAGTCGGTTCAGAGCGGATACTACGAATCTCGGCTACTTTGACAATCACTGTACCATGTGGTCTGTCCTTATTGTGGAGTTTGCCTCGTTGAAACTCCGCCCTGACAGTTTTCCAATACCGTTTCCCACGTTTACAAATGGTCTTGCTGCGGGGAAAAGCTTTTTCGAACGAAACCAGAACAATATTGTACACGGTTGAGAGCCCCGAACACTATACTTTAAACTACGACTAACTCCATTCTAGTCTTGTCTATTTCTCGATAAGAAATCTGCAATCAAATAACGGGATGAGAAATGTAATGTTAAATATTACAGATTTAATTTGAATTTGAATGCGAATAATTATGGTGAGGTCGAATTTGTTAGCTGCATTGGGATGACCTCTCGACTGGTCTGTGCTCGACAAAATATTCTGCAAATTCGGTATTAAAAATTGGCAGATAAATTTGATTTTAAAGATGCGAATGATAAAAATGATTTTGCGAACGTGTGGAATATTGGAGAAGAATGTAACGGGGTGGGAAAGTAAATTATTTAATTTCTAACGGCTACTGAACTTGGACAATAAGAGATTCATTCGTCATAATTATTCTCCAGATCGATCAAATAACATTTTACTTTAACAAGCTAACGTCACGAAGACGCGGTAACATTTGGTAAAAAAAATAATTTATTGGCTATTCGTGGAACGCTTATTTTTTAATATTATTTTCGATTATCATTCGATAATAATTATTCCAAAATTACAATCGAATATTATTATAATTTTGATTATATTATATTATATATTGGGTCTATGGATAATTCCGTTGCGAAATTCCGGCAGATGTCATTCATAGTTGTTTCTCCGCTTGCACATGCGTCAACCATCTGAAGTATTGTATATTAAGGCCTTAGGACACGCTAGAGGCCAAAAAAGGGCATATAAAGTGATTTTTTTCAGCGAAACCATAAAATAAAACGAAATTCCAAAATGGGGGTTTTATTATACAAGTAATTGACTATACAAAATTATTTTTTCACAGCGATACATGTCAAAATGGCGACTGTGCAGCATTTTTCGATGAGGCCTTTATTTCTGGAAGGTCAACGGCCGGACCAACAGCTCCTATAATTTTTGAGTTATGATGAGACACTAAAGTTTTTTCGAATATATATAAGAATAGCTATAGAAGTACGTAGGATATTTGATATATTGTTTTTTTTTTTGTCAAAATGACGCATTTCGAAAACAAAAAGTATAAAATGCCATGAGAAAATCGTCAGGAAATTGTTTATAAAAAAGGAACTATGCGATATAATTTAAAAAATCCTCCGTGGTGCCTCAGAAAATGTAATTCTAAATATACAGTTAAAATTTCAAGTGAATCAGTTGAAATTTGTTTGAGTTATGAGTCCGGCCGACTTGAAAAATGTAGTTTTGAGATAAACGCGTTTAAAGTTAGTAGAAAGTCACAACATGAATCAAGAAGGGTTGCGCTAGAATTCGAAAATCGAGTACTTAGAGATTTTTTACACACATAATCTTTCGGAATATAACTTTATAGGTACTAAGGTACAATTTAAAAAAAAATCGATTTTTGGAAAATCGTAGAGTGGCCTAAGGCCTTAAGTGAAAGCTGAAAGCTGAAAAAAACGTGTATTTTCCCTCAAAAAGATACGCGCCATGTACAGAGAGAATGCCGTAAGCGAAAGTGTGTGTCGGAAGTGGTTTGCGAAATTTCCTTGTGGAGATTTCGATATCTAAGATGCTCTTCGTTTCGGTCGGCTAGTCACTACTGATGTCAATAAAATCAGGACTTTAATAGACTCCGACCAGGATTTGACGACTACAGAGATTGGATATAACCTCAACTTTGACCAATCAACTATTTCGAGACACTTACAGAAGCTTGGGGTGGTGAACAAGCTTGATGTTTGGGTGCAGCACGAACTGAGCCAAAAGAATCGAATGGACCGAATTTCAGTTTGAGCTTTCCTGAGCAAACGCCATCAGAACGAACCATTTTCAAAGCGAATGATTACTGGCGATGAACAATAGATTGTCTACAACAATGTTAGTCGAAAAAGATCATGGTCGGAGCTCCAGGAGGCTGCTCCGATGGTCGCCAAGGCTAGATAACATCCGAAGAAGGATTGGAAAGGAATCGTCTATTATGAGCTGCTGCCACTCAACCAAACGATTGACTCGACCCAGTACTGCTTACAACTGGCCAAATTAAAGTGAGCAATCGATCCGAAGCAGCCCGTATTGGTGAACAGAAAGGGGTAGCGTTCCACCAGGACAACGCTAGACTACACGTTTTTCTGATGATCTGGCAAAAGTTATTGCGGCTTGGGTGGGATGTTTTGGCGCAGCCACCATATAGTCCTGACCTTGCACCTTCAGACTATGACTTGTTCCGGGCGCTAAAGAACAGTTCCAACAATAAAACCTTCAGTTCCCTGGACTTCTTCAAAACCCACTTGGATGACTTCTTTGCCCTCTCAGGACTTCTATGAAAGAGGAATAATGAAGCTCGTGAAGAGATGTGCAGAAAGTCATGGAATAGATTGGAACATATTTAGTTTCCGCATTTTTTTTATTGGCTTGATGCCGCCATGCTATTTTTGTATTATTGTGGGCGGAAATCATAACCGAATCTCGGAAACCATGCGGAAAATCTGCAAACTATCGGAGTGTATACGATCCCCATTGGCATGCAAAAGACACTCGTGTGCTCAACACGTGTTTCCAAGACGCATGGTAACATTGCGTAATATGTCGACTCGAGTCAGAAATACTCGTATCTGTGTGTATATGTGTCGCGTCACAGTTGACGTGTCTTCAAGTTTTTTTTCCCCTAAGAAACACCGTTCAAATATTCGAGCTTACAATCGTCAGAGTGAAAGGGCAACCAAGCCAAATCACACATTCTGCTGCGCAAGAGATAAATGCGACATTAAAGCTGAATCCCTTATCTTTGTTACTGTCTGAGTAATACTAAGGAATGGTAATTTAATCGGTTGCAATAGAATTATTATTTGATCTAAAGTCCAATTGTAGAAAGAAGAAAAAACGAACAAAAAAAAACGCTATGTAAAGCGATGTTGAGCTCACATTTTCATGTTTATTATCGTCATTGATTTCTTTTTTACTTGTTATCACTACTTTTTTACATTTCCGAAGCTCCAATGTATTATGGCGTTGAGGTTTGCATCGTTCGAATGCAACGAAAATGATTTTTGTTTCCACTTCACTAATTGTTTTTGGCAGATTTAAGGTAGAAAAAACGCGCAAACATTTTTAGGAATTCTTATTTAGCGATCAACGACAAATCTGAAAAATATGATTTTGGATAATAATTAAAAAAAGAAATTAAAAAAAATTTCGTTGCATGCCAACGATGCAAACTTCAACCCTATAATTTAGTTCCTTGTTTTTACGTATTACTCTTCCCAATTGAACCATTTTCTAGCACTCCCTACCCACACTTCGCTAATCTAGCCTAACCTCCGTTCCGTCCACAGCACTGTTCCCCGATGTTTTAACCCTTTGTGGTCACCCTGAATAAAATCGACCCGTAGATCAATTTTTTGCGTAAATATATAATAGTTCCCAGCTTCGAATGGGACTGTATTCACCATCTTATCTGGAGTTTGAAGTATCCTCATACCATAAAATTTACTCTCTTCACATGTCGGAATGAATACCTTTTTTTTTAAACGCGCACTATGCTACCATTTTTTCCCAAAAGTAGCATATATAAGGAGTATCACGTCCAAATTTTAGGTAAAAATGTTAAAAATTCACGGAACTATGATTTTTTGAGCGAAAAAGTGTCTTTTTTGCGTTTTCACCTTTTTATGATTTTTGTTTAACATGTCGCCATTTTATTTCTTATAAACAAAAATTTCGTACATCATCTAGAAAGTTCGAAGCATGTTTCATAATTTTTTGAACCACTCCGGACGGATCGTTTGGTCACAATGCTTTTTAGAAAAATGACTGGGTAGAATCGGCCCAAGTGTGACCACCGCGATTAAATTTGGACGCGTGACCACGAAGGGTTAACTACGTTCGGAACGAAAATATGTGAAAAATCACGAGACAAAACTCAGCGCGTTGAAACATAACCTACACGCTTCGTGAGCGTGCACGTGTATGGTGACATTATATCAAAGTGCAGTAAAATAAATGACAAATGTTAATTACAGTGGATTTTCAGTGATTCAAATCGTTTTTTCAGAAATAATTCTTTGAGCGATTTATACATTTTTAACATATGATTTTTACTTTTCTAAGATCCGCTCATTTTGGATATCTATATATTTTTTAATAGAAAATTCACCGTACAGTATGCGATAGGATTCATCAATTATCGGATTTTCTTCAATAATGTGAGAATCCTTTAGGATTCAAATTTGATTCGTACATTGGATTCCAATGGGGAATCCCGATGAGAACCCAATGTACAAGCGTAGCGGTATAGGGATCCAATGCGATGACCCATTGGATCCCTGTCAGGAAGTAGGAACAATTATGTGAATCCAATTGGATCCCTGCGACAATTTCCGCATGGGAAGGTCTCGGAAGTATTGACCTTCCGCTCACTGCCTGATACGCCAATCGGTGTATTGCTGAGCGGTCACCGCTCCGAGTATTGGCCATGCACAACGCTGCTTAACTCAAAATACCGCTGGAGTCGAACCCCAACCGATCATCAGCCAGTGCCGGTTTACTTATTATTACTATTATTCGTCTGATTATTCTTCTGGCGTTGAATTGAAAAAAAAAGGTAACGAATACGTATGGTTGGATACCTCAACAATAATAATAACTCTCACGAGTATTATTATTATTACTGCCAATCGCATTTCGAAAAAATCAGCACAACATATACCAGCCTATTCCTCTTTTCTCTGATACATGACTCTAGCTCAATAGCTCATTTTAAACTCATAAATATTAACACGAGCGATTTAAGCGCAAAGTGCTCATGTCATTGGCGATACTATTTCAAGTCACGGTCTAGGCGGCCGAGCCCAGGTTTTTGCTTGAACGATCGTTCCATGGAATCTTATCAAGTACGTATCCTGCGCATACTGCAAGATCGGTGTATGTAAGGGAAAGGTGTACGAGATGATCCCCGTAAGAGAAAATCCTCATAATATTCAAAGATATTCAACATAATTAAGATCTGAAAGCGTTTACTACAGCCATATTTATCTATCTCACGATTGGCATATTCAAAACATTCAATATATTAGGGTTTCAATAAAACAATTTCCTTTTTTTTTAACCTTACATAAGGATCAGCTTGGACACCCCGGTGTCCAAGATGATCCCTAGGGTATGGACAAGATGATCCCCCGGATCATCTTGCCCCTATTTTGGGATTTTTTTTATTTTGGAGAAATTAGGTAAATATAGACAAATATTGCTCGAGTTTACACTTTTATATACAGGGTGGACCACGCAACGTGTGCACCTCTTTTACGACCAAAATATGCGTTGCACAAAAAAATGTTTTATACAAAAGTTACATGGTTTATAAGACTACACTATGTGGTGCATTTATTTTTTTTATAGGTGGAGGCACTTCGAAGATTTGAAGGTCAACTTTATTTTTTCAAATGGAATGCTATATTTTTTATAGCGTAATATGATAGAGTATCGAATTCTGAGTAAAAAAATATAGACCTTTATTAGCCCTAGAGTTAATAGCTAACGAGTAATTTCACTTTATTACTTTAAAATTTTCTTCACGTAATATCAATCTCTAATAGTATCACTATTAGAAAAATTGATTTTCACTTTTATCTTTCTGATAATAATCACGCACAATCACCGAAGGATACTTTAATATTGGGTTACAATCATTGGGAAGATTGTGAATCATGATAAGTGTGTGTGATGTAGTAAATGTGTTCATATTGATAAACACTGTGATGTAAACACTGTCATTCAGAAATTTGTAGTAGATTTTAATCTCCAACTTGATATTACGTGAAGAAAATTTAAAGTAATAAAGTGAAATTACTCGTTAGCTATTAACTCTAGGGCTAATAAAGGTCTATACTTTTTTACTCAGAATTCGATACTCTATCATATTACGCTATAAAAAATATAGCATTCCATTTGAAAAAATAAAGTTGACCTTCAAATCTTCGAAGTGCCTCCACCTATAAAAAAAATAAATGCACCACATAGTGTAGCCTTATAAACCATGTAACTTTTGTATAAAACATTTTTTTGGGCAACGCATATTTTGGTCGTAAAAGAGGTGCACACGTTGCGTGGTCCACCCTGTATATTAATCATAGGTATACAACATAAACTGAACTTACAAGTTAAATAACCTTTAGGTATATCATAAGTTTTATCTCATCCGACTAGAATTAAACTTAACCAGTCTTTTACAGCCAGCTTTAAATCACTTAGGTATATTAATTATTATTTGTGAGATGAATTATACATCAATAGTTAATATTTAATAATATTTAATATAATAAAAATAAATAAATAGGTAATAAATAAATAAAATTAATAATAATAAGAAGAAATAATAAGTAAATAATGAATAATAATTATTATAAAATTATAATTATAATAATAAATAATAATAATAATAAAATTATAATAACATAATAAATAATTATTATTTCATAATATAATAATATTTAATATGATACAACATAATATTTAAAGACTCAAATTTTCATTCGAAGACTGGCATTTTTATCTTCCGTATTTCTTCCAGAAGCCATTTGCTTGACTGAATTAATCTGGCGTGAAAGAAGACTCCGTACGTTTGATGTCGCGGTACACGTTTGTACGAGCTGTTGAAATGACGATTCGGCGTTCTCGCGAGAGTTCTAAGGCCTCAGAGGATATTCGTCGCCGAGAAGGTACGAAGAGTTAAAGTACGAGAAAAATGGCCGTAAGGAGGGGCAGATGGGGGAAGACGCTGAGGGCCCGAAAGAGTGGGGGAATCGGGTACGAAATTTGTACCTGCGTTCCCAAGACCTTGGGATCGTATACTCCTACTCTCCGTATTGTCAGGACCACGTGACCGTCAAACTTGACGGAAGAATGCGTATACCCGAATGATTCACAAAATTTCAGTCCTTAGACACATATATATATATATTTGTGTATGGGCAGTTCTATGTAAAATACAAAGATTTTTACAAAAGTTGAAGACATTTTAAAGAAGTTACTTGCAACTTGTAAAAACTTTTTAGCGATTGTCGATAATTGTTGGCATAGTCTACCTAATGGGTGCTTGACTTTCTACGTCCCCAATCAACATTTGAAGAAGACAAGAAACATTTTCCGCTCCCTAACGGATCTTCATCATGAAATATCTGATTCAATTTTTATTGAAAGTTTATTATGAAATATCCTAATGGAATCGTATGCATAATAATGCAAGTGGGTTATGCAGACAACTTGAAGAGAATTTTTGTTTTCAACAATTTCTTGAGCCTCAACTTTGCCGCAAAGTTGAAGAAAAAAAGGCCTGTCGGTAAATGTTCGACAAAAAATAAAATGCTAAAGCATTTTATTTTTTTTCGTAGGACAATTTGAAAAACACGCGATCCAAAAATACTTTTTTTACCCACTATATATATATATATATATATATATATATTGGGTGAAGTAAAAAGTTCTGAGCGTTTTCCGCTAGATGTCTTTAGTGAGCCATATCTCACGATGTATACATCGCATCGGTTCATACTATACGGCGATTTAAAGGTGGCATTACGCTTCAAAAAAAGTTCTTTGACAGTTCTGTGTTTGGTGAAGCTAGTTGTGTGTTACAGCGTTCCAAAATGGAGGTAAAAAAAGAGAAAATTCGATACATTCTTCAGTACCACTACGACCAAGGTGAAAAGGCGGAACAGGCGGCCAAAAAAATTTGTGCTGTTTATGGACCCAATACAGTATCGAATGCAACAGCAAAGCGGTGGTTCCAACGATTCCGTTCTGGTAATACGGACGTTGAAGATGAAGCACGCTCTGGTAGGCCAATCGTCGAAAATGTCGATAAAATCATGGAAATCGTCGAGTCGGACCAGAACGTGAGCACTTATTCCATTGCCCAGGAACTGAATTGACGCAAAAGAACCTTCTGGACCGAACGGATGCCTGCGATTCTTTGCTGAAACGAAATCGACCCATTTTTGAAGCGGGTGGTGACTGGCGATGAAAAATGGGTCACATACGAGAACAACACCCGAAAAAGATCGTGCTCCAATCGTGGTGAGCCGGCCCAAACGATCGCCAAGCCCGGATTAACGGCCAAGAAGGTTTTGCTGTGTCTTTGGTGGGATTGGAAGGGAATCATCCACTATGAGCTGCTCCCATCGGGCCAAATACTCAATTCGGACCTCTACTGTCAACAACTGACCATATTGCAGCAGGCGATCGACCAGAAGCGGCCAGAATTGGCCAATAGGAACGGTGTTGTGTTCCATCAAGACAACGCCAGGCCGCACACATTTTTAACGACGTGCCAGAAGCTCCGAGAGCTTGGATGGGAGGTTCTATCGCACCCGCCGTATAGTCTACACCTGGCACCAAGCGATTATCACCTTTTCAAGCATTTGCAAAATTTTCTTGATGTTACAAAACTGGCCTCAAGAGAGGCTTGTGAAAATGAGCTGATCAAGTTTTTTTACCAATAGGGACGAGGACTTCTTCAATCGCGGAATTATGAAATTGCCTTCAAAATGGACAAAAGTTATCGAACAAAATGACGCATGTTTGATCTAAATCGGATAATCCTAACTATGTTAATTTCATCGTCGAAATAAAGCGAAAAAACGCTCAGAACTTTTTACTTCATCTAATCTATATATATATATATATATATATATATATTAGATGAAGTAAAAAGTATATATATATATATATATATATATATATATATATATATATATATATATATATATATATATATATATATATATATAATTATTCGTCAATAGTTATTAATTATTAATATTATATAATAATAATAATATATTATACATACGTACTCGTGTATATTGGAGTCATATATATTTGTATGCTTGTACGTATTGCAAAATTTGTATATATGCGGTGTCTATATCTTCTACAGATATATATGTGTATACAAAAATACATATATACTCAGCAGTATAAGACGTGGGACTGCAGGAAGGTACTGGCCCTTTGTCGACACGCTCGTATTCTTGACCTGCTTGTTCGCCATCTGCCACTTGTACCTACGTGAAACATTCGAGCCTTTCTACGAAAAAAAAAATCACTTCTAAATCCGCCCCGCAATGCCCGGGTTTCTGGAATTCTTCCTACACTTCCAAATTCTTTCCATTCTTCCTTCCTTTCCGTGTTCCTTGAAATTTTCACGCGTTTGCGACTGCGTGGGATCATCGAGATTCACCCGGGTTACTCAAATTTTCATCAATGAATCTCATGACGTGTCGCATAATAGTTGACAGGAGAAATATCAATTATGAAAATGGCATTCTGGTCCTTTTTGCAATAAAGGTTTTTTTTACATTTTTCCAATTATTTTTATTTCTTATCGCGTAACCATAATTGCACTTGTTTTTTTTTTTTTTTCTCAATTTATTTACGTGCACTTGGACGTCGTCCAGATGGCTTTTCTGCAAAACTTAGGTATGCAAGATTAAATTGTTGAAAGATCACTTTTAATGATTTTTCGCAAACGCTCGGAAGAAATACTGTAAAATATGTTTTTCCAGAAATTAAGATCGGACGCTCTGACATGATAAAAATTAATCGGTATTGTTCAACCATAGTAAAAAATGTTTGAGTAATAATCAATAACAATATGGTTGAAAAAATGTTTAAATATGTTTTGTTAAACGTGGAGTCCAATTCCGACGCACGTGACTCGAGATGTAAACCCTCGCTATTCTGCCTTACATCACGAACAGCACTCGAAACTCGTGCTTTATTGACCTCTTCTGGTATCCGAAAACATTTTCAAGGGCTTCCGATAGCAGCTCGAGTACTATGGGAAAGAAAGTTTTGAAAAAAAATAAACAAATGAAAATACCGTTACGCGGAGAATTACAAAAAAAAAATACTCTTTTCGCCACTACGGTCTTTATGTATCAGCATTTATTGTACACATTTGAGCCATTCAAAAGTACGTCTTATATGTAAAATAAATAAAAATTCCGATTCGTCATGTATTTATCATAAATAATGTTTAACTTAAGCACAAAAATCCATCATACTTGCGTCACGTTTTCGAAATAAATAAATATCAACGAATCTTGAAAATCGAAAAAAAAATCTTTCTTTTTACACTCTTCAAAAATCAAGTATAAAAAATATTCGAATCGAAGCATATGCATTTGAATCGGAGCAAAAATGTCCCGAATTAATTCCACGCTAGTGGAATTAATTCTGGACACTTTTAATAAAAATTAGCGTTTTTCAAAAATATTTTTGTCGAAAATGTATATTCTGCTACGCCGAAATGATACGGTAATGTTTTTATTTCAATCTATAATGTTTCTACTTAATATTTGCGCAAGATTCATTTTGTAAATGTTTTAATTGTTTTAAATAAAAATTGACAAAGTACAAATTACAATGATCAATGAATGCGAAATTTTCAAAAATTTTACAAATGTCCAGAATTAATTCCATTAATATACACACAGCACTTTGAGATATCTTTTTCCTTTTATTATTTTTTTCGTGAACATATGCGTATCCTACAATTTCAAAAACAATCGAAGAATCGACCCCGAGCCCCCGTCGAAAAAACGTGACACCGTCATCATTTCGATAACCCGAATCAAGGTACAATGTTTATATACCGTGAATTGGGGTTACTTTAATTCGTGAGGTTACTTTGATAAAAAAAAAAAAAATTTTAAATTCAAATTACAAAGTTCCTGAAGGCGACCGAAAGTTTTTTTTTACGGTTGGCAAGCCTGAATGTCTCGTTATGTCATTACTCAGACACAGCACGAATGGACAGGTTTAAGTGACCGTGAAAATATAAAAAAAACGTAAGTAATGTATTTAAACTATTCTTTATGCTCGAATAACTTCAAAAATAACAAGTTGAGTGTTGCAATGACATGTTTTTTTGGTAAAAATCACCTTGTCAGATGTTTATTAAACTACACCATTATGCTTTGTTGTGTGACATATTCTCAAAAAGATATTTTATGGGCGGCAGTTGTTTCGTTGGGGTGTCTTTGATCATTGATCAATTTTACCCCACGTATTATCTTTATTGCTAGTCTCGAAGTACTCTCAGTATTCTCAGTCGTGGCAAAAAAAAAAACGTACAAGTACGTTTGCCATATAATGGAGTTAGACCCTTCACTAGTGGAAGGTGACAAATCAGTTGGAAGTAAAACAAGATTCAAGAGAATTAAAGGAGATATATCTGAAATCGATAACATTGATATAGTATCATTCTTGCGGAAACCTATTGATAAAAATCATTATGTTGAATTCCCTTTTGATATTAATGTTGCAGATTTGTAGGTTAAGAAATGTTTCCAATGAAAAATTTGATCTCTTTTTGTGATTTCGATTACCTAGGTAGCCAAAAATATGTTACCTACCTTACAACTTTTTTTATAATTTTTTAATGTTTCGAAGTTTATGGATGTGCTACCGCATAAATAATTATAGAATACCAGTTGTTGATCAATAAAGTTGATTTTTTAGAGTAAAGGTGTAATATTTGTTCGATCAAAGTAACCCCAAAACAATAAAAATCGTTGTAACTTTCGATCCCGTTAACCGTATTTTTTTTCTTCTTTAGGAAGAATGCTCCTTATTTTTCTTTTATTTTACTTCATTTACTTTATTTTACTCCCGATTCTCATTAAGACAAAAGCCGGTATCAAAGTAACCCCACCCTCAGTATAACTTTGATCAAGACTCATTTTTTTTAAATATTTCAAATTGTAATTTGCAGGATAAAAAAAAACTAATAAAAGTTGATGTTCCCTTTTCAAACAATGTTTTTTACGATATTATTTAAAGACATAGTTTGATTTTTATTTCAAAATTGATCAAAGTAACCTCAATCCACGGTAACAAAAAAAAAATTGCGAGCTCGAACGTATAAAAAATTCCGGGCAAAAATATTGCAAACATAATCGATCTTACGTCCTGTACATTTAGTACTCTACGTTTTTTCGGCTGACGCGAGGCACGTTCAAGTACATTTACGTGCCGAGAAAAGATCATCTCTGATTACAATGGCTTTCACGTAGATGCATAGGCCAAAACTGGAGCGAAAGAAGGGGCGATGGGGAGAGGGAGAGGGAGAGGGAGAGGGAGAGAGAGAGGGGGAGAGAGAGAGAGGGGGAGAGAGAGAGAGAGAGAGAGAGAGAGAAAATGTGAGTAACTGTGTACATGTGTACATAAAAATTGTTATGTACGCACATACATGTATTCATACTCTATACGCACCGCGAGCAGTACGAGACCGATGAATTGGCGACCGGAAGTCATGCATGGAGGAAACGATTTGTGGAGGCCACCCGTACCCGAGGAACTCTTCGTGACGCACTCAATTTTATTATTGCTTCGGGCAAGCTTCATACAAGAGCCGCAAGGAAATGAGGAAGCTCGCACACATGGGCACAGCTGTACCAGTTGCATGTGCATCTTGTTATTAAAGCTAAACGTAATACATACATACATTGAAATTTCGTTCATATGTTTTGCACTTAAATGTTTTTATCATTTATACGTCAAATTTCTCGGGCCCCGGCAGATCCCGCCTATAAAGAATGTAATAAAGTTTCATTTTGACATTCTTCACTTATACGCTTTTCGCGCTTATACGTTATTAATTTCATTCCTCAGCGCCCGTCTCGAGGTCCGTTCTTTCTAAGTTATACGTAAACTCGGTGTTCGGTGACACAAAAAAAGAATAAAAAAATATTAAACATAATTAAAAATTAAAAACACTAAAAATTTAAAATATAAACATTTTCGCATAACCCGTACCTTGATTTACCCCACTGTAAAATTCTAGAATCGTCCTATGTATGCATTAACTATGATTACATATCTGTTGTCAAAAAATTTCGACACCGTTCTTCAGCTACTCTTGTAGCTGAAGAACGGTGTCGAAACTTTTGGGGATGAATATACAATGAGTTTTCGGCAGGCTGCTAACTTCTGCTAATTTCACATGAAATATAATTTCATGTGAAAGTTAATTATTATTGGGCATTTTCCAACTTCAATTGATGGCAAATGTTTCGAAGCCGGGATATGATATTAATAGTTATCATTTTTTGCAACTAAATATAAATATGTTGCAATTTTATACAAGAAAAAGTAAACGATAGCACAACTGACTATCGCTAAAGCGTCGTCGGCTCCATTTTATTTACATGGTGCAAAACGTTTAGCCTACAACGTTTTATAAAGAGTTTTTCTGTAAAGTCGTGAAAACGTTAAAAATGTCGAGCGGACGAATAAATACATTTTATTATAAAGTTAATGCTCGACTGTGAGTGGCTCACTCGACAGAGCCAGTTAACGCGGTGTCGTCACGTTTAACCTACAAATTTCGTTAAGGCCTTGAGCCACTCTAGGATTTTCCAAAAATCGATTTTCTTTCTTTTGTTAAAAATGTACCTTAGTACCTATAAAATTATATTCCAAAAGATTATGGGTATGAAAAATCTCTAAGTACTCGATTTTCGAATTCTAGCGCGAACCCCTCTTGATTCATGTCGTGGCTTTCTACTAACTTTAAACGCGTTTATCTCAAAACTACATTTTTCAAGTCGGCCGGACTCATAACTCAAAAAAATTTCAACCGATTCACTTGATATTTTAACTGTATATTTAGAATTACATTTTCTGAGGCACTACGTAGGATTTTTTAAATTATATTGCATAGTTCCTTTTTTATAAACCATTTTCTGACGATTTTCTCATGGCATTTTATACTTTTTGTTTTTGAAATGCGCCATTTTGATAGGAACAATATATCAAAAAAATCCTAAGTACTTATATAGCTATTCTTATATATATTCGAAAAAACTTTAGTGCCTCATCATAACTCAAAAATTATAGGAGCTGTTGATCCGGCCGTTGACCTACCAGAAATAAAGGCGTCATCGGAAAAATGCTGCACAGTCGCCATTTTCACATGTATCGCCGTGAAAAAATAATTTTGTATAATCAATTACGTGTATAATAAAACCCCTATTTTTTAATTCCGATTTATTTTATGGTTTCGCTGAAAAAAAAATCACAAAATATACCCTTTTTGCCTCTAGAGTGGCCTAAGACCTCAATATCCGAAATCAAAGCGTTCGAGCTCAGAATTCACATCTTTTTTCGAGTATTTTTGATGAACGAAGTCGAGACACCACTTGATTATTCAACAAGATATTCCTGACACTATAATCACGGTTTGCTCAGTTTTTTAAATCTACATCTCGGTATTATTTTTGTCCCTACATCCCTATAACTGCTGTTTACAACGTGTCATGGGTATTACCAAATGAATAAAGGTTTAACTTGAAACATTAAAAAACTCCGAAACTATATTGTGAAACCGATTGATTTAATTAATCACTAAATAAATAGTGTAAACGAAAATTTGAGAATCTGAGTTGGCTCGTTAGTTCATTACTACCAATCAAACCTTCAATTGAAAAACCAAATATCAGCATAATAGAGGTACTACTATTTAAAAAAAACATCGCGAATGATGCACCAATCGCCATTTTCAAATGCCTAAAAGTTTCAGATACATGCTGTAGTTCACTTCTACGTTATTCTCATCCATACGTCATGCTTGCTGTACCCTTTGAAAAATGTATAACTGAAGTTTCACTGTATATATATTTGTGAATTTAAGCACGTGTCAGTTTGTGCATTATTATCAATCGTACATGTAGCATAAAAAAGATTCCCTAGCAGATGTGGATTACATTTATACAGCAACCCTTTATTGTACTTCCCGATGTTTCCCAATTTGCGGGTGCTATTTATCGCAATGAGGAAATGACACTCAGCATGTTGATCAAACAATTTTCCCCACGCAAGGCGCAAAATTATTTTTTTTTTTCAATTAAAATTATGTTTGAGACGTGAGGTCCCAAGTAAGTTTATTTTTTTTCTCTAGATTTTTGGCTACTCTCATTAGCTGCTATTTTTTTTGTTTATTTAAAAAAACAACGCGGCGTTGTGGTCGGTTTGAGAACCGAATTTCAGTGTTGGGCCTCGTGAAACACGAGTTCGTACTTTTGTGTTTGCGCCATAGTGATTTTTCGCTATTACTGACACTGCCAGCTTGACACCTCGAGAGAATCGCAAATTAAACGAGGCGGACGCGTTTATCAGACGGGGGTGATATGATTTTACGGATTGTAACGAGCAATATCCGCCGGCGGTGTTGTATCACATAAACACCGAAAATGTTCGACACAATTCGTCCACGGAATTGGCACATAATGTAGAACGATGTTGCGGGATAAAGAGGGTTGTGCATCATCAATTCAGGGTGATTTCCGTTCATAAATTTAGTGTATGCGTTTTTTTACTACGCATATATATGTATATATATATATATATATAAACCGACACTGGTGGACAAGCGGTTCGGGTTCGGCTCCAGCAGTACTCCGTGTTAAGCAGCGTCGTGCATGGCCGATACTCGGAGCGGTGACCGCTTAACCGTGCACCGGCTAGGGCGCATGAACCAGTGGACGAAAGGCGAATACTTCTGAGACCTTGGTGTCGAAGTATCCTTAACTTTGAGAAAACTTTAAGATTTTAACTCGAGTATGAGTTAAAGTCATCTGTGCACCAGAGAATCAGAAGGATATGAGACCATCTATACCGGTACGGGTTTTCCACAGTTTCTCCGTACCAGTGTTGGGCAACATTTAATTGCTAGGGTAAGTAAAGATTAACAATTAATTAATTGTTAATCACGACTATAAGAATTAAAAATTAATTAATTGTAATTGTGAAAGCTCACGATTAACAATTCATTAATTGTAATTGTGAAAAATCACGATTAACAATTCATTAATTTTAATTGTAAAAACTCACTACACAGGTAATTAATTGGTAATTGCTGTAGTCGCAATTAACAATTAATCAATTGTTAATCGTGACTTCACAATTAACAATTAATCAATTGTTAATCGTGACTTCACATTTAACAATTAATCAATTGTTAATTGTGACTTCCCAATTAACAATTAATCAATTGTTAATCGTGACTTTTCACAATTGGAAATCAATCAATTTTCAATATTTTTGGTATGTTTGATTAAAAACTAACAATTAAAACTGATTATTGTATGGGGCGCTGCGCAAGCCTACAAAACCCAAACAAACACGTCGTATCTGATATCTGTAAAGTTACATAGATTAATTGTTAGTTTTAATTATTTCTTAGAAGAATTCAAAAAGTTAATTGCGAGTTGCAATTAACATAGATTAATACAAATAAATTGATTGCAACATGCAATTAAATTAATTGCAATTACTTTTTCAGTCAATTAATGAACCGATTGAAAATTTTATTGATTAACGCCCAACACTGATCCGTACCCTCGGCAATTGCGGTATAGTGTAACCTTAAGATAGCCGTGGACGCAACGGAAGTTAGGTTAGATTAGCAAAGTGCGTGTAGGGAGTGATATGAAAGGATTCAACTGTTAAGGGTAATTCGTAAAAACCCGCAAGGGTATAAGTTGGAACTCAGGAAATCTATACATATAAAACAATCCCGGGACTGACTGGCTAACTGGCATATAGACAACGCACAGCCGAAACCGCTAAAGATAGAAACATGACATTTGGAATATATGTTCCTTAGAAGATGCAGAGGTCCACTAAGAAAGCGTTTTTGGAAAATCAACTCTTAGGGGGATAAAATGGGGTGTAAAAGTTTGTATGGAAAATTATATTCCTTGCTTGCATCGAATTGAAACTTGGAAGACATGTTCCTTCGAACGTTTAGAGATGCACTAAGAAAGGACTTTTCGAAAATCAACTCTTAAAGGGGTGAAATGGGGTGTAAGAGTTTGTATGGAAAATTGTATTTCTTGTGTGTATCAACTTGAAACTTGGTATAAACATTCTTCACAACAAATAATAAAACGCATATTTGAGGATTTGTTAAAACAAACCCCTAATTAGGGGTGCAACGAGATGTTGAAGTTTTTATGAGAAAATCTAATTCCCTGCTTTTATCACACTGAAATTCGGAAGATATATTCCCTAAAGGATGTAGAGGTGCACTAAGAAAGGATTTTTCGAAAATCAACCCCTAAAAGGAGGAAATGGTATGTAAAAGTTTACATACCATGTATACCGAAGTTTATCAACAAAATTCGGTATACATTTTATTTAAAGACAAAGAATAAAATGCATATTTTAGGATTTTTTAAAACAACCCCTAATATGGGGTGCAATTGGTAATAAAGTTTCTGTGGGCCAAATTCCACGCGGGCGGAAGCTCGTAAATCAATCCAAACGATAAATATATATACGCATATCATATATAATGGGCGAATTTACAAGTCTGTATAATTTATCGACCTCGTGATGTTTCGCGCGTATTACATAACGATAAATTAGTAATCTCATAAATATACAAATTTCATTGCTGTGTATGAACGTAAAAAAAGTTAATCGATGTGTTTTATGACGAAGAAAGTACTCATAAGAAATTCAGTTTTGAGGATCACAAATTAAAAGTTTCGTTTTCATGGTCGACGAGAAGACAAGCGCACAATTTAAACTCGATTTTTATGGAGGTAAAAAAAGAATTTCGTGGGAGTTATCTTGAAACGTGTTTGGTAATGTCAATAAAAGAGAGATGGAGATAAGCGGAGGATATTCATTAATAAATCCATGCCATATTCGGCTGATTAGCATCTTAACGTATGTATTCATTCGTTGGTCAATTTCATCGATTAAATATAAAATTATGACGTTGAAGCTTGCATCTTTGGACTTCAACGAAAATGCATTTTTTTTTATTTCCCAAATTTCCTTTGCTAATCGTCAGCTACAAAAATTACGCAAACATTTTTTCAGGACACTCATTTAACGATCTAAAACCTAAATATGCAAAATATGATTTTGGATAATAATGAAAATAAGATATCGAAACGAATTTTCGTTGCATTGCAACGATGCAAGTTTCAACCCCTTGTAATTAGTCTGTTCTACAAAATTAGTTCTGCAAATTCTGTAATACGTTGGCGTATGAAAACATCATACTCCGTCAAAGGATATCATAAGACTCGGATAAAATTATTTATAGTACAGATTGATATTAATGTTGCACCCGAGTGATCATGATCTTGAAGTTTCCATCGTCAGAATACAACGGAAAGTATTATTTTTTAATCGCTTAATTTTTTTCTGGCTCACTTAGGCTACAAAAAAAACATACATTTTCACGTATCCTTATTTTGAATTTACGACCTAACTTTGCAAAAGAAGGTTTTAGACAATAATAAAGCTGAATAAATGAAAAAAAAATCGCTGCATGCGAACGATGCAAACTTCAACGTCATGGGTGAATGGCATTTCCCTCGTTTCCCCCAACATCATCAATAAGACGAGATGATGTTGAAGTTTGGTTCGTTGGAATGCAACGAAAATCCTTCTTTATTATTTGATTTATTTATTTCTATTACTATTTAAGCGTCTCTTTTGCAGTTTTAGTTTATAGATCCCTAATAAGGATCTCGAAAAATATTTCAGTGATATTTGTAGCCTAAAGGTGCAAAAAAAAAAATTGTCCAATAGGAAAGAAAAATTCTTTGCATTCCTACGATGGAAACTTCAATACCATAAGACGAGATCATTTGTCTTGTAATGAAAGGTTCGCCCTACTGTCCCGATTTTTGTAATCCTCTGCAATTATCGAGGACATGTGAATTGTGTATCTACGAATGCGAGTAATATCGGTACGAGAACTCCGGGCCTTGACATGAATATGGCTTTCTATATATGCGCACACGCACACAGGTATATGAAGACGAATCATATATATACATATTTGTGTGTGTGTGTGTGTTTATATGGGAAATTCTGTACAAATTGCACAAATGTTTCCTCCTGCGCTCTTTCAATGAACTCATTTATTTTCTGAATCATGCTACATGAGAATTCCCCAAGTCTACCACTATATGGGAATTCCCCAAATCTACCGTATACCTTCAATCGAAATTGAGAATAGTTATGGAAAATTCACATCGTATTTAACAATTAAAAGAAAAACAAGATTAGAAAAAAATTAATCGTTAATGTTGTTCTTGGTGAAAAAGAACTATAAACGTGAGAAACTAGAAAAAAAGGAAAGATTAGCTGTGAACCAAACATGGGAAGTTTTTATTTGTTACTGCGGATTTTTAAGAATTCTTTTTATTGAGAAAAAAATCTATAAATATTACACAAAGTGCAACTATTTCATGGCATTGAAAATGTAATCAGACTTTTCGAGTGATAAGAAAAGGTATATGCAAATAATATGAGTTGCTCTCTCTCTCTCTCTCTCTCTCTCTCTCTCTCTCTCTCTCTCTCTCTCTCTCTCTCTCTCTCTCTCTCTCTCTCTCTCTCACTCTCTAGCTCTCTAACTCCCTCACTCACTCACACACATTCTCACTCTCTCACTATCCATCCATCCATCCATCAAACCCAAACGAACAAACAAACAAACGTAAACCCAAACGTAAACCTAAACAAACTTAAACCTCAACTTAAACCCAAACAAACAAACTTAAACCCAAACTTAAACCCAAACAAACAATCAAACCCAAACAAACCCAAATTTGAACCTAAACAAACTTAAACCCAAGCATTGTTTGGGTTTAAGTACCGAAGTGGGTAGCAACAATACCCAAGCAACCCCAAACAGACCCAAACTTAAACCCAAACAAACAAATCCAAACAAACAAACTTAAAACCAAATTTAACCAAACAAACGAATCCAAAAACAAACCCCAACCCTAACCCACTAACATTATAATGTACACACGAAAATTGAAACTTACAACTTGTAACCATAAATGACTCTACATGTGATGCAGCATTTTTCAACCAAATCACAGGCATTTCGCATTTCGCAGCTTCCCCCACCCTGCTACAACACAGCGACAGCGGAGTGGGAGTAGCGTTAGTTTCGTGTGACAACTCGCTAAATCAGACCCCCTATATACATATTGAAAAACATTTCCAATGCTAAAAAACCCGAATTTGTCTTCCACTTTTATTTTGACGACAAAAAAAAAGGATTATGTTGAATGAGAATTAGCTTTGGCAGGAAATTAAATGAGTAGGAAAAATAATAATGAAGATGCTATGCCGTTGAATAAATTTGCACGGAACGCCCTTTGTATGTAGTCGATTACATCGTTTCGGAGTGAATGAATTTGGTTGAGCAGGGGAAAGAAGCCGTTCCTTTTTTTTTCTTCACTACACACGAACGTACCACGCATACGCGCACCGTTTTTCGCTCCTCATGGCGTTTATCTTTCTTTCGGGATCTCTTCACGATCTCTATTTCGGTCCAGACGCTAACAATTCTCTTTTCGTTAGGGGAGCAAATTTATTTTGAGCGTGTACTCGATGGTTTTTCCCACATCGGGCTTACGCACACGAGAAAGCACGGGATTCCTGTGTTCTTTATACCGCATGGTGTTGCAAGATGCGAGGAAGCACGTCCGCCTCGATAAACTTCCGTTTTCTTCTCACCTATATATGTGTCAAAGTGCATCCGAGCAAAAGTTTCCCAAAGTTTTAGTGAATTCCGAGAAATGAAAGCTCATGCTTCCCTAAGCACAAATCCGATGACAAATTGGTCGTAAATTACTCCACCACCCTTCCAATTTAAATTATTTTTATGCATCGCCGAGGAGAAGCGCTAGGATTTTACTGACCGATAAATTTTTATTATCGGACAAAATGAATACTGGAATAGTAGGAACATTTTGCAAAATCTTTTAGGCTAGAGATAAAACGTATAGGGGAGAGTGGGGCACAATGTGTCACGGGGCACAATGAGCCACATGCGGTTTCTCGGAGGTTTGTAGGACGTAAATTTCAAAATTTTATTCGTTGGACCGCGATTTATATTAAGTTTCGTCAAGAAGAAAGTCGATAGCAGCTTACGAAGGATTATTAAAAGTACAACATTAATTTGAGCGTCGAAAAAAAAATTTCGCTTATTGGTGTACTCTACGTTTCGCAGCACTTGACACACTGTACCCACCTATCTGACACATTGTACCCCACCCGGGAGGCACAATGAGCCAATCCACAAATTTTTTTTCGAACCCATTATTTTAGGATTTTTAATCTTTTTGCAAAAAATATGATAGCTTTATCGTACGCCCAAAGGTCTATAAAATCGGTTATGATCTTTTTTCTAATCAGACTACTTTCGTAAGAGTAAAAATTCGATAGAAAAAAAGTGACACACCGTGCCCCACCTTCCCCTACACAGCTTTCACTTAATTGTTTTTTTTTTGTATCAATAAATCCTTAATATAATGACTTTGCGGAGTATTCAATTATAATTGTTCATCCCCATGATGATAAATTTTGTATAATTGAAATGAAACACAATTTTTTTTTTGCTTTCTCATTTCTTTATTTTCATCACTATGCCAAAGATGATTTTTCAGATCCATAGGCTGTCGATATCTGACAAGAACTCGAAAAAAAAAAAAAAAACATTACAGTGATTTTTTTACTCTGAATCAGGTGAAAAAAGAAAATTGGAAAATTTGTCAAAAAGTCATTTTCCTTATACTCGAGCAATGCAAACTTTAACATCATTTTTTTTCGCCAGGACGTTGTTTTTTCTAATTTAAAAGTGTCCTTTTCATAAATAAATATTCGTTAGGCTATACAATCGCCGAGAAACGAACCCGAGTCTTTTAAAACTCGTTCACCCCATAATAATTCTCTAAATATGTAGACGCTTTTCAATTTTTCTTTGTTTTCCACTTGGCAAATATACTACGCATCGCTATAAACTTTTTTTGCAAAAAAGTACGACGAAAAAAAATATCAATTCTAGAACAAACAATTCTGACAATAAGACCTTTACCTCTAAGTTTCATTGAGGTAAGTAAATTTTTCCTCAACCCGACCATCCTATTCTCCACAGCCCAAGTATGAGCAACAGCAGGAGCAACCATAAATAATTTTGCACCAAGCAAAAATTGGGTACTCGATCGCGATGTTATTCCTAATCGTTAAAAAAAAAACCCCCCCACCTTGACGTGTACCGGACAGGGCAGTTATAAATCGTAAGTTGCTAAGCTGCGCCCGCTCGGTCCACCGAGAGTAATTGCGGTATATGCAACGAGAACTATATGAGAATGCATACATAATGCAGCGAGAGCTACACAACGATACAGCATCGCGGGAAAAAAAGGATGAAAACTGAGAAAAAGGACAAATACAAAAAAGTGTATCCGCGGAGAAAACTGGTTTGGAGCTCGTGCAAGAGCGAGAAGCTCAGAGGGAGATATACGCGTGTTTGTGTGTTTATATATATATATATTTTACTGCGGATTTATATATATATATGCACACCTACATAAAGCGTTCTCTCGCGATGCGAGCTCGCGTTATTCGAATATAGGCCTCGGGGCTACGAGCGAATGGACAATATAAAAGATAAGAAGAGAAAAGCGAAATGGAGCAAAGAGAGAATTTGCAACCGAAAAAGAGAAAATAATATGAAAAAGGTAGTACGCAATGACAAAAGATGTTCATCTACATACATTTGTATATATATGTGTGTATATATATATTTTTTTGTAAAATTTTACCCCATGAAAGGAATATTCATACCAATTTTTTAGATTTTTATCTCTTTTCTTTTGGGAGTTATAATTTTCCAAAAAAAAGTCGATTTCGGAAGTTTTGGAAACGTTCAAGTGCTGATAACTCCTGAACTAATTGAGATATCGACAAATGTCAATATATATATTTTTTTCATTTTAAATGAAAAAATACTGGACCGCGTATTTTTTGCTTGGAAACTATTTTCTTTAAAGATGATTGCCATTTTTTTTTTAAATTCTCTAAAATAGAGTGACTCATTCTATCATTTTTAAGACTAGTCTCTTCGTGGGATCTTTTTTCCTTCTATTTTTTTCGAATTATTAAAAGAACAATTATTCATTTCTCTTTTAATAATTCTTTCAATTGCGAATTATTAAAAGAAAAAATTATTTCGAGGTTAAAACGTTAAACATCTTCTGAAAAAAATATGATTAATTCGAAAAAAATAGAAGGAAAAATGGGTCCACGATGAGACTAGTCTTAAAAATCATAGAATAGGTCGCTCTATTTTAGACAATTTGTCGAAAAAAAAAAAAAAATGGCAATCATCTTAAAAAAAATAGTTTCCACTTTCGAAGAAAAAAATACGTGGTCCAGTATAAATGTTAATTTTTTTTCATATTTTTTCATGAAAGCATACTTCAAAATGAAAAAAAAAATATATATATATATTGATATTTGTCGATATCTCAATTAGTTCAGAAGTTAACAGCATTTAAACGTTTCCAAAACTTCCGAAATCGACATTTTTTTTGGAAAATTCTAACTTCTAAAAGAGAAGGTATAAAAATGTCAAAATTCGTGTAGATATTCCTTTCATGGGGTACAATTTTACAATTAAAAAATCAAGAAAATCAAAAATGGTCGGGGTCACGGGCTAGGTGAAATGGCGTGGAATGCCTCATATATATACTGAGAGAGCTCGAGAGAGTATAGTTATCTACCTCCCTCCGTCCCTCTTTTTTTCTTATACACACATACACACTATAGGTATACAGGGTGGCCCGAAAAGTGACATCTAAATGGAAAAATTTAGACGCCTCGTATCAATATACCTATCGGAATCATTCCCATATACGTTCTACGATCTTTTTTTAGTTTTCGACAAAAAAAAGCTTCTTCTATTTTTCCTCCTTTGTGTGTGTACTTTCCTCGCGATTCTTTTACTTGCGCTTTCGTTTTGAAGTGCACTGTTGAGCAGTAAATAAATGACTAACTGAACACTAACGTAAATACTTTAGATTTTGATCAAAAGTTTGAAAAATAGATTCGAGAGGATCAGATGGCATTTGCATCGTTGGAATGCAACAAAAAATTTTTTTTTTCGTATTGCTGTTTGTTTTTTTTTTTTAATACTTAGGCTACGACAATTACTGAAACATTTTCGAAGATTCCTATTGAGAATCTATAATCAAAAGCTACAAAATAAACATTTTTAGTAATAAAACTAAAGCATATCAAGAAGAATTTTCGTTGCATCCCAACTTCAATACCGTAGGATCAGTCACTAAAGTGCAGATGATAAAAAAAATAAACTTATACTAGTCTAAATGAGTCCCAATGTCGAAAACTTTTATAAAGAAAAGTGCATACACACAATACAGCAAAAAATAAAAACTTATGTAGGAAAAGTCGAAAGAATTAAGAAATGCTTTTTTTTTGTCGAAAAATAAAAAAGATCGTAGACCATACATTGAGGGAGGGGCGTGGGGTGATTTCGATAGGTATACGAAGCATCTATATTTTTTTTTCGGACGTGACTTTTCGGGCTACCCAGTATACATGAAGAAAAAGATGGACTGAGTGCAGGACTAAATGTCTATACTCCTCAAAACCATTTAAATATACGCCGTGTACGTTTTCGACCATTTCGTCATTTTGAAGACAGTCGCATTCGAAGCCTTTGCCATTGCACAAATTCACAACAGCGTACGTTGCAATGGCGATATAATCTCCATTATCACTCGTCCCTTTATTATCAATGCTTACAGTCCATCAATGAGTAGGCTATTGGGGAAAAAATGAACAAATGTCTTACAAAAAAAAAAAAATATATAACCAAGCTGTCAATCGGTTGCCGTCGCGAAATTGTCAAACGATAGGAACGGTGTTTCGCGCGTGCGTTACGTAGACGGTGTTGGCCCTTCGATCATTCCTTCGAAGCACAGGAGAACATCCGTACGGCAGTCGAAAACTGGCGGCAAAGGGAGGAAAGCAACGGATGTCTAACCCGCGTATACGTGAGCGAGCATATATATATATATATATATATATATATATATATATTTACACATATATATATTGCAAGTGTGTATGTAATGGAATATAACTATACAGGTATTACTCAGGACGCGGAGGTATGTAGTATACATATCATGTACTGTATACCTTCTGCATCCGAGTCCTTTGCACTCCGGCTATATAGGCACATTATACGCTGTACGCGGTGCTACATAGCAAACAAAATACTACAAAACTTGTTTGGCGAGAAATAAAGGAGCAACGAATTGCCAACGAATATCGATATACCATATCCAATTTTTTTTTTTGTAACCGACCAAAACAATTGCCACGGAAAAAAAATATACGTACATTTTTTTTAACAAGCTTTTATTTAATGTAATGCATTTTTTTTTAAGTCACCCATATGTGACTATAAATAAAAGCTTGGTGCGCTCAAAATTTCAACATATAATCCTTAATTAAACATTTAAAAAGTTGAGAGCCCCAAGCTTTTATTTATAGTCACATATAGGTGACTGTAAAAAAAATATATTTTCTACTTTTTAGTACATTAAATAAAAGCTTGTTAAAAAAAAATACGTGTTTTTATTTTATTTTTATCAACTGAAAAAAAAAATTAAGTTGAATCATGCATTGTCACCTCTTAGATGCATGTTTGCAAAATTTCTCAGCTCTGAGTAGTCGGGAAGTGGGTGAAATATCGATTTTCCATTTTGCATCTCACAGAAAGTCGTTATTCTATTTATTCATTTTAGTTGAATCATGCATTGTCACCTCTTAGGTGCATGTTGGCAAAATTTCAGAGCTATAAGTAGTTGGGAAATGGGTGAAATATCGATTTTCCATTTTGCATCTCACAGAAAGTCGTTATTTTTATTGATTTTTTTTTTTTTTTAAGTACAATCGTGCATTGTCATCTCTTAGATGCATGCTTGCAAAATTTCAGCGCTCTGAGTAGTCGGGAAGTGGGTGAAATATCGATTTTCCGTTTTGCATCTCACAACAAGTCAATTTAAATAAAAGCTTGTAAAAATACGCAGATAATTTTAATAACAACACTCGTATCGAAATGATATTATCATCCCAAACAAACCCAAACAAACTCATTGTACTTCGTTAAAATCATAGACGAATACGTAATAAACGAATGGGAAAAATCGTGAATAAAGATTCAGTAAACTATAAAAGTAATGTGAAAATTGTATATGCAAAATGATGTCTACGAGAAAAAAAACAGAGGGCAGAAAGAACTCAACAACAAATGCGGTGTTTAGGTTTGCTCGTTGGAATGCAACAAAAGCATTTTTCTTCGACATGTAGATTTTTTTTGCATACTGATCCTATAAAAAATTCTGAAACGTTTTCTCAAATCTTTACATTAGGTATCTATAATCTAAGTCTGCAAAAAAGGTCCTAAATAATAATAAGAATAAAGAAGTGAAAAAAAAATAGAAAGAAAGCAACGAAAATATTTTTCTTCATAATGTACAGTTGAACCTCCATTTAACGAATCTCTAGGGAAGAGCAGAAAAGTTCGTTATATCGAGTTTTCGTTATATCGAGGTCATATTGCAAAAAAATCGTTATATTGAGGTTTTAATAAAAAGGACAAATAAAAAAATTCTCTAATTTAAACCTTTCTCTCTTTAAAAAAAAAGATATTAGTACTATAAATATAGGGATATTTTTTAAAGAAAGAAAGGATTAAATTAAAGCAATTAGTAATTAGAGCATAATGTAGAAAGCAACGAAAAGATTTTTCTTCGTAATGTACATTTTTTTTGCACACTTAGGCTACAAAAATGACAAAAATATTTTCTCAAATTCCTGTATTAGGTATCTATAATCTAAGCATGCAAAAATTATCCTAAACAATAGAGAGAATAAAGTAATGAAAAAAAAAAACAAAAAACAAAAACAAAGCAACGAAAATATTTTTCTTCGTAATCTCCTTTTTATTCTGGCGAACTTAGGCTACAAAAATGACTGAAACGTTTTGAAGGTTTCTATATTAAGGATCTATAAACCTAAGTCTGCAGAGAAGTTCCTAAATAATAATAAGAATAAAGAATAAGAAGAATAAGAATAAGAAGAAAAAAAAAGCACAAAGAAAGCAACAAAAATATTTTTCTTCGTAAAGTAAATTTCTTTCTGCATACTTAAGCTGCAAAAATAACTGGAACGTTTTTGAAGGCCTCTATGTCAGGGATCGATAACCTAAGTCAGCAAGAAAGATCCTAAATAATAATAAGAATAAGGAAATAAAAAAAAGAAGAAGAAATCTCGTTGCATTCCAACGATGAAAAGTTCCACGCCATTAAAAAATAAATGTCGCGTGGGAAAAAAAAGATTATATATTACTAGATAAATAAACAATAAGCACAAAATTCCAACAGAAAACAACAATATATATATATATATATACTTTTTAAAAATATACTATATCACGCAGTCAAGCTGTATCGTTGAACGATGCTCGCTCTCTCCTCGCAATTCATTGTTCCCTGATACTCTCAGTTATATGTACACGTGTACATAAATATATATATATAGATTATATATTATATAGTTATGTATATAATATATCCAGCGCGGGATATATAAATGGGAATCCATGGTGAGCATGCGCTGAATTGGTGGAGAAACGAGAGTTTCTCGATGGCCCTTTTGCCGTGTTCCAATATATATATATATATATATATATATATATATATCCATATGCGTGCATGTGTGTGGAACTAGCGTGTCCGAAGAGATTGTATACTGCACATCGGGTAAAGCGCGCGCACACACAACTTGCTAGCGGGGACAACGGATATGCGATGAATGCGAAGGAACGAAGAGAATCTCGCCTTTGCTCTTCCCTATCTTGCTTCATCGGACATTGCGAAGAGGCCAAGTTATACGTCTATGCATACATACACACATACGTATCTTGCTAATACTATCAAATTGTAATGTTTCTTGACACATTCATTTTTTTTTTCAGGCTGAAATTAAATGGATAAGGTTAAAATACGTTACTGAGGTGACGTCTAGAATTTTTTAAGGTATTCCTTTCACGAACATGAATATTTAACAATTGACTGATTTTCATCTACAATTAAGTAAAAATACATTACATTGTACTGGCAAGATTTCAAGCCATGTTACTGAACTTTTATTAACAAATTACACGACTTTAACCCTTCGTGGTCACCCTGAGTAGTAAATTTTGACGTAAATATATCATAGTTCCCGGCTTCGAATGGGACTGTATTCATCATCTTACCTGGAGTTTGATGTATCCTCATACCATTAAATTTGCCCTCTTCACATGTCGGAATAAATACCTTTTTTGGAAGGCGCACTATGCTACTATTTTTTCCCAAAAGTAGCATATCTAAGGAGTATCACGTCCAAATTTTAGGTAAAAATGTTGAAAATTCACAGAACTGTGATTTTTTTAGCGAAAAGGTGTATTTTTTTTGCGTTTTCACCTCTTTATGAATTTTTTCTAACACGTCGCCATTTTATTTCTTATAAATACATTTTTCGTACATTATCTAGAAAGTTCAAAGCATGTTCCGTAATTTTTTTGAACCACTTCGGACGGATAGTTTGGTCACAATACTTTTTTTGAAAACTGACTGGGTAGAATCGACCCAAGTGTGACCATCGCGATTAAATTTGGATGTGTGACCACGAAGGGTTAAAAATATTTGATCCGATCTGTCAACACGTGAGTAAGTTGGTAGGTCTCGCAGTTTATAAAACGAGACAAAACCATATTTAACCAAGTCTAAACTATTTCGTCGCACAACATTTGAGTAAGCCAGTGCGTTCGTAGTATTAGATTTTTTTTCAGCTCATTTCAATAAATAAAATTCAATAAATAGCACAAACGTGCTTTAATCATTTTGCTCATGTGGCAAAAAAGTTCATCTTCACATCTCCGAATATATAGAAGTTTGGATACGAATGGAAAAAAGCCGAGGATATTTCCATCGAACGACGAAAACCATGAAAGAAATAGAATCTTTAGGAACCTGCCGAGAAATAAGTTCACTTCTGCAAAATATTAGGTGTAGTAAAAAGAAATCCATTATTTTTGCAATAGATGGCTTTAGTAATCTGTATCTCGCGTTGTATAAGTGCGATCGGATTACGCTAGATGGCGTTAAAAAAATAAGATTTCGTACTAAAATAAACATCTCAGACAGTTTTGTGATTGCTTGACTCAATATTGTTTGAGCGCGCATCAAAGATGGCCACTAGCAAAGTGAAAATACGCCATATTTTACAGTTTTTCTTCGATAAAGGCGAAAACGCAAGCCAGGCGGCTGAAAATGTGAATAGTGTTTATGGTCCTGATACTGTAACAGCCAATCACGCGCAATTTTGATGTCAAAGATACACCACGCTCTGGAAGGCCAATTGTCGAAAATGTCGATAAAATAATGGAAATCGTCGAGTCCGACGGTCATGTAAGCACTGTTTCGATTGCCCAGAAGCTAAACATTGCACAAAAAACCGTTTGGAACCACTTAAATAAGGCTGGATACAAAAAGAAGCTCGATGTATGGGTGCCACACGAGTTAACGCAAAAAAACCTCATGGACCGAATTTCCATCTGCGAATCGCTGCTGAATCGTAACAAAATCGACCCATTTCTGAAGCGGATGGTGACTGCTGATGAAAAGTGGGTCACTTACGATAACGTCAAGCGAAAACGGTCGTGGTCGAATCGCGGTGAGCCGGCGCAAACGGTGGCCAAGCCAGGATTGACGGTCAGGAAGATTTTGCTGTGTGTTTAGTGGGATTGGCAAGGAATCATCTACTATGAGCTGCTCCCCTACGGCCAAACTCTTAATTCGGACCTGTACTGTCAACAATTGGACCGTCTGAAGGAAGCAATCGCCCAGAAGCGGCCAGCTTTGGCCAATAGGAGAGGAATTGTGTTTCATCAGGACGACACCAGGCCACACACATAGATAGTGACTCGCCAGAAGCTCCGGGAGCTTGATTGGGAGGTTCTTGTGCATCCACCTTATAGTCCGGATCTAGCACCAAGTGATTACCACCTGTTCCTGTCTATGGCGAATGATTTTGCTGGTGAAAAATTCGCCTCAAGAGAAGCTTGTGAAAATCGACTGTCCCAGTTTTTTGCCAATAGGGACGAGGGTTTCTGTGAGAAAGGCACAATGAAATTACCTTGAAAGTGGCAACAAGTTATCGATCAAAACGGTGCATATTAGACCTAAATCGAATCATTCTAACTATGCTAAATAAAGCCTTCAATTTCATGCAAAAATAATGGATTTCTTTTTACTACACCTTATATATGATGAAGAATAAGCGAAAGATGCGTACGCAATTAGAGCGTTGCAAAACTGTTGCAAAGTGTATATTTTTTTTTTCATTGTTCGAGATCGCAAACTACTAAGAAAAGAAAAAACAGTAAAATCAAATATTGGCAAGGGTGACAGGATCTTTCGATTTAGCATGGAAAGCCCTATACATATTACGTTTACGTATATATATATGCGCACATTGTCGTGGTACTCGAATATAGATATACCTGCGTCAGGGTGCACCGTAAGAGCAACACGAAAGTCCGAAAGGTTTCGAAGCACAAAAGACGGCCCTCTCCTTAGGCCGACCTACAAGCCGAGAATACTCGACGAATGGGCGTCGCGAAGGATTTTTCTTCTTCTCGTATTATAATATCGAACAAAGCCACGTACAGGAACGAACGAGATGTTTCCTCGTGCAGAGACGAAGATCCGAACGACCAGTCATTTCTCAAGACCCAAAGTACGTTTCGCCTGTTGTTATATTATTTTATTTTCCCGTGAAAGAAACTTCATTGTGGAGTCTTTCGAGGAATATAGTTAATTCACAGTTGTTCATAAGACTTTTTCAGTCACTTGGATCGTTTTATGCTAATTGCTTTGATTTTGGGCTAAGGAAACTTGACATTTTTTTTCTCGCCTTTCACTTATTTTGGAATAATCGAAATAGATGAGAAATAACAATTCGAAAAAGTTCCTCGTCTCTGCTTCTCGAAGGAATTTCGTTATTTCACAGTTTTTCGGATTACATAAGATTTTTATTTGATGACCCGAGCGCTTCGCTTTTTTTTTCTTCCCTTTGGAATAGTCAAGATAGAGAAGAAATAACGATTGAAAAAATCTCTTCTGTTGAAGGATGAGATTGACGTTTGCATCGTTGGAATGCAATCGAAATTATTATTTTCCAATTGCTCGAATTTCTTTTGGCAAATATACGTTACGAAAATGCCTCATTCATTTTTCAAGTCGCTTATTTAGAGATCTAGAATTCAAAACTGCAAGAAACGATTTTGTTGAATGATAAAAGTGAGAAAATTAAAAAAAAAACTAAGAGGTTACACCACCTTGGCGCTCGAAAAAATAGGTATAAAAATAAATAAAAAAATTTGACTCGACTGTTAAATATATAAAATAATTTTTATTTTTCACGAATACTTTATAGTTTTATGAAAAAGAAATTTGAAACAGTGAATAAAAAATCTTTTTTTTTATACTGGTGGACAAAATATCTCGAGATATACTTATATCTCGAGATATACTTAACCGAGATATACTTAACCGATTTTGATGAAATTTATACTACGTATTCTTTATAACATTATCTAGGATGTAGCAAAGAATATTTTTGATTGGATACCGCGTTCATTTTTTTTTAATTCTAAAACTCAAACTTTGGTAAAAATCAGTTTTTTTTCAAACAACTGTCATGCCTATAAAATAATTTTTTTTAATTTTCCTTATTCTACACGCTGGATATTAACTTTCTTTGTAAAAAATTTTGCATTTTTCAGACGATGCCTGATAGAAAAAAATTTCACCATTGGCAAGGATTTTCAAAAGAGGGTCCTACTAAACGATTTATATCACCGCCATTAAAACCTTTTTTTTTTGTTCATGGAGCTTTAATGTATTCGTGAAAAATAAAAAATTCTATATATACTTAATAGTGGCGAGAAAAAAAAAATTGTTTTTATACCTATTTTTCCGTGCGCCGAAGTGGTGTAACGCCTTGAACGTATTTTCCGTTGCATTCCAACGATGTAAACTTCAAGGCCATATCGAACGATAATGAAGTTTGCACAGTTCAAAATGCAACGCAAATGATTTTATTTCGTATAGCACAATTTCTTTTGGCTGATTCCCGCTATTGTAAATAAACCACTCGAGCTTTCCTTAGCGTCATCATTGGGCATGTACAACATAAGTATGCAAAAAAAAAAGATTTTAGACGATAAAATAAATTAATAAATAAAAAAAACCGCTGCATTCCAACAATGCAAAATTGCATACCATCGTGTCGATGTATATCTAATATTGCAGTTTACCACTATTCACACTTCTCTTTGTTGTTCAAGCAAATATATTGATACTGGATTCGATCAATGAATAAATTCATCATTCGTCACCCTTTACCGGCGGTTTCGAGTTGAATTTATTCATTTTCGATCTGAATTTATTCAAGCTTTCGTTTATTCAACGTAAAATTCAATCTTATTTCAACTGAAAAATTTTATTCCGTTTTTTTCGTTGTGAAATACTCCAATTTTTTGTGAAAATAATTTAAAAAATTGCCGAACGACGCTGTCAATTTTTTTTTATTTCCCGTATTTTCAAAGAAATTTATTCGCGTCTTCTGGAATGTATGATAATTTTTTTTTTTTTTTTCTCGATATTCCGTATATTATTCGAATAAAAATCATTGTGTACATTTTAACGCGCGTGATTCCAGCTCCCGTTTCGAAAAGTGCTGCGTTCTTTTCGCTCTCTTTTTTTTCGCTCGGATTCACTCGTGCACGATATCTCGTGAGATCATTCGAGACTCTTGCACGCTCGACTCTTTTAATCTACGTATCGTTTACGTCTCGTCTCTCGGCTAATTACACTGCTGACCGGTGCCCGTATATCGGTCCATTGTGTGGTGCTCGTAACCGTTATACACGACTGGTTTCTTTTTTTTATTTTTCATCAATTTTCCTTCGCCGCGAGTGTATCGTATTATCATCATCGGCGATGTTGCAAATTTCATCGACACAATGTTCTTTCGCGTATGCTCAAAACACGTAAGCTCCACTTTCGAGATTTCTTTCAAACACAAAATAGCTTTTGGATCGACCAATTCAATTATTTTGATATTCAATTATTATTATTATTTTCTAGAATTTGGACGTATGTTTTATTATGAATATGACCTCGCTGTGTAAAGCAATTAAGGAGTCCGCGTGATCTTGACATTTCGAAAATACGATTTTTTTATTGCACAGTTTCATCGCTCAGGGAATTAAGTTCAATATGCAACCAAGATTTTGTGAAAATTCAAAAAATCGGCCGAGTTATAATTTGCTTGAAGGTTCATATCTCGCTCCGCTGCGATTTTTTTCCTTTGCATTTGTCTTTGTTTATATAGATATATATGTTTTTTATATTTATTTTATGTTACATTTATTTCGAGCTCCGAAAATTACACATACCTTTAATTTACTTTAATATGAAACAGAGATTTTTTTCAACTCCAAAATTCGACCGTTATGTTCTTGAAGGGTCAGATCTCGTCCCACTGCGATTTTTTCCTTTGTATTTTTCTTTTGTTTATAAGGATATACTTTTTGTTTTAATATTTATTTCATTTTATATTTATTTTGAGCCCCGAAAAACACGCAAAGATTTTTTAGGATGTTTATTTAGCGATCTACAACCTAAATCTGCAAAATATGATTTTTGATAATAATGAAAATAAGAAATTCAAAAGAACTTCATTGCACTCTAACGATGAAAACTTTATTGCACCCTATGTAAGTCGCATCGCGAAATCTACGCGTCCGATTCACTTCAAATTCGGACAGAGCATAGTTTATAACATTTTTTATCGTATGACCGGATGATTTTTTAATACGTTTATCCACTGGGTCGATTCTACCCAGTAGGTTTTCAAAAAAGTATTGTGACCAAACTATCCGTCCGAAGTGGTTCAAAAAATTATGGAACATGCTTTGAACTTTCTAAATGATGTACGAAAAATGTATTTATTAGAAATAAAATAGTGACATGTTAAAAAAAAATCATAAAGAGTTGAAAACGCAAAAAAATATACTTTTTCGCTCAAAAAATCATAGTTCCGTGAATTTTTAACATTTTTACCTGAAATTTGGACGTGATACTCCTTAGATATGCTACTTGTGGGAAAAAAATAGTAGCATAGTGTGCCTTTCAAAAAAAGGTATTTATTCCGACATTTGAAGAGGCGAAATTTTATGGTATGGTAAATTTACGGCAAAAATTGATCGACGGGTCGATTCTACCCAGCGTGACCACGATGGGTCAATAACCAATGATTAAAGTATTTTTTTTTATCAAATATCGAACTTTTTTTTCTACAGCTTGTCATATTCGTAATTGTCAAAATTTCAAAAAAGTATCCAGTCGTACGAAAGTTTTATTATAATACTAAAAGTACAATTCTTGTATTTTTCATTTCAGCGACCTCGACCGATTGGCCATACAGCAAAGATGGCACTTTCTTTAAATAACAACTTCACTGTCTATCAATACTGGACCATAAAAAAAACTCAAACTTGGCGTGTCTATGGATCAATGGTGCGTAAAATTCAAGCCTCGTTGTCCCAAAACTCTCATCAGAAAAAAAAATATTGAAAATCGACCTGTTCTTTGGGTCCCAAAGTTATGAAGACCCTTCAAAAATTACCGATTTTTTTATTTTTCTAAATAACGAGATTGGAAAGTACTGGACGCCATTGCTACGAGCAATGTCGATTTCCAGCAAAACAGTACAGCAAAATGCAGATGCGCGTAAGCCAAAAAAAAAAAAAAAATAAGTTAAAGAATAAAATAAGGCTCAACAATTTGCAACAAATCGAACCGCTCGCTCACTGCAGCTCATTCGTACAAACGTTTCGTTCGAATGCTGTGTAAATCGGCATGGAATGCCCCGTACGCGGCACGATCGAGGGTAGGTTGCTATAATTGATGTACACGAAATTGAAATACGGCTCACCATGATTTCAGCTGGCTGTGCAAATAGTAAACAGAGTTGCACGCGTCTTTTCGAGGATCCGAGGAACGACGCTGAATACGTATACGATAAAGATTGAAATTCACCGTTTTTCACGCACGAAAACACATAATTACGCTCGCGCACGTTTTTCCGAACGAATATACAAACAACAACACTGCACTCACGTGTGTCACGAGGGGGATAAACGGAGTAAAACGCGCGGTTCGAATAAACTCTCGGGAATCAACCGACCAGAAACTCTTCCGTAAGGATCTTTCACGAATCGCGTCGCGTAAATATATACATATATATGGTATTTTTCAACTCGCCGCGAGTCAACGAGAGAGAGACGTGTGCGCCGGGACGACAGGACGGCAGCAGCGCAACAAGTGATCCGTACGGGGATCTCACAAGGAGTATCGCTGTAGTTCGCGGTACGGCCGCACTCTCGCGCAGCGCCCGCGTTCTTTCGTTGCTCTTCGGGTCTCGTTTCAAGTGTACTTTGTTTTCATATTCTTCCCTCCCGCGCCTTGCGTATTCTATATTACGCATTCGTAACGCGACATTGCGCAGCTTTTTATTCCAAATACTTTATCATTCTTTCTCGTAAATTCACAAAAAGAAATCGCGCTGCGTTTGTTATTTTCAAATATTTCGTATACACGCGCAAGAGAAGCGCGGATATTGCTTCTGCGAGCGAAAAAAAAAAACTTTTCGTTTCGCAATACGTACGGACTGTATACGGAGCTGCACGCAGAGACTCGAGATTTTTGTTGTCGTACTTATTCGACAACACTAATTGTTAATTATCGTTGATTAATGGTTAATATGGCTCTGTCGTCATCTTCGTCGCGTGGGTCGCGGACGATACAAAAACGACAGGTTTATGATTGCGATATAAAAATTCCACGTTACGCGGATACGGACAGTAAAGTTTATTCGGAGCAAAGCTGATGAAGTATTTTCACCATGCGACAGGATCTTCATTTATTTTCAATATAATTTGTATTTTTCGATGCCAAGCGATTTGAGAAACGATTCACGAACTGCCCGAATCGCAGCGCCACGCGGAAGTTAACCGAACTGCTTGGCCAAAGCGTTCATCAGACGAAGAAGACAAGATAGGCAGGCGCGGGAGGGGCGGGGGGGAGGGGACGCCGCTAGTCGTATCAATAATGGAAATTCTGCATTATGAAAGTTCTGCCGAATCAAAAACTTTTATAAAACTTTGTATGTTGAACATTTTTCATCATATAAATAACCTGGAGCCGACGATGCTGAAAAATATTTCCAAGTCCGGGAATGATATTAATAATTATCATTTTTGCAATTGAATATAAATATATTGCAATTTTATTCAAGAATAAAATGGGTGGATTAAAAAGAATAAAATGTATGTGGTTTAAAGAATAAAAGATGGAATATAAAAGAATAAAATATATTGCAATTTTATTCAACAATAAAGTGGGTTTGAAAATTTAAAAAAATCCATTTTTTAAATTTTATTAACTAATAGTACAACATGTCTAGAATATTCTCCCAAAGTTTTAAGTCAATCGGAGTAAAAGTCTAGGCGAGAGAGCCTTTGGGAATTCCCGCCATTGGGAAAGACCAGCCGGGAGCGACGCAGGTATACGCATTTATCTCAAAACACTATTTTTGAAGTCGGTGGACACGATTTTTCAATAACTAATGCACCGATCTTATTGAAATTTTGCACACTTCTTCAAAATAGCATTGACTAGTGATTGAACGAAGATTTTTTTTTCGATTACAACTAATTTTACAAGGCTAGTAGTGTAAATTGTACCAAAAATTGAACTACTTTGCATACAGCTCTGCCAAAAATTGAAATATCAATTTTTTTCAAAAATCCTTTGTTCAATCACGAGTTATACTTATCGACTAAGAGAAAGAAATTGGTTTTTTAATTTCAGATAAAACTATCATAAGTTATCCTGACCACCACGAGGACACCTTTTTTTAGGGGTCTCCGGAACCCAGGTCCTACCGGCTGAATATTCCAAATTTTTTTGAATTTTTAAAAAAATATTGTTGAAATGTTGTTCTTTTATGTGCTTAACATTTTGAATAAAATAATTTATATATTATATTTAAAAAAATAGAGAAAATATGCTTTTTTTGGCTTCGAAACCCACGTAACCCCTAGTAGTCTCGCCACAGTTACGTTGAAAAGTTTATTCTCCGCTCATCGATGTAAGCTTCGAAATATTGCGAAATATCCATACAATATAGATTGTACATCTTATCGGGATATAAAAACTTATAGTGATGAAAACGCCTAATATAATGTTAACCTAACCCTCACTTTTGTATCAGACTATCCATTGCGGCTACTAATACGTAGATACTCTGCGTATACGGATATGCACAAACTACTGTAATCTAGTTCTAGTCTGCTTCAGTCGCTTCGTGGCGCCAGCGTCGCTAGACATTGCTTTATTTAAATCGCTATATCTCTGAAACTAGACGGTCAAAATTCATGATTTTTTTTCATCCACTTCGTCATATATTCCTCTGTAATTGAGAATTAAAAAAAAAATCTGTAGAAAAGTTTCGAAGTTATTGCGTGAAATGTGAAATTTTCCACTGCTCTCCATAAGAACACGTGTAAAACCATGAAATCTTTGATTGCCAATATCTCGAAAACGAAACGGTGAATCCTTTTGAAATTTTCCAGGTAATCATTCAATAGTGTCCTGAATGAGTCGTCAAAATAAAAAAAAATCTGTAGAAAAACGCCTTGACGAGACTGGTAACCTTAAGTACCGAGGCATTCTCCGCTATTGGCACGACTGACCCAAGATAGTTCGCGTTTCAGAAATTTGTAGTAGATTTGATAGATCGCGATTAAGAAATTTGTAGTAGATTTGAATCTCCAACTTGATATTACGTGAAGAAAATTTTAAAGTAATAAAGTGAAATTACTCGTTAGCTATTAACTCTAGGGCTAATAAAGGTCTATACTTTTTTACTCAGAATTCGATACTCTATCATATTACGCTATAAAAAATATAGCATTTCATTTGAAAAAATAAAGTTGACCTTCAAATCTTCGAAGTGCCTCCACCTATAAAAAAAATAAATGCACCACATAGTGTAGCCTTATAAACCATGTAACTTTTGTATAAAACATTTTTTTGTGCAACGCATATTTTGGTCGTAAAAGATGTGCACACGTTGCGTGGTCAACCCTGTATATATACAGGGTGTCCCAGAACTGAAGATAGTCCCTGAAATGGGGGGTTGGGGATGAAATTCTAAGTCGATTGATATAAGAATGTATGGGTCTCAGATCAACCCCTGAATTATTATTAATTATTAAAGGCGGGCCAATCAGGCGCGCCTGATGAGCGGGCGTACGTCGGTGAACGATACGCGCGTGTAGTTGCGCCTGACGGTGCGGTGCCCCCACCATGCGTACGCTCGGGCTCGTCGGTGTGAGCGCTTGTATGCGGTAGTGTACGCCTCACTATACGTTCTTTCGTGGCATGGGTCGGACTCAGCGCCCGTCATCGGTGTGAGCGCTTGAGTGTAGTAGGTAGTGCTCTCCGTTAACTCGTCATATGGGTGCGACGGAGAAGGCGCCATCGGTGTGAGGTCTCGAATGTAGTAGTGCGCGTCTCCGTGCGTATTTTATTTCTTTTATTTTCTTTATCGTAAAATAAAAACCAATGAGTTTTTAAATAAACATCTACAAAAATTATTAAACAATTCAAATTGTTGCAAATTACCGAATGAGCCCAATACATTTCAAGGGTATTTTATAATTTTTATAACTTCAATTCGAATGAACATTTAATTAAAATGCGACAATTTTTCATTTTTATCTATTCGCAGGAATTTCTTCGCTACCTTCTCTGTCTTATCAAGCATAAAAAAAACGAACGAAAAATTGCGAATTTTGTTCAATCCATTTTCTCGGAAAAAATCTTTGCAAAATAGTTCATCAAAATTTATAATGAAAAGAAAATTAACAACTGCAAATTGATCTCATATTTTTCGGTATTTTTTTTTATATCAATCGATTCAGAATTCACCCACAACCCTCCATTTCAGGGACTACCTTCAGTTCTGGGAAACCCTGTATAACCGCAGAGTACGGGCATGCCAGAATCCCACGTGCCACGTGATAAGTAGCGCTACGAGCGGCTGAGTGTGACACTAAAAACTCCGGACGTTTTTTGACGGAGTATATTGTACCGGTAACATGATTCTCTGCGCGACCATAGTTCGCGTTTTAAAACGGATTCCTGTATTATCGACGTTGTATTTTTGTTTGCGCACTAGGTCGCAATCAGCTGATTCGTATGTACAATCTGGCAGTTCTGATTGTAAGCAGAAGTCGTATTTTTGTTTATTTTTTATTTTCCGCAAACCGTAATGTTTTTCTTCAAAAGTTGATATATTGGAAAAAATTTCAAACGCGAACTATCAGCGAGAATGGCTTGGGGCAATGCGAACTTGGTTTTTTCTATAACGTTGTTATTCTCAATCGTCGATATAATTGCGTTCAAATGCGTCGTGGAAACGTCTTGCTCGTGTCATCTTTCCGATGGGACTCTTTACGATTTGAACAAATTATCAGCGGAAGGGTTCGTTTCTTTTTCTTATGCTTATTATCACAAATTCAAATTATATATCATCCATTGAAATTCGTCAAATTCAAAGTCTGTCAAATTGCGATTGACGTAACCTCTCTTCTAATACGTCCATTTTCCGGCACAAACGCGTCCACTCTAACCTTAAATTTTGCATTTCCGTTCAATTTACGTCGTTTGAATTGATAAGAAGACAACTTTTCGTGTACCTTTATTCAGAAACACACGTAATTCGTAGTTCTCTTGATGAAATAATAGACTTTTCACGAACAGTTTTACGAGAATGACTAATATAAATATATTTTGAGCAGAAAAAATAATATAAAGATAATTTGAACATAATTATGTGCAATAATGATCGAGAAATTAATGTATTCGATGATACATGAATTTTTTTCTTACTTTCACGAAATACTACGTGAAAAATATTCCTTTATATTATGTATAAAATTGTAGAATAATGTGCAGTGCTATGAAACGATAAATGAATAAAGATGCATTATCCATGGTGCTGTTCCATTTTTATGAATCGCTTGGCCTCTGTATGTAGCGTTTATTTCGTTTTACAATGAGAAAGTATATATATTTTATTTCCTTACCTCTCTATAGCTGTCTGGGGTTTTACGTATTACCCTACCCAATTCAACCCTTTCAAAACCCTTACCAGTGTAGACAGCTCCATATTCTTTTGATTGTCTCACGCATGGACATTTCATTCAAGTATCTACACCAAGGTCTCAGAAGTATTTGCCTTCGGATAACTGGTTGATGGCTAAGCGGTCACCGCTCTGAATATCGGCCATGTACAATGTTGCTTAACTCAAAGTACTACCGGAGCCTAGCCTTGACTGCCCATCCATCAGTGACCGGTCAATGAGGAAATATAAAATACGTGTACGCATACGAAAAATTATGAATATACAATTGATATAGTTATTCGAGCTTATTAAATTTTCAGAACTTTGTGAAGGAAAAATATTGCTATAACTCGTGCAATATCACACATATATGGCTGGATAACATTTATCGCAGACCTGCTGATCAGTCCACAAAATAATTCCATTTTTAAACTATCGTAGCGAAAAAGGTGGGGTGATGAATCCAATCGCAAGGCTTTGACGTTCTTGTATATTTCTTGCCGATTTGAAAATATCTCCGTTTACAATTCATAACCAAAAGTTGTTCTTTAACCCTAAGGCTGAATATACGCCACAAAATAGAGTGCGAAAATAAAAGCTGAAGGAGTAAAAACAGGTTTTCTTTTTTCACGAGTACAATATATACCATTTTAGTTTTAAGAGTTTCACAGCACTTTATGTTATTGCAAAAGTATGTGGTTTCCGGATGGAGGCCGTGTTGAGAATCAGCGTTATGCCAATATTTTTGCAAACGTCACTCTCTGCATCATCAGAGCTACTCAATTGTATGTTTTTAGAAGGGCAAAAAAAATTTTTTTTAGAAGGGCAAAACCATGTGAGCCCAGTAAACATTGAGGTATCTTTTCATGTATATTTGAAATGTATAAACAATTTTTTTCAACACTAAACAATAAAAGACTGCAGATTTATCAGCCTATTCCATGTGCGTCTTACCACTGCAGTCCCCAATCGGCGGGAAAGACGCAGCTCGTAATTCTTGCCTGAAACAGAAAAACTAATAAAATTTTCAATTGTCATATATTTTTCTTCTGGGTGAACTAAGAAAAAGCTGAAAAAATCGTGAAATTATAACTTTTATCAGGTTTAAAAAAAAATGTGTTAAAACAAAACACTTTAACGTGCTATAAAAATGATTTTAAAAGACTTTTTCAACGACTTTTTTAGTTCACTTAAAATAGATTTTCGTACTAAAGAAAATAAACTTTGGTTTGATTGAATAGGTCGTTTAGTTTTTTTGCTATTATTCCTAAAGTTTTCAATAGGAGGAAATATCAATTTTTGCTTATTTACACTAATAATCTGCTAATCAGCTATGCCTGGTCCATACAGAAGTTCTGCTGCTTCCTCAAAGTACTCGTTCAGATGACTTTGGTCGAGTGCACGAGCTGTAGGAGCCTCCTTGCTGCTAAATGAGTGGGGCCTGTCCTTCCCTCTCGATCCGTCGCACGTCAGCGAAATCAGCAAACACTGTTGGCCAATACTCAAATTTAGCAACTGCATGGTACTCAATATCGCTGAATACCCTTCGTTAAACATACGTGCAGCCATGTAGGCGGCAATTTCAACGACTTTTTGGCCGGAATTCAGGTGTACGTGCACAGAGATGTATCGTACACTTTTATACTTCAATAAACCATATTATGGCTCAACACAACACTACTACGAAATCTAAGTATTGTTCTGAAAGACTCTTGAACCTTTCCCAGGTATAAAATTCGGATTAGACGATTGAGGAGCGGAGCGCTCACACAACTGCTCGACGCTTCTCTGCTTTTGGCTTTATATCTTCGAAAATATTTACAATTGGCCTCTGTAACTTTGTAAATATATTCTTGCATAGTTTATCTATCGATTTAAGCAATAAAAAACAACGATTTTTCAGACCTTCTAATTCAGGCTCCAGCCTCAATCGACCAGCTGATCAATTAAAAACATCCGATTGGCTGGTGCAGTGATCTGGAATAATGACTGCAACTATTATATATATGGAATATTTGACACACGAGAGTTGCAGTATCGGAGCTCTCAGCCCTGATGATGCACACCCAACACAGCTTCCATCCGGAGCCAGATTTTTGTACAATATACCATTCTGCCACAGTTTTTTGTAATATATACCATTGTGCTTTTTTTTTACAGCCCGCTGAAGACTAGCACGTACAATCAAAGCTACGTTTTTTCTTTTCAACCGTGCAAAAATGTGAAAATGGATATGATCCCAGGTAACAACGAGAGCGACTGTAACAACGGTACTGGCGTATCGGTACGTTGATAAAAAAAAAGGAATAGCATATTCAGGTATGAAATTACACGCAGAAAGGAAAAAAACTAATTTCTCACCGACCCAATTCTACGATAGTTGTGCGTTTTGCACGGCGGAAAAACATTCGTTCTTGGAAATACAACGGAGACAAAGTGGAATGTGGGGGAAAGCAGCGCGGCGTTGGAGCTCGATCATCCGCCTTACACTACACGTATAACATTGCTCTGTTGCAAAGAATGCACAACGTCCAATTTAATTTTCGACATTGAACCCGAGAAATATAAATACGTTAGTTACACTTTCGCAACGAGAAAAATAGATTAAATTTTGGCCATTTCATTCTCGGCTATCTGACGCGTTTCCGTTGAATTTCAGCATTTGGTGCTGAGTACGCCGTACGCCTGTAAACTTCACGAACCACGGGACGGTCTTTCGTTGGGTGCGATCCTGATCATTTTGGTCTTGGTCTTTGGCGGTTTGTATTTCATCATTGGCGCTCTTGTGCTGCGATTCCTGCGTGGTGCGATAGGCTGGGAACTGATACCGAATTATGACTTCTGGTGCAGTCTTCCGGGCCTCTGCAGAGTGAGTATATCCGCATTGTCCTTGGATTTTCAATAAACTCCACGGTGTACTAGAAGCAGTGTTGGGCAAAATATAATTGCTAGGGTAACTAAAGATTAACAATTAATTAATTGTTAAACACGACTATAACAATTAACAATTAATTGTAGTTGTGAAAACTCACGATTAACAATTAACAATTAATTAATTGTTAATCGTGACTTTCCAGAATTAGAAACTAATAAATTTCCAATCCTTTTGGTGCATTTGATTTAAAAAAAATAATAAAAACTGATTATTGTATAGGGTGCTGCGTAAGCCTACAAAATCCAAACAAACACGTCGTATCTGATATCTGTAAAGTTAAATAGGTTAATTGTTAGTTTTAATTGTTTCTTAGAACGATTAAAAAAAATTGCAATTGTTTTAATTGCGAGTTACAATTAACACAGATTAATCCAAATAAATCAATGGCAACATGCAATTAATAGTTAATTGCAATTTATGTTAAATGCAATTACTTCTTTAGTCAATTAACGAACTGATTGAAAATTTAATTGATTAACGCCCAACACTGGCTCGGAGTGTCCAAAACATGCTTACCGAAATATGCTTATGTATGAGCCGTGAAAAAGGTTCTTTCAAAGACAAAATATCAGGGCTTGGAAATTATTCGAATGAAGTGGTACAGTTAATATTTGCTACACTACTAAAAAAATTATACTTAGTATAATAAAGAAAATCACATATTAATTAATTAATTAATTAATTCGAGACAATACAAAATCTAGCTTCAAATATTTTCTCATTTTGGACATGAAAATACCTTTGATTGGGTTTAAACAATCAATATTTACTTAATTTGTAATAAAACATACTTGGAAATATATTTTGAGTCGTCCGTATCAATTCATTAAGGAGGTTGGAGCGGTCCAGTTAAGTCAAATGACGGTTTATGCGTTTATATCTTCAATAAACCTCAAAAAAAAAGGTACGCGAGGTATCTATTTATTTCGTAAATGCTAAGTTTTCTCAAAATATATAATTAAAGGACAAAATTATGCATTTTTATACTTTTATTACGTGAACAAGAAAAACTCGTGTTACTACCAACTTGAAAAAGTATAACATCATTGATGATTATTATGAAAGAGTCGTAATCTTTTATTAGATTAAAAAGGTTAAAAGTATTGAGAGATTCGTAATCTTGATGGTTCAATATAGAATATATATGGTTTTCGGTAAAGTTTCGATAACGTAGCGTGAACGTCTTGCCCATTTAACGCACGTAAAATTACATATATTCAAGTGTTTTTTAGCTCTGGTGTTTCGTGGTGAAAAAAAATTAAAAAATTCGTAAACTCTATATAGTCTAGACAATAACACATATATGCATATATTTAACTCTTGGATTGTGGGTAACGCTCCAACCTCCTTAAAGTTCAACTTTTACGTTTGCATTTAATTGCCTTGAAGTTTGCATCGTTCCAATGCAACGAAAATTCTTTTTTGCGTTTTTATTTCCTCATTTTTATTATTTTACCAAATATTTTATTTTAGATTGAAATTCTAGATCTCTAAATGAGCGACTTAAAAAATAATTGCCGGATTTTCGACATGAAGATTACCTACGAAAAATTCGAGCAATAGAAAAATGATCATTCTAATTGCATTCCAACGATGCGAATTTGGATCTCATTGCATTAACTCATATATTTCCTCTTTTTTTTTGCAGAACGGCGTCGCACATATTTTCAGTTGTTGTTCGGCAAATACGTACGACAGAATATAAACATGTTCATCCGTACGGACCGACTATCGCAAAAATTGGAGCTCTTCGAATGCTGATCGTTAATTTGATGACACGATACGTTTCACGTATTCGAACGCTTCGCTTCATACGTGATAAGATAGGATTGACGAATCGTACACTTCTGTGCAGTCCTGGAAGCTGGACTTACTTTCAAACGCGACTAATTATTCGTTTATTTTCGGCGGCTTTCGTTATTGAGTATTCGTTGCACAAGAATTTATTTGACTTAAGTATGGCGCGCGACATTTGCGAGCTCTCGAACAATAAAATCGGAAATATATATATATATATATATATACATTAGTATAACCGACAAACTGTCCAATACTGAAAATCGACAAATATTTGATACTCGGGTTTACTTACGTGTGATATTCTTCATCCTAAAAGGCAGATTTGCCACTGTTAATGGCTCGATCAAAACTTGCATACGCCAAGAAACCGTAATGAAGGTGAATACAAAATGATTTTCGAGGTGTCTTTTTTTATTCGAAACCTTAGTATATTTTTTATAAAGACGATGTAAGTTCATCGACGTACTTGTAATATTATACCGTCTGTACATAAAGTACATAATAAAAAAAAAGTTATCATATATATTGTACGAAATTATATATCGAGAAGGCATAATGAGTTAATTTAAGGGGGAAAAACCCTTTTCAATGGTCAAAAAATCGATGTTTTTCTTTTCACATTTTTCGAAAGTATAATACTGAGAGTATACTGGAAAATCGAAAAATCGAAATATGAAATATTTACGAAGTTATAGCACATAGTCGAGAGTGCGCCGAGGCCGTATGCTGTGAACTAGGGAAACTTTGAACGCGGTTATCTCAAAACTGCATTTTCAAAAACTGCTCTTATCATAGCTCAAAAAGTTATTGATCGATCTGGCTGCAATTTTGGGAGGTTTCTCACTATAACATTATCGAAAGGATATACCTAAAGTTTTAAGGTTATCGCATAAATAAATTACTTTTTTGGTGTAAAAATTGTCGGGAAAATGGACAAAAATATGAAAATTTGATTAAAAAGCCTACCTAATTCTTATTTTTTACCTTTTTATAGTTTAATTAGTATATCCTTCCCCTACACATGTCAATAATCAAAAAATATTTTCGATTTCTGTTTCGGATCAATAGAAGAAATCAGACAAATAAAGCACTTTTCGATAACACGCAAAAGACGCTTGAAGGAATACCTCATAATACCGCTATTTTGTTTTATTTAGAAAAATATAATTTTTTTAACACTTGAAAGTTGTAATAAGATAATGTCAAAATTAAAAAATGAGGCGATTATTTTATCACCTTTAAAAAAAATCATGAAAAATAACTCATTTTCGGGTGTCTAAAGGGTTTTCCCCCTTAAAAAGGCAATTCAACAGCCATTGAGAAAATCTGTGATATTTTTCCGTTGCACAGAAAAAAAAACATGGTTTTCATGAAGCGAGGTTGAAGAATCCATATCGCGGTGTTCATACTGGCCGATGAATAATATTCTTCGAGTTAAAATTTTGCGCGCACGTAAACTCGGGGTTTTATTTATGAAACCGTGACACTTGCAGAAGCTGCTTTCATACAGAGATACTCTCACGCTGGAAAAAAACCAATCGTGTATCCTGAGTTATTTTTCGAAATTTTTTGACAATCTGGATCTTTATGATTTTTCTGTACTCTGAATAATCTCGGTCGACGAGATTTTGTCCACATTTTTCGTTCTACTCGGTTCGGCGATAAGGGGGGGGGGGATGCATTTTCATAACTTTAGATTCTTTTCTAGGCCCACTAGCAAATATATAATTATTATATATTTTCATAATCAGAGCATTGCCTGAAAATAATTCTCATATTAGAATTTTGGTATTCTTTTTCTTATCTCGGAGTACGTAAATTGTTTTTTATTTTTACCTTCTTAAACGGTTACACCTAGCTCGTGGCCATTGGCATAACCACGGAGGGGCTGGGGTGCGCACGACCCCTCCAGAAAGCTCGGTGCCCCCCCCCCCCCCCCTATAAAAGAAATCGATCCAAAATAATTAAGGTCATATAATCGATTTATTTTATTGAATTTCCACCCAAGCAGGCATAAAGAAATAATTTAATAAAACTTGAACTATTGTCTTCGTCGTAGTTTCGTACGATTTTCGTAGTTGAAGAATTCAAGCGTTATGAGGCTCTAACATATTCACAAACAGACGACAGAGTGTCTCACCTCAAAAATGAAATTGTTGCTGGTTGCCTCGCAAAAATAAAAATTACAAATACAGGGAAAAAAAGGTACAATTTGTTAATTTTCAACGTGCATCGAACTTTTATTCTTTCGACAAACAAAAATATAAATATGTCCTCTTTCTCTTATTACAATCCATAACTTTACGTTCGAGTGTAAATCCGAAGTACGGCTTATAAATTACGAGAATAGTCTGAAAATCGATCAAAACAGTTGCGATAAAACAATTATTCGGTAAACCTTCGTTTATATTAATTATCGCGACTTTCATCGAATGATCGAATGGTTCACAAACGCAAATAGAAAAAGAAAAAAAAAAAACAGTGGCGATCTATTAGTCTTTAAAATGACGTATGGTTTGCCATAAACACATCATTGATGTATACGAAATTCTGGCAATACTGGAATCAGACGAGTAATTCTCTCGCCAAGCGAAACTTTCGTTTCACAACGTATGGTAAAGGTAAAATCAAAAACAATCGATTCCGTTGACGGGTATAGACACGTCCTGATCAGTCTCGATCGCGAGCCAATGTCCATTCGAATTCAGACTCTTGATAGCCACGCCCTTCGACGAGTAAGCACTGACTATCGTGGCGAGATCTTGAGGACCGTTAGCTCGATAGAACGATGTGTAGTCGCGAAGAACAAAGCCGTTGCTGAAAACAGTCTCGTCGATCGAGAGAAGCAGCACCTCGTCATTGCGTATGGTGCCTGAAAAAAAAAAAACAACATCAATGAAACCAAATAAGACAAGATGCAGAACAAACGACATCATCGAAAACTCATAAACAAATCCGAACGAACCCAAACCTCTTATAAATTTTTCATAGTTTCTACTGTATCGTTTTCCCGAACATTGTCACGTCAGAATTCTCCGGATTCTCGACAATACAGTCAACTCTCATCTATTTTTCTCTTAGCTATTTTGCACCGTCGGCTAATTTGTCAAATGGCAACCAGTCATTTGTCATTGAAAACTTAGTAGATGCCCACGCAGTATCAGCTGTTCAATGTTAGTTCGTGAATTCAAGTACACGACACACACAAATAAAAGTTCAATTTACTGTATACAAAAAAAAGTACTTTATTATTTTAAAACTAATAACAAAACCCCAAAAATGACACTTGTTCTTCATTTTGGGAATACCATGGTATTAATTGCATACCTCATGCTTTTGTGTGAGCCAAGGTATAAAGTATTATTCTAATAGTGCAACAGGCAAGTGAAATAGTGGTGTATCCAAAATCTATTTATAATACTTATTCCTTTTAAGGGGTTACGTGGGTTTGAAAATTTAAAAAAATCCATTTTTTAAATTTTATTATCTAGTAGTGCAATATGTCTAGAATATTCTCCCAAAGTTTTAAGTCAATCGGAGTAAAAGTCTAGGAGAGAGAGCCTTTGGGAATTCCGCCCGTTGGGAAAGACCGGCCGGGAGCGGCGCAGGTATACGCATTTTTCTCAAAACACTATTTCTGAAGTCGGTGGACACGATTTCTCAACAACTGAGCACCGTTCTTATTAAAATTTTGCACATTTCTTCAAAATAGCATTGACTAGTGATTGAACAAAGGTTTTTTTTTTCGATTACAACTAATTTTACAAGGCTATACGTAGTGTAAATTGTACCAAAAATTGAACTATTTTGCATACAACACTGCCAAAAATTCAAATTTCAATTCTTTCAAAAATCCTTCGTTCAATCACGAGCTATACTTAGCTCCTAACAGAAAACAAAATGGTTTTTTAATTTCAGATACAGCTATCATGAGTTATCCTGACCACCACGAGGACACTTTTTTTAGGGGTCTCCGGAAACCAGGTCCCACCGGCTGAATTTCCCAAATTTTTTGATGAAATGTTTTTTTAATATTGTTGAAATCTCGCTCTTTTATGTGCTTAACGTTTTGAATAAAATAATTTATATATTATATTTTAAAAAAATAGAGAAAATATGTTTTTTTTTGCTTCGAAACCCACGTAACCCCTTAAATCAGTTTTATGTCATACGTCTTTTTCTATCTTACCCATATCTTCGTTAAAACGAGTTCGAATGTTTATACAAATACGCAGGTAACTTTAAAAATTCAGCATTTAGTTTTGTTTACACTAAATCTTAGTAATACAATTTAGGCTCAATTGTGCATTCCTCTATTTTTACATCATACGAAGGATCATCAACCCTAGTTTGCCGTATTACTTCTCCGCTAATGAATCGTTGACCATCGGAATTTAAAATTTCTTCTATTCTTGTGACATGGTGACTCTCGAATAGTTTTTGCCTACATTTATTTAAAAAAAAATTAAAGAGATCCCTACGTTTGATACACAAACGATTCCATATATACCAATTCAGAATGGTAATCTGATTAATTTTCATTATTAAGTTGGTGTAATTAACTTTTGACATGGACTTTTCACGAAAAAAAATTAAGGTCAATACTTTGGAAGCCATATTGTATGCATGCCAAATTCAGTTTCGTAATAATCTGCCAACTTTTATTAAATAATCATACTAGATCCCACTACGTTCTGTCCTACAAAAACAGCAATCCCAGTCATCTGGGCATCTACATATTGTCACCATTTTCCCGAGAGATGGCGCAGCGGTAGGTGAAAAACGATACGCAGTGAGCGTATAACCTCACTTACCATCCTAACTTTTTCTTGTGGTAGGCTTCGCGAAAATATTCGATATAATTCTATGACAATTGATGCAAGTTCTTCAGTTAATTTGTTCCCATAATCCCTACAAATTAATAATACAGTAATAAAGAAAAGAGCAGGGTTTTTTTCTTACAAATAATATAAGATTCGCTTATTATCACAAGACTTTGGCTAAACTTATAATTAATTATTGATTCGTACATCGTAAGCTCTTCTGTGCATTAAAAAAAATAAAGCACTGGCTGGATTTCAACGGTTTTTGAAAAAAAAATCTTGTCTCAGTTAATTAAATTTAGATATTTTGTGAGTTTAGTAAAAATAACATTAGTATGTAAATCGATATTACTACTTCCAAATGAATAAAATTGTACTATTTTACTTTATCCAGCATTCGAAAAGTTTTTATGATTACTGAACTGTTTATTTGCTATGTATCATTCGAAGCGTAAAACTTGGCAATGTGCAGAGTGATGCGCGCGCGCTGGCAGTGGGTTGCAGGAATTTCGCTGGGTTTACAACGTGTTTATGTTGTTCGGTGCGTCAATTTTTTAAGAATGTGTTATTAGTTTTCAAAAATCGATTCCGCTGGAAGGTGTAGTTTTTTTAGTAAGGCTATGTTTAACCAAAAAATTGAACGTTTCTCTCCTTGTTAACCCCTACTCTTTAGATAATGCGCTTAGCAGACGACGCTAGGTGTCCTCACCGATCTCGCTGTCTCAATCTTTTTTCCACCCCTTCTGCCCCTGCTCGCTACAGCGTTGCCAAGTCGAAGCTTTGTGCGCTCATGTCCCAAGCAATTTGAGAGCTTTTCGTTACATTTATTAGCTATAACTCATGACAAGAGTGGTAAATCGAGCCCATTTTTTTGCTACACCGCTGCTATAGATCAAACTATGCCTCATAAAATTTTAAATAAGCCACCACTTTTTTAAGTAACGATATCTTTACAAATTTTTATCTCGATAAGTAGGTGGTCAATCTTGTTGAAATTTTGCAGGTGCAAATGAAATACCTTTCCACAAATGCTATTAAAATTTCAAGGCTTTCCAACTTTTTTTAAGTTCATCCAGAACTTCCTCAATATCACATATAAAAACAATTTGAAAATGAATAAACGCCTTTTAATTTTTTTGGTGGTGAACTGTCAGTTTGTATGTCAGGTACAGTGTATATGTGCAGGTGTATATATTTCTACCCAGTGTTGGGCGTTAATCAATTAAATTTTCAATCATTTCATTGACTAAAAAAGTAATTGCAATAAATTTAATTGCAATTAACATTAATTGCAATTACTATTAATTGCATGTTGCAATTAATTTATTTGGATTAATCTATGTTAATTGCAACTCGCAATTAAAACAATTGCAATTAACTTTTATAATTGTTCTAAGAAACAATTAGAACTAACAATTAACTTATCCAACTACAGATATCAGATATGACGTGTTTGTTTGGGTTTTGTAGGCTTACGTAGCGCCCTATACAATAATCAGTGGTAATTGTTAGTTTTTAATCAAATATGCCAAAAAGATTGAAAATTGATTAGTTTCTAATTGTGGAAAGTCACGATTAACAATTGATTAATTGTTAATTGCGACTACAGCAAATAACAATTAATTAATTGTTAATCTTTAGTTACCCTAGCAATTAAATTTTGACCAACACTGTTCCTATCATAGCCTTACTGATGAGTCTGTCACTGTATCCGAGACGAAACGCTAACATCCTTTTTCTGCCTTCCTATCTTACCGACCCCAACAGGAACCTGGACAATAAACACGATGACACAGAGAACTCTACCACTGAAATCTTCACACTTGTAGTGAGTCCTGGCTCGACAAAATAAATGAGAGTTGATTGTGAGTGTAATTTCATTTGTTCGCTCATAACAAGAACAAAAATGTATTCTCACCTTTCAGGCTGTGAGGACCAACTTTTACGAGGACCGCATCGTAATCCCCGTTCGCGTGGCTCTCGTTGATGTTGATACCGGCATCTTTGGCAAGCGTCGGCGCGTTCACGAGATTCAAACCATTCTTGGTCTGCCCGGACAGAATACCGACGAGTACAGCCGTGTGAATGAACTTTTTCTTCTGATTTCCGGCACCGATCGTTTGGCTCTCGATCGGTAAGTTCAGATCCTTTTGCAAGAAGCGCGCGCCCAACTTGCCCAATTTCTTTGCCAACTCGATCCAAATACCATTGTCGCCAGTCATAGCCGCAGCCAAAACCGGCGCATTTACGATTCCCGTCACCGCGTACTCGTCCGTTACACCGGATATTGCGAGGAATTGTTCTGCAATCTCGACCGCTACGCGCTGCTGAGCTTCGGCAGTGCTTGCACCTTTATTTATACATAAGTATGTTCTTAGTAAGTTAGCGATGCAGTAAATTTTATGTCATATTTATATGTAAAATATGAGTATACATAAAAATCTACAGTAGAGCGTCGATTATCCGAATCAGTTGGGACCGGGCGCCTTTTGGATAATCGCAAATTCGGATAACCGAACAGCAATATTCCGTGGGCGGAAAAAAAGGTTGATTCTTTCAATATGATAAAATATCTATATTTAAAAATATAATGAACATTAATATGTTAATAATACAAGTACATTTTTGGTTAATTGCAAATAACTATTGTATCATTGAAAGATATAGAACGAAGTTAAATATATATTTTAAAGTAATCAATATTCCTACATCTTTGAGTTCTTATCTATTTATTTTAAAAAAAAACGACGATTTTCTTCTGCTTTACAACGGAAGCTCGTTTCTTTGCTGCCAACTCTGGCAATCATTTTAGAAGAACAAGTTGCATTGAACAACATTCAGGTTGTGTTTTGTACCACTTTATTGCCGTAATGTATAGGGCGTAATCATTCGAATAACTGAGCATTCGGATGAAAGAAATTATTGTTTAGATAATTTATATTTTGGATAACCTAAATCGCCATTCGGATAATTGACGTTCGGATAATCGACGCTTTACAATATATTGTTTGTCACTTTACATATATATGTTACAGTTAAAACCCATTTTCAGTTTCAAGACTTTCGATACCGTTCCTTGGCTGCAAAAGTGGAGATGAAAATACAATGAGTTTCCGGCAGGCTGCCAACTTCTTGCAAATAAAATTTCATGTAGAAATTAATTATTATTATTGGGCTACTTTAAACTCATAACATTGTTGAAAGATATTTCCAAGCCGGGAAATGATATTACTAGTAATCATTTTTGCAATTAATTAAATTAAATATAAATATGTTGCAATATTATTAATGAAAAAAATAATCGATAGACTTGGCAGCAGCGGCAGTTTCTGCCATTAGCACGACTGAGTATCGCTAAAGTATCATCGTTTAACGTTCAACGATTTGTAAAGAGCTTTTGATTTAACAAAGTCGAGAAAACGTTGAAAATGTCGAGCGGACGAACATATACATTTTATTATAAAGTTCAAATGCTGTAATACTATATACAGTGGATAAAAAAAGTATTTGTACACCGCATATTTTTCGAATTGTCCTAGGTTTTATTGGGAAAAACTAGTTGTGGCGAAGTAAGAACTAGTTTTTACTGGGGAAAACGCGTTTAAACAGAAAACGTGTTTTAACTGTAACATATATATATATATATATATATATATATATATATATATATATATATATTTGCACGTACGCAAACCCGGAGATAGACCATAAATCATTGTGGCTAGAGATAAGTGTGCCAACGGGAGGTTAAGGGGCCCCAATAACTGGATTGACTTTTACGAGCCAAAAGTCAACTAATAATAATATTAATTCTCCCTTAATTTGTCATTTGCCATGATTTTGATTCATTATTCTAGAGTTTACAGATAACATAGTTAATTATAAGATTCTTTGCCCTTTAGTCCCCTTCAGTGAGAAACGCTCGGACATTCCAGTAATACGTAAGTTAGATTAGTATATTTTCTAAGCTTACCGAGATGAGGTGTTGCAATGACCTTGGGATGTTTTATGAGCTCGATAGTGACGGGATTTTTCGGCGGCTCCTCGGCGAAGACATCCAGACCAGCACCACCGCAGTGTCCAGATTTAATTGACTTCAAAAGAGCCTCCTCGTCTACTATTCCACCGCGGGCAACGTTAATTATGTATACTCCCTTTTTGCACTTTGACAGAGTCGTCTCGTTGATGAGATCTGCAAGCGGACGAAAGAATAATAATTATAGGCATAGGACAGTGGTTTTGGAACATTGTCAGTACAAAGCTATATACAGTCTGTTCGACAAGAGCGTGTACGGCGAAACTCAAAAACTATTTGGGAGAAGGCTTTGGAAAAAAATACACACACACACACACACTGCACACGCGACTTTGTCCGCGTGGACTTTAGGTTTTGATCCAGAGAGCAGATAAACAAAGAAAGAAAACAGTAAGAAATAAAGGAAGAAGGTAGAGTGATTAATGAAAAACCGTAGACCGGGGTAACTTTGGGACTGGGGATACAATTTTGGAACATCGCGTAATATTCGACTTTTGAATTTTCCACCAACACCATGCCTTATGAATTGGAGCGCAATCACCGCTTCTGCATATGCTGGTATTGCTACTACCTCGCGAAAAATATTTGAGGCTGTAGTTGTACTGACGTCCGACGGCAGTCCATCTTATTTTTCACCGTTCGTTGTAGCGTTTTCAATTCGTATTAAAACGTTCATTCGCCTTCGAAAAACTGGAAATATTTCACTACCGGCAGGTATGTGTATTTAGAAGTACATTATTTGACATCTATTTGAAGTGTTATTTATACCTTTAATTTTGTTATTTCGTTTTCTAACTTGAAAGTTGTAAATTTTAAGCACTGAGTGGGGTGACATTGGGACAGTCCCAAAGTGATTTGGAAAAACAACTTACTCCATCAACGCCACCCTCACAATCTTCAAGTTTCTACCAGAACCTTATAATGGGCGACTATGGTGAGATACGAAGGTGAGTTTTACCTGGGACAGATCATTGAGATAAAAAATGACGAAGAAGTACTAATCTCTGCGATGAAGAAGTCTGCCCTGAACTGGAAGTGGCTAGCTAAGTCTGACGATTTTTTTTATTCGAGGGATGAAATCGTCCAGAAAATCAACCAGCCTATTCGAATTAGTCGACGGGAAATTTTCAAATTTCAAATACTAATCCTGTTTGCAAACAAGTTTTGAATTCACTTGAGTAATTAATTTATGTTAAAAAGTTTCTTACTTTCCTATCAAAATTTACCTATCCTTCCTAACCAATTATGTTATTTTAAATCCTAATATTTTAAAACTATTACTGTAATTTGTAAAATTTTAATACAAATTTGAGAAAAAAACATTTTGTAAATGTTTTAAGAACTGTGTCTTAAGTCTCTATTAAAATACTTTCGTGTAACATTCGAACAGATTGATTTTTCCCTAGCGTTTCTAAGCAAAAACAGTACTGTCCCAAAGTTACCCCAATTCATGGGGTAAGATTGGGACAAAGATGAAGGATTTTTATGAGGTTGTCATTGGTTGTAGAGTAAAATCATGCCCCTGTTTAAAAAAAAGAAGGTTAACTTCATATAACACCATAGTCTCAATTACCTAGCTTAATATATATTGGCAGGAATCATCAAAAACCTGATAAAGTGTCCCAAAGTTACCCCGGTTTACGGTAGTAGTATAAAAGTGCCAACCTTCAACTCCAGTATCACACAATGTCGTTGTCGTCGACAGAACGATATGGCTTTGCAACATAGTTTCGTAGACAACATTGTACGATTTATGTCCATCAGCGGACACATTCGACTTTTGGGCACTCTATACTCTCGTACACCCATATATATTTGGCCATGCGAGAAGCTGAGTTTCTCACATTAGTGAGAAACTCAGCTTCTCGCATGAGTTTCTCACATTAGTGCATTTTGACACTTTCTAAGGAACATATCTTCCATAAATGTCGTTTCCATCTTCAGCGGTTTAGGCTGTGCGTTATCTACATGTCAGTCGGTCATTCAGATAGTCAGTCGCGGAACTGTTATATGTAAAGTAAGTGGTCCAGTCGGCCTCCACTATTAATAATCGCCTAGCATCTTCGAGGCATACTTTCCACTAGTTTCATGGCATAATCTGGTGACAAATTATGCCATGTATATGAGTCGAACATATGAGTCGAATCTGTCGGAATAATTGCTTGACGTTCCGGATCTATGGTGTCTATTGGTATGGGTAGACCAAGTATGATTGATGAGAGAACGTGTCCAAAAAGAAGCTTCGTTCGAAAAGAATTTCGTTCTCCCAATTACGGTTCAAACTTTCTTTCGCCCAAGTGGGTATATTTTCGCCGTATTTTTTGGACAGGAGGCATCCGTCCGTGACTACGGTTGGACGACAACAGACGCTTTTTACACATAGCATGTTGGTGGAAAGTTCCCGCTACTTGCTCGCTCTCGTATCTACCCTCTAACGATTTCCAGGAAAAGATGTAGCCGTACACGTTTTTGTCAAACAGGCTGTATTTGGTATAAAGCGCGACTGAGCGGTCATTCGTGTATCGTTCGCCGCTGCTTGACACGGGAGATCGCAACAGGAATCGTACACGATGTGCCATCACTCTCGGTATGCGTTAAGGGATTACACGAAATTTTTGACGCAATATTAAATATATGAAATAATTGTTATGTTTCACAAATATATTATAGTCTTACAAACAAAGTGAAAAGAAACGAATGAAATTTTTTTTTCAATGGCGGTGATATAACTCGTTTAATAGGACCCTCTTTTCAAACTGGCGGATAAAATATATCGAGATCTACTCCACCGATATTGATTACATTTATACCACATATTCTTTATGACATTATCAAGGATATAGCATAGTATTTCTTTGATTGGATACCGCATTAATTTTCTTATTTATTTTTTGAACTTAAAATGTTTGTAAAAATCAGAGTTTTTTTTCAAACAGCTGAAACAATTTTGAAAATTTTTTTCCCTGTGCCACACTTCAGCTATTACCTTTCTTTACAAGATTTTTTTTTTACTTTTCAGACGATGCTTGATAGAAAAATATTCCACATCGGCAAGAATTTTCAAAAGAGTATCCTCCTAGACGACGTATATCTGCGCCATTAAAAAAAAATTATTGGTTAAATTTTTTTTTCCATAGAAAAATAATGCATCTTTGTAAAATAAGGATTATTTTATATATTTGATAGTTGCGTCTAATTTTCTATTATTTTTCGACCTATTTTCACGAGCAGCAAGGTGTGTAACTTCTTGAAAGTTACACTTTTACTCGGATAACAAACTCTACGAAGCTAATGGCAAGGCGAACTTCAAAAATGGAGAAGTATAAACATAAATCGGCAAACTTTAAAAGGACCGATCGATGCGTAAGAAAATTTGGTGGTACTCACTCTTTGTCTGAGGAATGAGAGGTGTGTGAACTGTAATGTAATCCGCGACAGGCCAAATTTCATCGAGACTGGCTTTCGTCACACCGAGTTGGCTGGCAACTTCCTCGTTGAGCATTGGATCAAACGCGACGATTTTCATGCCGTAAGATTGCATTCGACGCGCAACCTCGCGTCCTATGCGTCCGAAGCCGAGGACACCGAGGGTCTTGCCGGACAACTCGAAGCCAGAGTAGAGCTTGCGATCCCAGCGTCCTTCCTTCATAGACTGGGCAGCCTGTGCAACGTTACGTGCCAGTGAGGAGATCAGGGCGCACGTCAGCTCGCAGGCGCTTATGCTGTTGCCTCCGGGTGTGCTGTGACAAAATTGATACAAATTTTACCATTTTTCTTTATGCTTAAATCGCAAGTGAGTTTACAGCCGAAATATACTTTTTGCACGAGATTTACAAGCTCCAGCTTGACTCTATTGGTATCTTACAGGTACTGGGCGATGATAAATAAAATCGCATTCACACTGTAACAAATTGCGCTCGAACACACGGAAGATACTTGTAGATTGGTTTCCTCGTTATTTTATTCCGCTGTCAAAGGTTCGTCCTTGAGCAAGTTGGTTTTTTAAAATTGGCAGAAAATCTAGTTACCGAAATAAAATGATGAGGAAGCAATGTGCATGTTTCTAACAGACACCACGTTTTTCCAAATTTCGACCCTAGAACTCATGTACGGGGTGAGAAATCCACCCCAATCGACTTTCGAAGTGCGTTCCTGAGCTATAAATCGACATTATCATTTGGGAAACGTGATAACAATTTAGTTTCACTACCTGGCTGTGAGGGCAGACCGACAGTAGCAAGAATTTATCCAGACCTTTTAAGGGGGGCACTCCCTATAAAGGCTTCAAAAAATGCTTTGTTTTAATTGCCTCAATTTATAGTTTAAAACGTGTAGAATACGATGCAGTTAGTGATTTTGGTCAATTCTAAAAAATGACGTCCCGAGGGCCTTCGAGGCTCTGCTCCATTTGGAGTCCTGCACGCAGGTATAGGCACCATGTGGAGAGGTGAGTCGTCTATTCAATAATCAATACTCGTAATACTCAAAAATGAGTATTACGAGGTAGATAAAGGACTATTATATGGTGCTAGAGTAGCTGACTAGTCGGTAAGTCACAGAATCATACGTTTTTCCCTGCCAAAACTTTAAACGCGATAATCTCGAAACTTTTTTTCTAAATGATTTGAAAATCGGTGTACACGATTACTCAAAAACTATTTGACCGATCAAGCTCATATTGGCACACGTTTTTATGATACTTATGTCCAATTGATGAACTTAAGACCGACTAAAAATTATCAAAATAAACATGTTTTTAATGGGACAAAGTTTGATTTTTTTTCCGAAAAAATCAACTTTTTTGTTCTAAGGCCTCCCCTTTCGCCAATTATCATTATTTTTCCAATATTATTAGTTCATCAAGTAATCATATGTATATACTAATACATTTTTTTGCGCAGACTGTTTCAGATAATCCTACAAGGTGCTAGAGTGTACACCGCATTCGGTCTCCCTTCCGGACAGCTTTACGGCGACTGGTTATACCTCCACCATTTTTCACTTTTCTTAAGCAATAAAAATCGTTTTGAAAACTAGAATTAAGTAATAAAATGTACCTATGATCCTGAAAAGATGTATACATTCCCTACCCTCCAAAAAAAAATCATGAAAATCGACTAAGATTTGGCTTTTTATAGGGAGTGCCCCCCTTACGAATATGTAAAAAGTCAACATAACCTGTCAGTCTTTCGGACAGAGCTTTCTCATTGATGGTTAAGGTTTTTCAGCAAAAACAGCATATCACGCCCTGTAGAATTCCCTGAGGCAGAGGCTTGAAGATTTTCTTTTGCCGCAAGTATTATTAATCTCTGGGAAATGTCTGTCAGGAAATGTCAGCTATCTCTCGCGCCCTCGAATGTCACTTGGTACAGCTTTCACTCCGCCTCAACGAGAAACGACGCACGATTACGCCGATGAAGAAATCCATGGAGGCTTTCAGAACTTGACTCAAAAACGGTTGCACCGGCAACCGTTGAGCTAATCGCGAATCAAAGTTGCTCCTAGCCCATTTTTGAATGTCACTTGATGGCAAGAATTCACAGATTCACACAAAAAGTTCTACACCTAGGTGAAGCACTCTTGACAAATATCAGACAACCTCAAACTCGTATTTTTCTTGATAAACGGAAATACGTTCCATGAGGCATTGTACTTACTTCAAAACGACGATTCCTCGGTGTGTCGCCGCCTGGAGATCGATATTATCAACACCGGTACCTGCTCTTCCGATCACTCGAAGATTTGGAGCACTTCCGATAATATCAGCGGTAACTTTCGTCTCCGAACGCACAATCAAACCGTCGTAATTCTGAAAATACAAATTAAAAATAATTTAATTTGTACGACAGAGTCGTATGTGAATATTTTACATGAGCGATAATTTATGTAATTCATTAAATTACATATGTCATCGTAATTGATGTGCCATATATTTTCAATATTTCTTCGTTTGCCCTTTGGGGCTTTCTAATGCTTACTATTCTTTTTCAGTCTTTATCCACACTTGTCACTTCACTATTTCCGATTCTTGAAAGAATCCTCGAGAGTGTTGCCCATAGCTTCCAAAACGGGCCTGAACACCAGACTACATCCTTAAAACCTGCTCACATTTTCCCAGAAAAAAATCCTGGAGATTGCTTTTTTTCGGCAACGAGCTACGTGTAATCCGTTAAAATATCATAAAATGTTCAGTTACAAATATTCTCAATTATTTGGGCTATTACTTTTTCCATATAATTTTAAAAAGTCCCTCACGTTCTTTGACACAATTTACGATTGGGACCACGCTGGTAATTTCGAAAAAAAAAATCAATAAACTCCAAAGCATCTGATAACCACAGGCGACGGGACTTCATATAGTTTTTGTTGGGTAAAAATAGGTAAAGAATTTTTTTCCACTTATATTCTCGTCTGGTGGATAATGACGTGTGATAGTGAAAGTACACCAACGGCGATTAAATTTTCACGGAGCGAGCGAGTGTGCCACGTGCATTAGATAACAGCATAGAGAAGCTTCTTGCAATCTGTCGCGGAAGAAACGTGAGGGGGGCTATCGCAATTGTACCGAATACAGTGTAAAGCCGTATAGTCGTCGAACCAGCACAACGACCCGTTGTAACTGGTTATTTACGCTTCGCGAACTGGTTATAACCGGACACAGCGTCTCTGAAAATGCGGCACATACATGGCACGAGAAAGGAAAAATGTGGGAAGCTGCCGACACTGCAGCCACTCACCGAATACTTAAATAGATACGGTGTCTCGATAGCAGACACAAGGCGTGACCGGATTCTCGATTAATTCATCCTATGATAATTCAATGATCAATTTGACAATTGAAAAAAAAGTACAAGAATGAGTATTTTTTCGTCTCATTTCGTTCTTATGCATTCAATCAGTTTCATAAGTATATTATAGGTATTCGTTCAATGTACATATATCCATTTTTGATTAACCCTTCGTGGTCACCCTGGGTAGAATCGACCCGTCGATCAATTTTTGGCGACATCATTCACCATCTTACTTGGAGTTTGAAGTATCCTCATACCATAAAGTGTACCGTCTTCACATGTCGAAATAAATACCTTTATTGGAACGCTCACTGTGCTACTATTTATTTTCCAAAAGTAGCATATCTAAGGAGTATTACGTTCAAATTTTAAGTAAAAATATCGAAAATTCACGGACCTATGATTTTTTGAACGAGAAAGTGTCTTTTTTTGCGTTTTTACCTCTTTATGATTTTTTTCTAACATGTCGCCATTTTATTTCTTATAAATAAATTTTTCGTCCATCATCTAGAACGTTCAAAGCATGTTTCGTAATTTTTTGAACCACTTCGGACGGATAGTTTGGTCAGAATACTTTTTTGAAAACTGACTGGGTAGAATCGACCCAAGTGTGACCACCGCGATTGAATTTGGACGTGTAACCACGAAGGGTTAAAATCGATTTTTCCATGATTTTTTTTCATATACAAAAATGTTCCTTTTTAAGGTATTCCTTTAACGAATCCGAATATTTAACTATTAACTGATTTTCGTCGACAATTAAGTAAATATCCATCCCGCTATACTGGCCAAAATTTCAAGCCTAGTTATCGAGCTTTTGACAAAAAATTGCGACTTTAAAAGTCGTCTAATTTCTGCAGCATCACGGACTAGCAATAATTCTTTCTAATAATGTATATACTAAATAACTCTAAATGTCTGATGTAAACTGCTCTAAGCATGTAAACTATTCTGAAGATTCCGCAATGACAATAAAGCTAGGGGGCCGTCGTAAAAATGTGTACACGTTCGTTCAATTTTTTTCATTATTGTCTTCCATAATTTTTTTTACACGCGAAAAACTTGTAAAATTTCGTTAGGCGAATAAATAGTCGTCGTATCTCTTATGAAAAAGGCATTTTCTGATTGTGAAAAAAAAATCCATCGCAAATTCACAACGAATGGCATAATAATCCGACCCAATACCACTGAATTTACTATCTTCCGTTTCCGAATAATTGCGGGCTTGCTTGGTTGAAAATTACATCAAGACCAAATTACCCCAAGCACGCGAAAAAAATATCCCGGATAAATCTGAATAGCGGACGTTGCTCTTGTTCAAAATGTGTTTGAAAAACAAATTACCTGAATCTCTTGGATCAATTCGTCTTTTGGCATTTTGTATTTTGTCGTGACCGGTACACCGTGACTGGTCAAGAGAGCTACGCAGGATTCATCGACTGGATCGCTGATCAAGACGTTTCTCAGTTGGATCGACATGATTGCTAAGGTTGAAGAAAAAAAAAAAGACTTTATTAATGATCAATTTAATACATGGACTTTTGCGTGTTTGTAATCGTGACGACGGTGTGAGTACACGCGAAAACGGGAAAAATTCCTTGAGCGCAAATAATTCTCAGATCCTTCTTCATACTGCACTCAAATTTTGATACGATCTTGTACATTGGCACATACGCACGCAGACGTATAGATATATAACTGATAAATCGTATTACTGATGAGGGACCGTGGGACATATGTTATCCATACGTGATTATCAATATTCACGAAATATAATGCCAAAACGACATTCCCGAGCCGTGATTCTATCATTTCCATCGGATTTCGCGATCGTCATTCGATTGATTACCACTTCGTGTGCTTCTGGCTGCTTGCGATCGATCATCTAATAATCAGCTTCGAATCATCCAACGATTTATCAGATTAACATTTTAAAACGAAAAATACTTGATTTATTACTTTGTGTTTTTTTTTTTACAATCAATCATATCAATGTTGTTGATATTTTTCAATACAAAGACTTGTGATAATGTTGATATGTGATAATTATTTTGGCCATTGCGACAATTGGATGCTCGGTTTTGTTTTTAAATCGAATGGAAATTTTCTCGAGATTTTGGTGATTTTTATTAGGGCATAGTGTCTTAATAAAATATAAATCCAAGTGAACGAACAAACGGAATATGAAGATGACATTTTATTCTTTAGTGTTTCAGAAATAGAATGGCCAAAGTCTGAAAATTCGAGGTTTAACGGCGATACGACGCACATGGCGACAAAAAATACTCCGAGAACGTACGCGTCAAATAAAACTTTTATCGACACTACCAATATAATAATATCGTTAGACTTTTTCATGTGATGCTTATATTCATCTAGACAGACGTTTTTTTTTTTCAAGCTTGAGCACTCAGGAAACATTTCGTCCGTTTTATGGCTGTCACCATTTGCCAAACTGCTAATACGTATCTCTATTTTATTCGATTGTTCAGTCGTTCATACTGACATTTAAATATTAAAAAAAAGTTCGATAATACGTAAGAAAAATACGTAGATTAAAAAATAATTCATGTCGTAGAAAAAAAGTACCAAGAGAGATGAAAGGGCGTACATGCACGTATTCGAAAAGAATTTTGCATAGAAGCAAATTAACGGAGTTATTGGCTAGAACAGTTTCTAGAAAGACTCGTTGCAACGATACTTGTTTTTCTTGTAAACCTCGAGATTATGCAATCCTCCTGCAGTCGTGGCATTGATACCAGATACGTGCATGTCGCGATAATCCAAATGGTAATCGAGACATTGTTTTAATTTCAATTTATCTCGCGACAATTTTCATAAATATCACTGTTCTTTTTTTGTCATTTATTCGCAATAATATTTATACTAATTGCAAACGTTCGAGAAAAGCGATAAGATAATGATCGGTTGCCAAAATCATCTTCGCTGATAATCATATACTCAAGGTAAACCGGTGTCGAAGGGCTCGTCCGGGGAAAACAAGTTTTTTTTTTTCGCTCGTCTTGAGATGCTCGCAATTCGCTGCTAAGAACGATTGTCCGTATTAATTTCGTGCTTCAAGTTCTATATTTGTTCTCTCGCATTTAATTTGTTTTGCAAACAGGAGAAAATTAATTCAAAACCACGTATGAATGTTTTGTTTTTTTTTGCGCCAGAAGACTGAAATAATATGGTAATGCTGTATCGTCGAGACGAACGTTGAAATGTTGAGACAACACAGTCTCGATTTCAGAGTTTTTGTTTGCATCAGACCTTGAGCGAGTTTACTCGGCGTGCCTCGTCGCGCACTACATCCAATAAAAGTACATCAATGATCTTGAACGACAATCGACCACAATTGCTTCAATTTGCAGGCAGACCATCTTCAATACGTAAAAACAAAAGTAACGAATTGCAAGTCAACAATTCCTGTCAGTTCAATCAATTGGTGGATCTTAATTACTGTTTTCCGGATCGATCATTTAATTTTATAAATAAGGTTGATCGCGTAATTTGTCCTCGAATTATTAAATAATTATTTAAATAATTATTAAATTATTAAATATCATTGAATATTATTTTAATGATTATTAAAATAACGACCTTGAAATTGCCAGCCAATTTCAATACGATTATTTTCTTTTATTTGACCTTTCGTGAGATAAGCTTTTGTGCTCCAATGATGTGGCAAGAAATTGAGTATCGACACTAAGATATAATGGCAACCGGTATATATTCTTTTTTTTTTCGCGAATACACCAATGTAAAAATTCTTCTTACCTATTTGATTTTTATTTGTTTCGTTGTATAAATATTTTCGCACAGTGGGTGGGCGAACCGGTTATTCTTCGAGCGTACGATACAAAGATGTGCCTCGTGCAACGTCTCACTTGTAACTGATCGTTTCGTCGTGAACGGCATTCTTATAGGGTTTCAACTTCTCCCACTCCCACCACTCCGTCGGTAACGCAGCTTGGCACTCCACGGCCCACGCGCATTTTCTTCAGCGTGTACATTATATTTATTTATTAATCAAACTGATTCTCCGTTACACGCGCTCACTGGAAAACAGTCAAGTGACGTCGGCGTTTTTTTTTTTTCGCCAAAATCTTTATTAACATGTCGCTCCTTTTACTTGCCAATTCGACAAATATGACTTCGTTGTTATTTTTTTTGTTGCTCGATACTGCTACTAAATATAAATGTTTCCGTGTGAGAAGGAGATACAAATTTTGTTTTTTTAACCAACGATAAGCAATGATTTGTTATTATCGAAATGTTCACTCAACTTTTTACGAGCCATTCTTTTCTCGGCATTGTTGAGACGTTTTTGAATTGTAATATATCCTTCATTGATAGTACATATTTTATTACAAATCGATAGGACTGAAAATTATTATCTATCTTGGGAAATAGTGAAATGAAATTTTTAATTCGACTATTCGAAATATCATTTATATTAGATTGATTTATAATTCTAATTTTTATTGTAATTTATAATCTATTTTATAATTATCATTTTTATTATAATTTATGTTATAGCTTATAATTTTTATTTTAAGTACAATTTATCATTACAATGTACATTAGATTATCCGTGTTTCAGAAATGTAGGTGGATAATAGACTTTAGAGACTTCTCCTTCGTGCAACATTTCATCTATTTACTTACGGTGATATCCACTATTCAGAAGAAATTTCGATAATAAAATGTAGAGAGAATTCACGAAAGTGTGATAACGAAATGTGGACGATGTCGAAGTAGTCTGAGGCCCGAAATACTTTTTTTCTGAAATAATCTCAATTCTCTTGTTATAAATCGACATACGTTGAAACGTGAGTGATTCGAACGCTGGCTTTTTTACCAGCCGTAGGCCGGAACGAGAGTAAAATCAATTCGGAGCACAAAACGTTGAAAATCTTATGGTGTATACTCTAGTATTTGTTTCTGGAAATGTTATCATCTTTTATTGAATAATAGCAATGAGCACACTTTTTACAAGCTTTTATTTAACTTCACTTGTTGTGAGATGCAAAACTGCAAATCGATATTTCACCCACTTCCCGACTACTTGTAGCTCTGAAATTTTGCACACATGCATTTAAGAGGTGACAATGTATAATTCAACTTTTAAGAAATAATGAAAAAAAAATAACGACTTTCTGTGAGATGCAAAACGAAAAATCAATATTTCACCGACTTCCCGACTACTTAGAGTTCTGCAATTTTGCAAACATGCATCTAAGAGGGGACACTGTATGATACGACTTTAAAAAATTAAAGATTAGAAAGTAGAAAATAATTTGTATGTAAAAAAATATTTAAAAAAAAGCTTTTTCTTTAGTGTACCGAAAAGTAGCAAATCATTTTTCTTACCAAGTTACCTATATGGGACTATAAATAAAAGCTTGGGGCGCTTAAAATTCAGACATGTAATCTTTAATATACATAAATCCGTTAACATCTGAACTGTATTTAATCTACTGTAAAACAACCCTAGATTTCTTAAACAAAAATCGGTAAACTCAGTATAAATGTGTGATAATAATTTCTCAAATCACTATTGTGCCGAATTCAATTTCAAATTTCAAAATAAAATCAAATTTATTAAACATTTGAAAAGTTGCGCGCCCCAAGCTTTTATTTATAGTCACATATAGGTAACTTACTTTTCGGCGAATTAATTAAAACCTTGTTGTCAAAAAAATATTTTTTTACATATAATTATATCTAAAAAGTAAATTTTGTTTTAAATATAATAAAAATCAAACAATTGAGTTCCGAATGTCAAAGTACTCAGAATGTTCGAACTTTTTACGAATTCGCAACCTGGGAAAGCACTTTCTGTAAAAATTATTCTATTTTTTCAATAGCATTTGCTTTTGCTAAAATGTCTACACATTATGGAACGAATTAAGGGGGGATAACCCTTTACTATGTGAAAAAAATCGATTTTTTTTTCACATATTTCGAAAGTATAATATATTGAGAGTATACTGGAAAATTGGAAAATCGAAATATGAAATATTTACGAAGTTATAGCACATAGTCGGGAGCGCGCTGGGACCGCATGCTGTGAACTAGGGAAACTTTAAACGCGATTATCTCGAAACTGCATTTTCAAAAACTGTTTATGTTATAGGTCAAAAAGTTATTAATCGATCTGGTTGAAATTTTGGGAGGTTTCTCACTATAACATTATCGGAAGGATATACTTAAAGTTTTAAGGTTATCGCGTAAATAAATTACTTTTTTGGGGCAAAAATTGCCCAGAAAATGGTAAAAAATATGAAAATTTGATTTAAAAGCCTACTTATTTTTTAATTTTATACTTTTTTATATTTTTATAGGTATATCCTTCCCCTACACATGTGAATAATCGAAAAATATTTTCCATTTCTGTTTCAGATCGATAGAAAAAATCAGACTAATGGAGCACTTTTCGATATCACGCAAAAGACGCCTAAAGGAATACCTTATAACGCCAGCATTTCGTTTTGTTTAAAAAAAAAAAATGTTGAACACTTGAAAGTTGTAATAAGATAATGTCAAAATTTTAAAATGATGCGATTATTTTATCACCTTTAAAAAAAATTCATGAAAAAAGACTCATTTTCGGGCGTCTAAAGCCCCCCCCCCCCCCCCCCTCTTAAACTTCTTTTATTAAGATTGAGTATAACGATAATTTACTAATGATATTTACTATAATGATAATTTACTATAGTGTAAATTTCAGCCATTACGTAATAAATATTAGCATGCAAATAAGTTGTTTTCAAGTAATCGAATCACGCCTTCTGTCGTTGAAAAGTGAAATTTTTTTTGAGCCTTTCTTCTTCTTCGTTTGCTCAATAATTGTTGATTGAAACCCAGAGAATAGATAACGTACGAAATGTTCGAGAGCTGGAAGAGTGTTTGCGCGATTTCGTATCCACATATGATAACGTAGATTGGCCAATTCTTCGGTATGAATTTGCTCTGCGTACATGGCATACGCAAATGTACATTGAATTGAATTAACTGGCCCCAAAAAAATACTTTTGTTTTTCGTTTTTCGTATCTTCTACAAGATTTCTCATTCGGGAATATAGAAAGAGTTTCACTGTAACGCAATAGTTCGTTCTTCCATACAGAAAAATTATTGTTTTCTTTCTAATGAAGAAAATTTTGCATTCGTGACGAAAGAGTTTTAATTGCAACAAATATGTAACTATTAAAGGAACCTTTCAATCATCTAGACTAGTTTCTAGTATTTAGGAAAACGAAATTCTCCGAAGTATCACACTATTTCTAATCGCAATGTCGATGCATTTGAACCCAAATTTCTCCATTAAGGGGTTGCGTGGGTTTCGAAGCCAAAAAAAGCATATTTTCTCTGTTTTTTAAAATATAATATATAAATTATTTTATTCAAAATGTTAAGCACATAAAAGAGCAACATTTCAAGAATATTTTTTAAAAATTTCATCCAAAAATTTGGGAAATTCAGCCGGTGGGACCTGGTTTCCGGAGACCCATAAAAAAAAGTCTCCTCGTGGTGGTCAGGATAACTCATGATATCTTCATCTGAAATTAAAAAACCAAATTTTTTCTGTTAGTAAATAAGTATAGCTCATGATTGAACGAAGGATTTTTTTTTTAATTGAAATTTGAATTTTTGGCAGAGTTGTATGCAAAATAGTTCAATTTTTGGTACAATTTACACTACGTGTAGCCTTGTAAAATTATTTGTAATCGAAAAAAACCTTCGTTCAATCAGTAGTCAATACTATTTTGAAGAAGTGTGCAAAATTTCAATAAGATGCATTCGTGTTTGAAAAATCGTGTCCACTGACTTCAAAAATAGTGTTTTGAAAAAAAAGCCTATACCTGCGTCGCTCCCGGCCGGTCTTTGCCAACGGGGCGAATTCCCGAAGGCTCTCTCACCTAGATTTTTACTCCCATTGACTTAAAACTTTGGGAAAATATTCTAGACATATTGTACTATAAGATAATAAAATTGAAAAATGGATTTTTTGAAATTTTCGAACCCACGTAACCCCTTAACCCAAAATCGTACGATCATTTTATTTCATAAAAAGTTACTAAAGCTTCGGGGAAAAATCGTGCTAAAAAAGCCGCGATATTCGAATATCAAGGCTAATTTTCTTATACTCTTGAAAAAAAACTACGATAAAATTGAGTTCCGGACTTCCGGAAAAAAGTAATAAAACAAATTCTAATTATTCGTGTCTTTTAACAATCGAGTTTTACAATATATGAGTAATTAATCAGTTCTACTAATCTATCATTTAAATGAGAATTACAATATAAAAATAAAAATTGCTTAACTTCAAAGAAGGCTCAAACCTATTTCATAAAATACAACTGAAGTCTTACGTTGCGTATATAGTTAATAGAATGCTGAACGATATTCTTTTACTCCGGGGTCATGCAACGTTGAGTGATGCAAGTTTTGCTGGGGGTCTTTGATGGTGCAACAATTCAAAGATATTGAAGAAATCGTTAAAAAAAAACGACGTCACAGCTTTTTTTTTATCTCTCTAGCATTCGATCTCAGGCTGTTCTCTATATTTATACTTAATCTTTTTGCACTGTTTTGCTGGGGCTTATTGATAAAGTCTCGATTTGATATGACCCCCGCTATTTTTCCTTCCGCCAATTCAAAGACGCGCGAGCGTTTGCTTTATTACTCGTGCTCTTTGGATGATGATGTCTTTATAAAAGAGTAAACAAAAATGGATCTCCCCCGCGAAGCGAATTATCTTATCGTGCTTTCGAAGCGTGGAAAATAACACGTTTGACGTAATTCGTTGATGGAATTTATCAGCTAGATATTACCAATAATGGACGTATTTCTACTGCACAATGAACTATAGCGAAATAAAAGTCAATAATTTTTTGTGTGTGCCAAAAGCGAACTGTCAATCTCGTTTTAAATATTATCTACTGTATAGGGGAAGGTGGGGCACGGTGTGTCACATTTTTCTAAAAAATTTTTACTCTTACTAAAGTAGTCTGGTTAGAAAAAAACGTCATAACCGAATTTATAGACCTTTTGGCGTGCAATAAAGCTACCTTATTTTTTGCAAAAAGTTTGAAAATCCTAAAATAATGAGATCGAAAAAAAATAGTGGATTGGCTCATTGTGCCCCACGGATGGGGTTCAATGCGTCAGATAGGTGGGTACAGTGTGTCAAGTGCTGCGAAACGAAGGCCTTAGGCGACTCTAGTATTTTCTAAAAAACGATTTTTTTTTGTTAAAAATGTACCTTAGTACCTATAAAATTATATTTCAAAAGAATACGGGTGTGAAAAATCTCTAAGCACTCGATTTCCGGACTCTAGCGCAACCCCTCTTGATTCATGTCGTGACTTTCTACTAACTTTAAACGCGTTTATCTCAAAACTACATTTTTCAAGTCGGCCGGACTCATAACTCAAACAAATTTCAACCGATTCACTTGAAATTTTAACTGTATACTTAGAATTACATTTTCTGAGGCACTACGTAGGATTTTTTGATTATATTGCATAGTTCCTTTTTTATAAACAATTTTCTGACAATTTTCTCATGGCATTTTATACTTTTTGTTTTAGAAATACGCCATTTTGACAAAAAACAATATATCAAAAAAATCCTACGTACTTCTATAGCTATTCTTATATATAATCGAAAAAACTTTAGTGTCTCATCATAACTAAAAAATTATAGGATCTGTTGGTCCGGCTGTTGACCTTCTAGAAATAAAGGCGTCATCGGAAAAATACCGCACAGTCGCCATTTTGACATGTATCGCTGTGAAAAAATAATGTTGTATAGTCAATCACGTATATAATAAAACCCCTATTTTGTAATTCCGATTTATTTTATGGTTTAGCTGGAAAAAAATTTACAAAATACGCCTTTTTTTTGGCCCCTAGAGTGGCCTGAGGCGTTAATATAAATCACGGTCCAACACAAAAGATTTCGGATTTTGCAGGCTACAAAACTCTGAGAAATCGCATGTGGTTGACATTTGCCCGTGACACATTGCGCTTCGTCGGGGCGTCGTCACTGATTTGTTTCCTCATTGGGAGTCGACTCATTGTGCCCCACAACTCGGTGACACATTGTACCCCACTAGTAAAATATTTTATAGTTGATGAAAATAACTATTAATTAAACTACGAATCGAAAAACATAAGTCACTGAGTGCATGATAAATAATAAAACTATCGATTAGGACCGAAAAACCGAGCCGCTACTGAAAGTGTCGTTATGTTTTACGTTTTCCCGATGAGCAAAATATTTTTTTTTCCAAGGCTCAAATCAATTTTTAATTTTTAATAATTCTTTGTGAGCTGCTCTCGACTTTCTTTTAGGCCTGACGAAACCAAATATAAATCGCGGTCCAACACATAAAATTTCGAAATTTACGAGCTACAAACCTCCGAGAAACCGCATGTGGCTCACAGTGCCCCGTGACACGTTGTGCCCCACTCTCCCCTAATTTCATTGAAATTCTATACAATTATCTAATTTACATGTTATTCGTAATTTCGTAAAAAAAATCCTCCCTTCCAAAGCGACTATGTTATTCATTATAATCGTGCTGTTCCTGCGTAGATCCTTTCCCCACATTTTCTAAATCCTACCGCCCACTTCTAGCCTACGCAAATATCGCTACAGTGAAGACACCTTAATCGTTTCATCACAATTTTCTCCTCGCCCGATTTTTATCCTATCGTAAAAGAAATGAATTTCGGTAAATACGAGAACCAAGATTTTTTTTTCCGCAGAAAAGCAGAGCAACGGATATGAGGGGTGAAGCCTATTTTCGCAAACGATCAAAGAATAATATAGCATATGCTCTCTCGGTTCAAGCTCACCTGATCATATCCGTCGAGCATATCTCATCCACATTTTTCCGCGTGGAAAGAGACACATAGGACTTTTTCTTCTCTTGTTTTTTTTTTGTCACAGAATTTTTCTTCCCACGAGTCTCCAAGTGGAAACGTGGTCGTAGACGTTCAGGCGTATAATTTTAAAATAAACCGATCGAAATAAGAATGGAACGGAGCAGTGTCGTGGGCGGAAAAACGTCGAAGCACATGATGTGATCGAGCTTTGCATGGAAACTGAATAGAATAACTAAAAAAAATATTTATTTCGCCTTCAGTGCATAATATCGTTATAAATAACTCATTGCAAGTAGTTCAACTTCGATAAAAAAAATGTATAGAAAATTTGTATGCCGTAGAACTGACAATGTTTTAAAAACTGGTACAATCCTGTCTACAGAAGATATTCTTTGTCCATATTTTGCATTCTTATATAATTTGGATTTGCCAAATTTATCGAATAATGATATCGTGAGAAAAAAATGTTTGTGGTCGTTTGACCTCTTGTATATTTCTCATCGTCGGGGCGAAACTTCGTACACGAATGGACCAAGGGTCAAGGTTATTTGATACTAAATTTGGCGATTACTGATAAGGGAGTTCTGAATTAAGTTCCATTTGTTTCGTTAATTGGTATCTTTGTGTCGAGTGACAATGATGTTGAGTATTCAGTAGAAAAGGTATGATCACGGTTTGTATTTAAGGGGTTAGACTACTGTGAATATTTCATAAAGTCGTTCGTCGTTTGAGGCAACTCAAATTGAAGAGAAAGGTTCAACATATGGTACAGCAATCGCAGATTAAAGGTAAACTTACTTACTAACTTGTTATCTGCTTTATGTGTGAGTTTTCGGCATTTTGAACGTTCTGAACGTTCTTTATCGGAATCTTACACTACCTAAACTTCAGTTTTCGCAAACTGGATGATCGATGCTGTGATTTCCGGCGTCTAAAACTCTCGTGAACCTGACGAATTTCTTATTAGCTTTTATTATATTTAAACTTTCTGATAAAGCTCGTTTTCTATAATAAAAAGTTCGGAATTTTGTGGCATACTTAATATTACATATTCGGAATTTTGTATGTCGTATTACTGGTCTTTCAAATAAAGCGTTGATCTTCTTCATACTATTTCTCAAAATTATCTCGTATAAGAAATCATATTTGTATCCTTTTTCTATCGCTACTCGTACCGCGTTCTATATCAGTTACACTCAACTGTGTAGACTTTCGCTGGCATGATCTTTACGAAACTTGTAGTTTCGGAACATTAAAGTTAGCAATTTTAAAACGTCGGAGCATTCAAAGTTCGGAATTTCAACACGGCCTCTGTTTGGGTTTGTTTGTTTCGGCTTGTTTGGCTTGTTTGGGCTTGTTTGGGCTTCTTTGGCTTCTTTGGCTTGTTTGGACTTGTTTGTTTATTTGGGTTTGTTTGGGATGGGATGGATGGATGAATGCATGGATGAAAATGTGAGAATGTGAGAATGAGAGTGGGAGAGTGAGAATGTGAGTGGGTTTGTTTGGGTTTGTTTGGGTTGCGAGCGTGAGAGAGTGGCAGACAGTAAAAGCAACTCATATTATTTGCATGTACCTTTTTTATCACCCAAAAAGTCTTATTACATTTTCAATGCCATGAAATAGTTGCACTTTGTGTGATATCTGTAGATTTTTTCATTAGTTATTAACAATAATGATGTTATTTTTCCTCAAAAAAAAAAAAACAAAAAAACAAAATTGATATTTCCTTTTTAACAATTGAAACGCGTTAACAAAAAAAGCTCGATTAGGTCTTGGTCAATATTATTTATCTTGAGAGAAAACTCGTTTTTTTTTGTTTCGGATCAACCGGGTGATGAAAATCAAGTACACCGTTGACCTGCTCACGTTCGAAGGTCCTTTACAAGATTGTTTATAACTTCTTTAATTATTTATATTTTCAATAGAAATTTGGCATACAACTTTGTTAATATACATACATAAAAATGTCCAAACGATTTTTCAATCATCTTATTTATTCCTTCAAAATTAATATTTTCAAATAACTCTGATTTTTTGGTGGCCTAACCACTTAATGAAAATCAAAACATTCGAGTTTGTATAGAATGCAAGATGGAAAAATATTTTTTAAAGTAAAATAAAAATCGTGAACTTAATAAGACTTTTTTGAATTTGAATCTAACAGTAAGCAAACAGTGGCCGAATTTTTATTGTGTTCGTTCGTTATTCGTGACTTTCTGAACTGAATAAAAAATAATTCCATCGGACGAGATTTTCACGAACTGAGAGAAAATCTCACATTTTTTCGTTGTCCTGCTACTATTCCAATATACAGTCAAATATTCGTATACCGTTTTCTACGTTTCTTTGATAGGTTTTCATCGTCGCTGTGTTATCAAAAAAAAAAATCTTGACGACAACGAAGCCACGACCCGAGTTTCTGCCGTTTCTCGCGGATGTAGCATTACGTCACGCCAATGTATGCTCGTTATCACTCGACCACCAGTGGTTTGAAAAAAATCAAGATTTTTTTTTCAAAAAGCTGATAACAGTAGAGAGTAGCCAAGAATTTCTACGTACTCTCTTCTTCACTTCGATCCACCGACAAATTGATCTCGATTCAATGTTACGAATATGAATTTCATCGTAGGTCACAGGCAGAATTTATCGGGGTATTTGAAAATTATACTCCGGTATCAACACGTTTACATCCTTCAATTCACTCGAGGGGATCGCAACGAGAATGAAAAAAAAAATATATCAGCAACTATTTATTGGCTTCTGGAATGATACGGATGGAATTCTTCGTTTTTGCCAACAATGCTTTATCTTAAAACTTTTTTCATTTCTAATCTTCTCGTCTATGATTAACTGTTGTTTAATTCAATTATTTCTATTATTCGTATTCCGCTTCCAAGTAGGCGCAAAACGAAAAAAATGAAATAAAGTTAGACCATTAAAAAATCCGATACGAATTGCCCACGTCAAGAAGAGTATGAAATTAGTTTTACTGAAAGTATGACTGAATATACAGTTCTTTATGGAACTGCATAAGGGTGAGGCCCAAAGAGCAGGTCCGTTTTCAATATTTATTTCTGATGAAGGTTTAAGGATGACGAGGTCGGGACTATACACACAATTAATACATAGTCTTGCCAAGTTTGAGCTCTTTATTAAAAAAATATTGATGAGCAATTAAGTTATTATTATTTTTTAAAAAGTGCCGCGAGTACTGCATAGCCAATCGGTGTAGGCGGTTACGGCAACTATGAGTATCTGAAATGAAACATAAAATAATGCAATTTTAGTATGATAGTAAAAAGTTTATATGGCCAGATATTTTTTTAATTTGACAAATTACTTAAATGGCAAGCTGTGAAAAAGAAGTTCGCTTTTCGGGATAAAAGACAACTCCAATCATTTGTTATTAACAAATGGATAAACGTATTCAGAAAACATCCGGTCATACGATAGAAAATTATGCCAAATAAAAGTCCAAATTTGAAGTGTATCGGATCAATAGATTTTGAGATACGATTTACACCGTTTCATAAAACATAGTTTCGCTATAAACGCAAGAAGAACAATTTCGGTGTGGCGCAGTGGGCAAATGACCCTTCACAAAAATCGTCTTCACTCGGTCCATTCTTGGAATTTTCAGAAAATCTTTGTTGCGAATTGCAGTTAAGACCCTTGGCCATGAAACTCTGCAATAAAAATCGCATTATAGCAATATCAAGCTTATGCAGATCCTTTAAGGCCTTAGGCCACTCTAGAGGCTAAAAAAGGGCATATTATGTGATTTTTTTTCAGCGAAACCATAAAATAAATCGGAATTACAAAATAGGAGTTTTATTATACACGTAATTGACTATACAACATTATTTTCCACAGCGATACATGTCAAAATGGCGACTGTGCAGCATTTTTCCGATGACGCCTTTATTTACGCACTATGCTACTATTTTTTCCCAAAAGTAGCATATCTAAGGAGTATCACGTCCAAATTTCAGGTAAAAACGTTGAAAATTCAAGGAACTATGTTTTTTTGAGCGAAAAAGTGTCTTTTTTGCCTTTTCATCTCTTTATGATTTTTTTTTTGACATGTCGCCATTTTATATCTTACAAATAAATTTTTCGTACATCATGTAGAAAATTCAAAGCATGTTTCGTAATTTTGGTCACAATACTTTTTTGAAAACTGACTGGGTAGAATCGACCCGAGTGTGACCACCACGATTGAATTTGGATGTGTGACCACGAAGGGTTAATATCCGAAAATAAACCGTTCGAGCTCAAAATTCACATATTTTTTTCGAGTATTATTAATGAACGAAGTAGAGAAACCACTTGATTATTTAATACGATCTTCCTAACATCATAATCACGGTTTGCTCAGTTTTTAAATCTAAATCTCTGTATTATTTTTGTCCCTAGAGCATTATAACTGATGTTTACGAGGTGGCATGTGTCTTCTTAAATGGATAAAGGGTCAACTTGAATATTAAAAATCTCCGAAACTATGTTGTGAAACTGATTGATTTTTGGACAGTTAATGCATCCTAAATTAATCTCTCGGTGATATAAATTTCAATCATCTACGAGCATTTCGATTTGGGTCTCTTTAAGATAATAGCTTGATTGTTATATCACTGCTGGACTTTTTTTGTATTCTGCAAGTATTGCAAAGAGGCGCGTAAAAAACAAGTAAGGTGGTCAGCTGTTTATGCGAAATAGCTAAATCCAAATTCGGTGAATTTAATACGGTTTCGTAACGAAAAGCCTCTCTTTTGTTCAGCTTCATCTGTGTAACTGTGCTTTGGCTTTGCATTCATTTGCATTACCCAATGAGGTGCATTCAGGAACAAAGAGCGTCACATTGTCCGGATAATTCAAGGATTAAAATAAAATTCAAAGAATTTGTGGTTACCCAATGTTCCAATGGGGAATCTGTAGTTGATGAGGTCTGCCGACATAGGTTTAACGATGTACCAATGTGATAGTGTTATGCAATGGGGGAGACTAACTTGTTAATCGTATTAATGAGTTGTCATATTAAAACAATAGGGAAAATACCCAAAGCCGAAATCTTCCTCAGAGAATCAATTATTTTTGTTGATGGGCTTGCTGTATTTGAAAGCAGCTTGCACGTATAATATTTGGGTATCAAATTTTTATCCTAGTCAATCGATGCGAGTTAACATTGGTAGTGCACTAATGTTTATAAAATCACAATAGTATATATGTATATAAATACATGTATATATTTAAGGTAACTAAATTATTGATTCAAAACATCTCCGCCCTGTTTCGAAGAAATGTATGCGGGAAGAGATTTTAATAAGACTATGCCAATACCTACTAATTAAGAATCATACTTGCAACGATACGTTCAGCAAGACGAACTCTATACTTTTTTCATTTACGTGGGCTGGCCAGGAATTGTGCTTCGTACTTGATGGACGGCTCGAACGTTGCTTCAAATATAATTTTTACGTGCTTCGGGCGTTATTTTTTTTTACGAATTCGCATATTGTGCTGTCAACTTCTCCGGCACTTCTCTCAGCCTGAAAAAAATAGTGTGACCCGAATTTGAGAAGAGTTAGCACTAAAAAGTTGTGTACGATAGAATTTGAAAGGACTAGTCGGGTACTGACGATCTCGTTCAAGCGGGAAGTCAAATACTTATCATTTTTTTATTTATTTTTTACACGGAGACTTTCATTTATAAAATCACCGTCTGAGCAAAACAAGTGATTCAAAGTTTGCTTTAAAAATAAATGGATTTCTCAAGACTGGCATCGGAATTTATTATTTTACGTCACCGCGCGCGTCATCAGGGAAAGTGGAATCAAAAAGCGGGTATATCTCAGCCGCGTAGAGACGTTCAAATCAACTGGCTGGACATGGCCGCCCCATCGTTGAATCGGCACAATGAAGATTCGTGTAAATAAGGGTCGAAGTGTATCATCGGAGTTGTGATAGAGTCACAGCGATACCAGTAACGGAGAAAAGGATTAAGCCGAATGAAACTGGTTTACCCAGCGCGAACTCCGGGACCCCTAGGCAGCTATATATCATAGCACGTGCCAGTTTTGCCCCCATCGCTTTTCCGCGGTCGATAAAATGACAAAAAAATCGATAAGATATTCTGTCTCTCGTATGATCGTGGCTGGCTGGTAAGCTCCGTTACCCTGACGTATACGTCGCGCCTTCTCTGACAAATATGTTGAGAGCAGATAGAGATTAATAACAAAGATATGTATACGTATATATACGTAGTCCGATGATTGCCCCTGGCGAACTCGGCTCGTTACTCGTTTATCGAAACAAAGCAAGCGCCGATTCTGTGCAAACCGGATTTTCTCGATCAATACTTCACAAACGGTTGTAAGTTGTAAACGGTCAAAGTTCCTTTTTGTCCGCCTCCTATCTGTTCGATTAAAAAAAAAACCTTGCCGACGCACAGAGTTTGCTCGTAAATTAACGATCGCTGACGCGTTGATAGTGAAGATTCGTTATATGTCATTTTTCGATACAGTTTTTCCGTGAATTCAAGTATTGAGTCTATGCATCATTCCGTAGCGAGAATCGAATAAATGTTAAACGCAAAAAAATGACAAAAAAAAAGCGATTTTAACCCTTCGTGGTCATCCTGGGTAGAATCGACCCGTTGATCAATTTTTGGCGTAAATATATAATAGTTTCCGGCTTTGAATGGGACTGTATTCACCATTTTACCTGGAGTTTAAGGTATCCTCATACCATAAAATTTACCTTCTTCAGATGTCGGAATAAATACCTTTTTTGGAACGCGCACGATGCTACTATTTTTTCCCAAACGTAGCATATCTAAGAAGTATCACGTCCAAATTTTAGGTAAAAATGTTCAAAATTCACGGAATTATGATTTTTTTTAGCGAAAAAGTGTCTTTTCTGTGTTTTCACCTCTTTATGATTTTTTTTAACTTGTCGCTATTTTAATTCTTATAAATAAATTTTTCGTACATCATCTAGAAAGTTCAAAGCATGTTCCGTAATTTTTTGAACCACTTCGGACGGATAGTTTGGTCACAATGCTTTTTTGAAAACTGACTGGGTAGAATCGACCCAAGTGTGATCACCGCGATTGAATTTTGAAGTGTGACCACGAAGGGTCAATCAACCAAATATGTTCTATTCTGTTCAATGACTTTCTGCTATCTCTCCACGAGCTTTATTATCCCTCTTTCATAGGGGGGCTGAGATCTCTGGGCAAAAAGTCATCCAAGTGATTTTTGAGAATATCCAGGGAATTAAGGGTCTTATTGTTGAAAATTGTTCTGTAGCACCCAGAACAAGAGATAGTCTGAAGGTGCAAGGTCCGGACTACACGGTGGGTGCATCAAAATATCCTATCCAAGCCGCAATAACTTTTGTCGGGTCATCAGAGAAACGTATGGTCTAGCATTGTCCTGGTGGAACACTATGCCCTTTCTGTTCGCAAATTCGGGCCGCTTCTGATGTATTGCTCGCTTTAATTTGGCCAGTTGTGAGCAGTACTTGGTCGAATCAATCGTTTTGTTGGATGGCAGCAGCTCGTAATAGACGATTTCTTTCCAATCCCACCAGATACAGAGCATGACCTTCTTCGGGTGTAATCCAGCCTTTGCGACTGTCCGAGCATTCTCCCCGAGCTTCGAACATGATCTGTTTCGACTGAAATGGCTGGAGACAATTCACTTTTCATCGCCAGTAATCATTCACTTTAAAAATGGTTCGTTTTGATGGCATTCGAGCAGCAAACGGCAAGCTGAAATTCGGTCCATTCAATTCTTTTCGCTCAGTTAGCGCAGCCAGCTTAATCACCATCACAAGGTTCCGTAAACGTCTCAAAACAATTCATTGGCCAACCTTGAGGTTATGTCCGATCTCTGTAGTCGACGAATTCCAGTCGAAGTCGATTAAAGCCTTCATTTTATCGACATCAGTGGTGACTGGGCGATCGGAGCGAGGAGCATCTTTCGGATCAAAATCTCCACAACATAAGTTAGCAAACCACTTCCAACACACACTTCCGCTTACGGCATTCTCTTGGTACAAGGCGCATATCTTTTTGTGAGTTTGCAACACGTTTTTGCCTTTTTGGAAATAAAAAAGCGAAATGCATCGAAAATACGCGTTTTTCCTTTCACGTTCAAAATATAATTAAACTTCCTATACGTCACGGATCTCGATGGATACTTTTTCAAAATTTCGGCACAAGTTTCAGCTTTCACTTAATATACGACACTTCATATGATTGACGCATGTGCGGGCGGAGAAACAACTGCGAACGACATCTTTCGGAATTTCGCTACGGAATTATGCATAGACCCAATGCATATTTTTTCCGTATAATTTATTTTTCCGTATAATTTTCTTTACAGTGTATCAATAAAATCCTCTCACCGAAAATAAAAGAATACTTTTGACAAAAAGTGCAAAACTTCGTAAACGTGCACGAATCTCTTTAAAAATTGTTTGAATGGTTCGTTTTATTTCTAGAGCATTTTATAATTATAGAGCTATTTCAATTTTTAAGGATTTTCAAGATTCTGTCATTCGTGACAGTACAATGTTTTTCGAAGTAAAAATATTCTTCGATAGTGGGAGAACTTGTTGGAGAACTTTTTACGACGAGGCGGTTCATAAATACGTCGAGGGAAAGAAGGGTGATATTAAAAAGAAAAAAATTTATGGTGAAACTAGTTCTTCACGGAGTACTTGTAAGTTCTCAAGCCGTGATAACGCATATAGCAGATGGAGGAGAAACGAGAAAACTGGTACGATTTCGTATTCACGACGGCCACGAGAGTTCTGGTATCCTCATCGTTGTACGTTATCACGTATACGGTCCGCTTTGTGAGAAACTATCTGCATACTTTGTTACGGGGTATTCAGTTCACTTCCCGTGTCGAGTAATCGTATTTCCATACGTTAAGGATTATCGAATTGCTTGGTAAAAATAAGTGTATGCAGTGTTCAGTGTAGTCGTTAGGATTAATGGCATATACTAGACAATGCTGCAACATACAAGACTACGAGATTTCTCTGATTCCATACATGCATCGTTCCACATTCCATGTTCACAAAATTCCACCTCAAAATCCGAAGGCTTGTACGAGAAATTTGGTTTAAAAGTAAATAAAAAAAAGAACAATATTCAGGTCTACAGACTAAATTTTTGGAAATTTTCCAATCTACAAATAATTTATTTGTTCGCATACATATCTCGAATACAAAGTAGACTTGCTCTAAGAAAAAACCCGCTGCAATTTATTCTGATTGATCGATTTGAATCTGAAAAAACTATAAGTCTATTAATGAAAGTGTTTTTTTTTTCAGGATGAAAACATTTTTTCAGCACATCGCGACTTAAACACAATTTTTGGGCCCTTCGAACCGTAATCCAATCTATACGAATTGGATGGAATCATTCACAAATTTCAAGTACGCTTGATCGACGTAGCGTGTGCTCTCGTATCGTCATTTTTCGATCTATCAGTTTCTATATTTATCGTTGCCAACTCTGGCCCACATTACTCGCCCCAGTGATTTTCGGGGCACGCCGTTTATACTATCGTACGAATTTTCTCCTCCGAGCACGCAGAGATATACCAGTCTAACCGCGCAGCGGGACGATAAATTACGTGCGGGTATATAGCGAGGACGAGAAGGGAAAAAAGAGAGAATAAAACGTGTGGATACGAGGGATTCGTGCGATTGCAGTTCGCAAAAACTGCAGGAAACTCTCGATACGGTCCAGCCTATGCTCACCGAGATGTAGGGTCGGCTGCTCGCTGGATCTTCGCCAAACAACCCAAAAGATTCCACTTCCCAGATCACTCTAACAACGTGTGTCCGGAATTCTTCATCTCTCAGATATACCGTCCCTTGCCCTTTCACCAACGTGTGCAGCTTGAATCACCGCAATAAAAAAATAAAAACACTAGTCAGTTTTGCACTCTGAAAAATCCATGACTTTTGGTACTTCACAAATTTCTGTCCGTATATACGTAACATTACGTGCGGAGTAAAATGCAGCAGTATATTAATAAAGATTTCGACGATCAATGCTTCGTTTTTTCTTTTTTTTTGGAAATTATTTATCTGCAGTATCTTTGACGCTGTATATGTTCGAGACGTCGGAATCGAAAAATTCCTGAAGCGACCATCCACGAGTATATAAGGCCTTAAGGCCTTAGGCCACTCTAGAGGCTAAAAAAGGGCATATTTGTGATTTTTTTTTCAGCGAAACCATAAAATAAATCGGAATTACAAAATAGGGGTTTTATTATACACGTAATTGACTATACGAAATTATGTTTTCACAGCGATACATGTCAAAATGGCGACTGTGCAGCATTTTTCCGATGACGCCTTTATTTCTGGAAGGTCAACGGCCCGACCAACAGATCCTATAATTTTTGAGTTATGATGAGACACTAAAGTTTTTTCGATTATATATAAGAATAGCTATAGAAGTACGTAGGATTTTTTTGATATATTGTTTTTCGTCAAAATGGCGCATGTCTAAAACAAAAAGTATAAAAAGCCATGAGAAAATAGTCATAAAATTGTTTATAAAAAAGGAACTATGCAATATAATAAAAAAATCCTACGTAGTGCCTCAGAAAATGTAATTCTAAATATACAGTTAAAATTTTAAGTGAATCGTTTGAAATTTGTTTGAGTTGTGAGTCCGGCCGACTTGAAAAATATAGTTTTGAGATAAACGCGTTTAAAGTTAGCAGAAAGTCACGTCATAAATCAAGAGAGGTTGCGGTAGAATTCGAAAATCGAGTACTTAGAGATTTTTCACACCCATAATCTTTTGGAATATAATTTTAAAGGTACTAAGGTACATTTTTAACAAAAAAAATCGATTTTTGGAACATCCTAAAGTGGCCTAAGGCCTTAAGCTAATAATTTCATACGAATTTCGCTATTTGGTGCAAAAACACGAAATACCTATAAAAACTAAGATTGTGGATATGTCGAAAACCGTTAGACTTTGGATAATACTGTTTTAGGTAAAATCGGTCTGGAATTACCTCTTCTAGCAACCTTTTCAGTTTTCCGCACTATCTCCCTAACACACTGCATACCAAAAATGATTCTCATGTTTCAACTGAGGGACATTCCTCATTTCCTGTGCTTCTGGGCATTGCAGTCGTTGCTCCAAACGTGAAATCCCCATAAACATTTCCTTGGTAACGATTATCGATTTGTCGCGTATAAAAGTATCCGGGAAGCTTAGCGTCTGCAGTGACAGACGCTAAGCCTGTCTTAGAATTTTTACCTTAAATGCTTGTCAATTACACAAAAATTAATATTTTCAAAATCCCCTACGTATTTCTCTAACTATACTTATGTAAATGAATAGAATTAAAAAAAAATTGTTGATTAAAATTAAAAAATTTTAATATAATTTTTTTTGTTCACTTGAAGATATGACTAATAACATCCTTGAATACTATTATCCTCTTACTTGTCCTTCCACCCAAAAAAATCGCGAAAAATCGCTTAATTTTAGACGTTTACAGTGGTGTTACCCCTTAACTAACTTCGTAATCATCTTACTCTTTTGCTTTACCATTTTTAATTTAATATTCGCCGAAGGCATTTAAGCATGGTTAATTTTATGTGTACTTACTATTTGCGCTTCACAGTCAGGGAAACAGTACTGTATTGATTTTTTTTATTGATTGCGTTCCAATGGGCGACGTCCATAAATTACTGACGCGTGGATCAGGAAAACGCATCAAGCCGAGCCAATCAAATGGTACGAATAGCATCTTCATCTAGAAGTAAAAAAGCTGGCAAAGTAACTATTTTACTTCCAACAGAAAACACCGTTTGAACTATTTAAAAGAAACTATTCGATGCTTTCGAACATGTGCATTTTTGCGCAAAAAATTCAACAACCAATTTTGAGAAGGCCTGTCTTTTTAAAAAGTGTATATTCTGACGAATGATTTAACCTGATCATCTTTGAAAACTTTCTTAAAAAAATTGCGATCGTGAGGAGCTGCATACGTTAATCTTCTACATAGTGTGCCACTTATTGATTTCAATTTACATCTTAAACATATATTTAAGAATGTCAAACTTCGGTTCCGTTTGCCCGTGTTTGTATCTCCCATACATCTTCAAGTTTTGAGGTTCCATGATCGAGTGATATATCAAAGCGTAATGTTTGAATCGGTGAATGAGCTAATTGGCCCGTGGCTAGTGGCGTGTTAGCAGGCAGGTTGTTGTATGATTCAATCAAAATCATTGTGCTAATTTTGGCAGCTAGTTCAGAGCGCTGTCTGTCACATCCCCTGCAACATTGATCAAACCGATTATCGAAGTTTCACCGGAAACACACGCAAAGTACTGCTGTGTAGCTTACAATTAGTGCTGTCTATTCAATCGCATACCATTGCTTCAGTCTCTCAGCGACGATCTAACGTTGTGCACATTCTGTCTGTGGATACCTTAGCTATAATTGCTTTATATCTATAGATATATAGATATATATGGAATTGCACGTACACGCATAAGCACACACAACACACACACACACACCCACATCCACCCGTAGGAATTGTCCATTGCGGTTACATGGACCCGACAGGCACATCTGTTAAATACGATCTACTCGATCTCTCTCTATGCGAATAGTTTAGAAAATACTTCGTTAATGCCATTCCTCCATCTTATATAAGCAATTATATTTTGTTTACTTATTCTCGATCCGCACTATCTCTCTCTCTCTCTCTCTCTCTCTCTGTCTTCTTCCCTCGCGCTTTCTGCCCTCACTCCCTTTTAAAACCTTTATAAGATCTATTAGGTATATAAATAAGTTTTCGGCCTGAGAATAAAAACAGCTGTATTGAATATTTGGACGAAAAAAATTTCCCTCCAGGCCTGGTGCCATATAAAATACCAACTTAGTAGACTATTTTTCGGGACCAACAGCTTATTAACGTATTATGCACTGTGTGCTTGTTGCGTTCGAATTGGAAAAAAAATATTTCCTTGAAGATGCTGTATCCGTCAGTATCGCGAAGAAGTGTTTTCGAAGGTTCCAGAGTAGACATTTCGATCTCCAGGATGGCGACAGAGCTGGGAGACCAAAAAAGTTTGAAGACAACGACTCGACGCAGTTGCTTGACGAACATCCTCGCCGAACGCAATCGGAGCTTGCTACTACATTAGGAGTTACCCAATAAGACATTTCCAGTAGTGTAAAAAAGTTCGGAAATATTCAAAAAGAGGGCCGCTGGGTTCCGCACGTGCGTTCGGAAAGCAATAAAGCGAGATGATGCGACACAGCTTTGTCTTTGTTGTCTCGCTTCAAATGGAAATACTTTTTGCACAAAATAGTGACTAGCAAAGAGATGTGGATGTTGTATGACATTCCAAAAAAATGTAAATCGTGGATTAACCTGGGTGGATTCATGGTAAGAAACTCCTTCTGTGCATATGGTAGGATTTCAACGGTGTCCTGTACTTTGTGCTGCTCAATCCTGGTAAGACCATAGCTGAATGCTATGAACACAGGCAAAGTAGCTAGGTCGGGTATATTACTGCACGACAATGCCAGACCAGACACAGCAAAAAGAGCCAGAGACGCTATAGATTTGTTGGGCTGACAAGTTGTGTCATACCCGGCGTATTCACTAGACTTGGCTCAATCGGATTTTCACTTGTTCCGATGGCTGACAGCCACTTCAAAAATTTCGATTCAGTCAAAAATTCTATTACCGACTTTATCGACTCAAAACAACCATCTTTTTATCGCCAAAGAATTCACAATCTGCCTGACAGGTGGGACAAATGTGTGGAAGCAACGGAGATTACTTCGCGATTAAAATGTACCTTGATTTTAAGGTAGTAGTTTCGCCAAGGCGTTTTTCTATAGATTTTTTTTTTAATTTTGAGGACTCATTCAGTACACTATTAAATGATTACCTGCAACATTTTCAAGTGATTCACCGTTCTGTTTTCGAGATATTGGCAATCAGAGATTTCATGGTTTTACACGTGTTCTTATGGGGAGCAGTGGAAAATTTCACATTTAACGCAAGAAATTCGAAACTTTCGGACAGATTTTTTGATAAAAATTCTCCATTACAAAGGAACATATGACGAAGTGGGTAAAAAAAATCATGAATTTTGACGGTCTAGTTTCAGAGATATAGCGATTTAAATTAAGCTAGTCTAGGGACGCTAGCGCCACGAAGCGACTGGAGCAGACTAGAACTAGATTACAGTAGTGTGTGCATATCCGTATACGCAGAGTATCTCCGTATTAGTAGCCGGAATGAATAGGCTCATACAAAAGTAAGGGTTAGGTAAAGATTATATTAGGTGTTTTCATCACTACCTTATAAGTTTTTACATCCCGATAATATGTACAACCTACATTATAAAGATATTTCGCAATATTTCGAAGCTTTCATCGATTGAGCGAAGAATAAACTTTTCAACGTGACTGTGGCGAGACTGCTACCTTAAGTAAAAAAATCATTATTTTCATGAAAAAAAGCACGAGAACTTATTTGTACACCTAATACATCTACATTATGGTCTGAGGAATCATAGTCTCAGAACTGCTGATTCATCTATTTCTATCTTAGTCCAAGTTAATGGTTTGAAGTTCAATTTCATTGAACACCAATTGAAAGTCTGGTAGGTTGAGATTCGGCCAAAGTTTTGTATCACCCAAACCAACTTCGTTTCGCAGTACGAAGTTATTACAAAAGGTAACGGCGTAACAACTCCCACCTCCGCTCTCTTCCTCATCCTCGAGTTTGGAGAGCAAATATGTCGTGGAAATGCGAAAATGTACATTTGTTCCTACGGACTAATTCATACACCGCGCACGAACTTCCCAACGATTGCAAATAAATGTTGCACAGTAGCGTAAAAAACCTTGACCGTGCTGGACTACCAACGCGTTAGCTACTCTCGATTTCGCCATTCCTGTTTTCATATTGTTAAGGTCTCTCATCGCTTGTACAATCAGTTTTCATATTCCGTTTACAGAAACAATTTTGTTTGAAACATTTTTAGGATCGTGAATATTTAGAAATAGATAGGTTTCCTAGAAAACTAGGAAATATTTAAGGATAGTAAATATTTAGAAATATTTACAGGATCAGATGTATTCGAAATATTTTCACGTAGTCTTTTCAATTTGCAGAAGTATCCGGGTACGAAATTAAATCTTAACAAAAATACACACAATAAAGTTACTCAATTTTCCATCCACGAAGACAAGTATTGATCGCAAAAAATTAATATCATTCAACTACGTAAAAGTCTTTAATTGGGAGTAATTGTCGAGAGACTCAGCAGAATTTCGTGCCAAGTGTTCGGGTCCTCGAAGTAGCGAGAAGTACTTGAAAGTACTAGGCGATTCCGTGCCAAAAACTATCTATCGTAAAGTGCACTGTGTGTGTATGCAGCCTGTGGACTCGCCAAGTACTGTTATTAACATTTTTTTCGATTATTTTTTGTTTGTTGAAAAACCATTTATTTATTATATGCCCGCTTGACAATGGTAATTGATTTTGCATTCTTTTTGTGCTGGCGTGGCTGCACACGAATCACGTTGCGTATACATCAATGCGTTTGATGCAACTTTTTTTTTACTTTAACAGGTTATATGCTTCGTGCCGGATGGGCGTCATTATCGACAAAAGTCTCAAAGAAGGGCGCATTTTTAAAGCACACAAAGGGTACCTCGGCATATCGAATAATTAATGTGCCGAACATTAGTGACATCTATACATATAAAACATTTCCGTAACTGACTGACTGACCGTCTGACGTATAGACAACGCGCAGCCTAAATCGCTGAAGATAGAAACATGGCATTTGGAAGACATGTTCCTGAGTAGGTGTAGAGGTGCACTGAGAAAGGATTTTTCGAAAATAAGCTCTTAAGACGGTGAAATGGGGTGTAAAAGCTTATGTGGATAAATGTATCAACCTACGTGTATCAACTTGAAACTCGGTGTAAATATTCTTCAAAACAAATAATAAAACGGAGATTCAAGGATTTTTTTAAAACTACCCTTAATTAGGGGTGCAACGGGGTGTTGAAGTTTGTGTAGGAAAACCGAATTCCCTGCGTTTATCTTAATGAAATTAGGAAGACGTGTTCTTTAAAGGGCGTAGAGGTGCACTAACCCGTGCGGAAATTGAGTTCGGGCTTTGATCGGGCCCATCTTAATTTTCCCGAATTTTATTAAGGCCTTAGTCTGGAAGCCGCACATGGGCCATCAGCGGCCGGTCACACTTTGCAATCGAGGGTCATTGAAGGCAACATAACCAGAGCCTTTAAAATTGCCTCAACGGTGCCTCATAAAAATTATTGCAGCTATATGCGTACGTGCGTGTGTGTGCACTGTGAAAATGAAATGTGTTATTTCAATACATTTGAGGCTTAGAATTCTGTCGCATATTTTGACACGTTTGATCCCGCGTTGCTCCAATGAACACACTGCATGCGTGTTGGTTCAAGGCATCACAGCTCGTCTACTAAACGTATAATTTAATTATTATATTTAATCGATCTCGATAATTATTATGCCACAAATTCTTTAGTCAAGCAATTTATATTGATTTGCCCCTATAATAAAAATGTCTAGTAGTATTGGGGAAATCGCTACTAGGAAATCTACAACGACTCCCCTTAAAGGCCTTTACTTGGTCTCCGTACTCAGACCATAGTTTTAGTCAACCTACCTACTTTACCATTCCTTAATAGGGGCCCGGTCCGGCTTTTTTACGGCAAACCCTACTATGGAATCCACAAATAATCCATTAAAGGCCCCGAATTGTATTAGGTATACTCTGCCAATTTCCCACACGGGAAGAAAGGATTAGCTTCTCGCGTGGCCAAGTGTGGGCTGTTCGAGAGTATCGAGTGCCAAAAACTTGAATGTGCTTGCCAAAGACCATAAATCATAAAATGTTGCCTACAGAACTATATTCCAAAGCCATATAGTTCTGTGCACAACAATGACATTGTATGATACTGGAGTTGCAGATCGGTTCTTTTACATTACTTCGTCAATAATTACCAAACCTTATCTACTTTTTTCACTCTTTGTTCATGTCCCCTCTGGATCAAATCTGAAAGTCCACGTGGACGAAGTCGCGGGCAAAAGGTAGTATTCGATGAAAATTGAGCAATGGATGAAGTGATAGGGTAAAAAAAATTATACTCTTTTTCAACGCTCCATTTCCACGTCATTTACACAAGCCTACAGTGTAAATGTGGAAAAATCCTTTGAAAGCTTTTGAGCCCGCACTCTTTACGATATTTTTTCGTCTCCTCTCCTTCTCATTTCTATGAACGACGAGACGTATCGCATTGTCTCGTCCTTTGTCTCATACCTGCTGCGACTATACGAGTGTCCCTAGCGTTCATTCTTTTTCATCCCTTTTTTCGCGGGTCTTCGATATACACACGGTAAGTCATCCTTGTTGGATAAAGATGACACATTGCTCGTCCTTGACAGCCGCAAGGACAATTCATTATTTGAAGAACAGTATGGGACACTCAACGAGGATCGTATGAGCCTTTCGGCTTGACAGCCTTTTGTTGGGCGTCATAAATTTCAACACGAATCTCAGGCGCGTTAAAACTCCCGGAGGCGTCGAGATTTTCATAAGGCCTTTTTATTACACCTACGGAGTCTGCAATACGATTTTTTTGAAAGGGAAGAGAACTTGTTTTTTTTTACCGTCAAAAGATGGTGATTCTATACGTATATACAGACGTTTTCCATAAAATACATACACGTGGAACGTATACATTTCGTATTTCATATTTTAATATGTTTCGCAGACAAATAACTTTCGCCATACGATTTTTTCATTGCCAAAAAAATGAGCTTTTGATCTAAACGCTGTTCCAGATTTTTTCAAGTTGGACATTTTTTACGGTACACTCCGAAATAAGAAGTTTTGCCTGCATGGTGATGGAAGTCTTTATGATATTCGCTGCTTACAAAAATAGGGTGTACTTTTATATTTTTTATTGTATCGAAATAAGAAATCGTATTTTCTTGCCACACTGGAAAATACGCAGTTGGATTCGAGACATTTTTTACAGATTTTTTTTTACCAATTGCAATGGTTGAGGAAGTACTCTGCTCGAATTTTGAGGGACGCGTAGGGCGCAGTTAGGGGGCTATGCCTATAACAGGGCAATCGCATTGACACCAACCTAATTTGCCAATGAAAAAATAATACCTCGTAGCATACAAAATGTATAGAAATCGATATTATTACTTTCAAATGAATTTGAATGAACGGTAGCAATTCGCTGTATTTACGTCTGTTTATGTTATCTCTGGAGCATGAATTTTTTAAAATATGGAATCAGTTTTCAAAAAACGTCTTCGCAGGAAAGGGAAGTTCGGTAATGAGGATGTGTTTAACCAGAAAATGTGTACGTTTCTCTCCTTGTCGGTCGCTACTCTCTAGATAATGCAGCTAACAGACGACTCTAGGCGCCCCCACCGTTCTCTCTGCAGAAAGAACGGTGGGGTTGAGACATGAGACAAAGATTGAGACGTGTCTCAATTTTTGTCTCCTTTCTCCACCCCAGCTATAACTCATGACAGGCCTGGTCTATCAGAAATAAATTTTTTTGCCGCGCCCTGACAGGTCGCAAAACGTTCAGGCCATTGAATTAGGTGCGGGGGTGGGGGGGGGGGGGGGGGGCTCTCAGCTTTGCAGCGCACCCTCGGTCAGTCTGCTCCGAGCATCGGTGACGTCAGGGTCGCTGATTTACAATTGGTGTACCCCTGTTTTGAGACCACGTCATGGCGGATACTTTCGAACAACGTTGGACGATCAAGTTCTGCACAAAACTTGACAAAACAGCTGCAGAAACTTATGAATTGCTCAAACAAGTCTACGAAGATTGTGGAATTGCATCGCCGCTACCTGGTTGCTGCATCGCGACAATGGGCCCAGCCACACGTCTCTCTCCGTCCGTGAGTTCCTGGCGAAGCATAACGTGACAACGCTGCCGTGGCCACCCTACAGACCTGACCTCGCTCCGGCCGATTTCTTCTTGTTCCCCGAGGTCAAGAATGTACTCAAAGGGTGCCGTTTTGACAGCATTGAGGCTATCCAAGCGGTTTTGACAACAGCTTTGAAAGAGATTCCCGTCGAGGCCTTCGAGGGGGCGTATCGGGAATGGAAGAGTAGGTGGAAAAAAATGTGTAGATGCTCATAAAGAGTACTTTGAAGAATCTTAACCCTTGTATAGATATTGTTAATAAATCTTTTTAAAAAAATCTATATTTCATGACTTTTGGGGCACACTATGTATATACCTCATAAAATATTCAATAAGCCACCACTTTTTTAACCTACTGATATTGGATTGTTTTTTACGTCATAATAGTATCCTCTACGATTTTTTTATCTCGATAATTGGGTAGTCAATCGTGCTGAAATTTTACACGTGCAAGTAAAATACCTTTCCACAAGTGTTATTAAAATCGCGAGGCTTCTCCAATTTTCTAAGTTCGAGAACCGCCTTTTTGTCAAACGTGGGTTTCTAGGATGGCTAGGAACAACTTGTCTTTGATCCGTGATTTGTTCAATCGAAAGATAATTCTTAAACCTGTTTCGGATATAGTTTTCTGTGGTACGTGAATCTATCATTTTATTTTCTTCAAAATCACGAATTCCAGCGAGGTATGGATCGATGGATGGATTCTTCCTCCAGTAATTGGACGTCCATTGTGAAATTTTTAAGTTTGCCGGTCCAGTCGATTCGCGGCAAGTTTCACAAATCTTTCATGGATATTTTTTCCGGGATCGTGTATCCTGTCGCATTAGTATAAATGTCCTTTGCTACTTACCTTCTTTGTGAGTCCGAATGCAGATCGTTGAAGTTGAGCTACGATCCATAAGTGTGAAGAGTGTTAAGGCGGCTCTGTTACAAACGTCTTACCTCCAGAAAGAAAATAATATTTGGGTACATTATAGATAAAGTACCCATGTTCACGTATGCAAAGTTTCAGTTAAGGTCAACGACTAAATAAGAGAGATATAAATTGTTAAACTTCGGATTTTGAACATAGGGTTTATGGAAGAGTCACTCTCAAAACGCTTGTATCATGTGAGGTCTTTACACTCATGCAACAGATATTGAGAAAAAACTACAGTAACGTTGATTAGGTCATGAGGATTCCAAATACAATAAAAAAGTTTTGGGTTAACGACTTATGTAAAAAGATATTTGATGTTAAAATGTCGGAATACTTGAAGTTCCGAGAGGTTTCGTGATCGTGTAAAGATTCGGTAGCGTAGCGGAAATCAGACGTTTTGTATACCTTAGTCGCGTATGCGCGCGAATTAAATCACCAGCTAACTAACCTTAGATTTGTTTGTTATTGACGTGTAGGTAAAACAATTGGATCCATCCTAATAAAATATCAAATTTGATTGATCAATGAAACCTGTCATGTATTTCTTAACAATAATATAAAATAAAGTTGTATTTCAGAGCAAACAGGCATCTTTTAAATATAGTCTAAAATCTTTGAAAAAAAAAACAAAAATTTCGTTTACAATAACAAATTCAAATTACGCGACGATCCGCGGTCAGCTCGGTGCCATGAGTACGACAGAGAAATCGAAGGAGAAAGTTAGATGGAGAATTGCAATGTTGTCGTACTTCTCTATGCAGTATCGTAACGTAAAATTGGGCCAATTTTACAGTATTTATTGATCGATGTACAGCTAATAAGTTTTGTATAAAATTACCAATAATACGTTTATATCCAACTGTATTATGACAAACATGCGAATTATTAAAAAAACGGGGGGCACTGCTTATACGCCCTTCGTGACGGAGCCTCCTAAAGGCGATTATAAAAACGGTTGTTAAAAGTTCCTCAGATAATCATTCGCAGTCTAAGGAAATAGGCGGTTGAATCAGCTATGGGAATCCAGCACATTAGGAAAATTGCCAACAACGTTGTGACTGATGATATCTTGTATTTTAACGCAACCCTGCGTAGTCATTATGCTATAAGCAAGGATGTATAATAAAGCTAATTGACCCAGTTACCGACGCAAAAATGATTCGGCAAAATGTTCCACCCAGTACAAAAGTAATTAGCCTTAAAAAAAAAAAGACGGGTAAAGCCAATTAGCCAATGAATAATTTGCAGACTGATAATATTAACTCGCAGAACCTTTTTAGCGTCTTATTCGTACGAAAAATAGCAATGCTTCTAATACATTTTTTGCTTATCGGTCATTATTTTTGTTATCATTTTAATTAACAAAAGCTATTTACTTAGAACCTTCACTTCAATTTAAAAAAAAAACCAATCTGCGATCAAGATGCAATAAAATCGTGGGGTATCTATCGAGGGCTGAGAAGGTTAATTACTGTTTTATAAATATTGATATACATGCACTTAAAAGTAATTAATTGCTTACTTCATTGGAATTGAAGATTCGAACTGATGCTTTTTTGCATTGATCCAATTTTTTCTGGTCCCTGACAAGAAAGCAATTCGAACTCGACACACCGATCAATCGTCATTGCTTACGTTGCCTCTTCTGTCATCATCGTTAAAGAACGAATTACACTGTTATCTTATATTTCAATCCATTTTGATATGTCTTCAACGTTATTTTGGCAGCTTATTTGGCCATATTGGTTTTAAAAAAATCAGTCTAATTCTACCAATATATACATAAGATAAACTTCAGCGTCGAACTATATCCGTTGGGTAATTACAAGATTTTCAGCTTATATAAAAAGGCTGGTTACTTTTTATTGATTTTATTCCATATTACTTTTTAAAATGAATTAAAAAAATAAATAAAGTCAAAATTAGAAATAAAAACACATTCTATAAATTCTTCATAAAATTTGGGATACTTGCTGTAATGTTTGGGAACAAAAATGCCCTTTCTTGTTTTTAGAATGCACGGTATTTGTGAGACATTTTATACACTACGCGAAATTTTCTTTAATGTTGTTGCGCCACAAGATTTGTGTGATTTTTGAGAAAACAAGATTCAGAGGAGAGAGATATTTCAACCCGCGGTAGGACTGAGAGTATCTTAATACAAGAAAACCGTCACGTACTAATTCCTCAGCGATCCATATAGCTGCGAGAGTGAACACGGAAAATCAGTCTCGCCGGCTCAGCTTTTCTCCAAAATCTCAACCGTGACAATAAATATTATCCCGACTGGTGTAAGCTCGTTTCTACACATTCCACTTCATCGCAAAGTGTGAACTGTCTTATAGAAAATTCTTGGTTCGAAATTTGTTATCAATGTTTCGTGTCTCTCGTCGAGGGTATAGCTGTGTCTCGAGAAGATTTCTAATTGGCGATATCGAAAGGTGTGTATTTACCTTTACGATTTGAAAGATTGTGATAGATTTGTGAAGATCGTTTGTAAGTTATCATCGAATAAAAGAATTCAAGTGTCATAATCAAGGATACAGTTGATGATAGAATCGATTTCCTGACTTCTGTTATATTTATACGTATATGAAGTAACATCTCAAATTTTTCCAAAGCATTTTATGCGAAATTGTAGATGATATTTGATGTTGCGCAGGTCATGGCGCGCAATTTTTGTCGCCGGGCGTGTATTTTTCTCAGAAACTACTGGGCCGATCGACTTGCAATTTTGCACGCATGTAGAGTACATGTCGGGATATCGTTCGGCCCTTCATTTTTTTTTACTGCTTTGTAATTTTAATACCATGTTTCTGGGCCGCGAGAAGTGAAAATTGTATTGTAAAAATGAGAGTACTCTTTTTCAAACGCCTCCATTTCGAAAATTTATCCTGAAATTTTTTATTAGAGGGATGATCGATAACCACATTCGTAGAGAATATAATTTTAAAAATCATTTGTTCCAGATGACCAGGACGGCCGTAATCACAACGCACGACGATAAAATAATTTCGCAACATGACTTGCGCAACATCAAATATCATGCACAATTACGAACAAAATACTTTGGAAAACTGATTATGTTACTTTAAACATGTATAAATAGAACTGTGAAATACTAACACTCTAGATTTAACCGTTTCTCTAAATTGAATTCCCAAAAAATTACCTTGAGAATGAGTGTTCACACTAGAATACGGCCTTAACCCTTGGTACTTACCCTGGGTAGAATCGATCCGTCGATCAATTTTTGGCTTAAATATATAATTATTCCCTGCTTCGAATGGGACTGTATTCACCATCTTACCTAGAGTTTAAAGTATCCTCATACCATAAAATTTATCCTCTTCACATGTCGGAATAAATACCGTTTTTGGAACGCGTACTATGCTACTATTTTTTTCCAAAAGTAGCATATCTAAAGAGCATCACTTCCAAATTTTAGATAAAAATGTTGAGAATTCACGGAACTATGATTTTTTTTAGCGAAAAAGTGTATTTTTTGCCTTTTCACCTCTTTATGATTTTTTTTTAACATGTCGCCATATTATTTCTTATAAATACATTTTTCGTACATCATCTAGAAAGTTCAAAGTATGTTCCGTTATTTTTTTAACCACTTCGGACGGATAGTTTGGTCAGAATGCTTTTTTGAAAACTGACTGGATAGAATCGACCCAAGTGTGACCACCGTGATTGAATTTGGAAGTGTGACCACGGAGGGTTAACATTTTTATTATATTGCAAGATTCGCATCAAAATTATCGTACAGCTTTTTCTATGTCGCCAGTGTGTAAGAGCCTAACTTCAATGATAAATTGCTCAACAATTATGCAGACGAATGACTTGAAATTTTTCACGTAGTCGTAACACCTGTTCACAAATATCCTCAATAAATGTCAGAAAATTCTTAAAATTACACGACAGTTGAGCAACCTCCTTAAAGTTTGCGGTCCGTTGCAGATAAATTAAAGATACGAATGGCGGCGTGGATTCGAGAAGCTTCATTTCTTGGACATCTCTTGCAGGGAAATCCACTTCAATGATGTGCCAGGTATTCGTCTCAAGGCGCTAAAATTTGGTAAAAAACTGAGTCGTTTGGATATTCGACTTCTCGCAATGTAATATCCAGCCTTTTTTGTATAATCCAGTTACAATACTCGTCATCTTGCCATGCTCATTCGAGCCGATAACAAAATCAGTTCTATTTTATTTTCTCGCTAGGTTGCCACATCGAACGGTCTATAAAAGCGTCAAGCGAAAAAATACTACGTTTGTGAACGAAGCGGGTAAACCCGGAGGACGTGAAAAAGAAAACGCGTAATCATTCCAGAAAATTAGAACTTGGGCACCAGAAAAGGATAGATCGAGGTCGCTAAAGAATTGCACAAAACTATAGAGGAGAAACCGTCGTTTTATTACGTTCTAATTTTTTTGTTTTTTTTTTTCAATTCGGACTCTGTCGTTTATGAATTTCGAGAGCTCGCTGAAATTTAAATTGCCATTGTCTTTCCGTTTGAACTGAAAAAAAAATGAGCCATTTTCTTCATTTCCTCATTCAAATGTAGTTAGTGTTTGGATTCCTGAAATTCCGTTAATCGAATAACGACCACTGGTATACCTTGATATCCCATGGTATCAAAAGCGAACAATAAACATGAAATGTGTTGCACTCTTAGCTGTAAAATATTTTCGAAAATTCCGAATCTGCTTGGTTCATTTTTACTTCCTTCCTTACAATAATCGTACTCTTAGGATAAAGTGGTTTCCTCAAATGAGCTTTCGTATAAAGAACCATATTGTATATTAAAATTGATCGTAACGAACCTACAGAACACGGAAGAACAAGTTCGATGTCTGGCACTCAAAATGTAGTTTTTATAACCGGTTGTTTTTTTTGTCAGCGTTTCAAGATATGGTCGAAATTTTCGCCTCGTGAAAACCTTCAAATGGACACCGGTCTATTGAGGAAACGAGAATCCGTTCAATATATTCGTTGTCAATATACTTCTTCGTTACACTTTCGATGAAATGTGAAATTTGAGCTTTATTTACAACTTGCGTGTATCGTAGTGACGGTAACGTCACCATGAAGCTCGAATGTTCCCTCATTGGCATTTCTTACTCTACTGAAATTACGCCGACTATGGTTATATAATTTATAGGTACGTTTTATCTTATACATACTGCATAGTACAGTCATTTTACTCATATTTACATCATTGACAGAAAACGCGATTATGTATATAAACACAAGCAAACAGAGAAGAGAGAGAGAGAGAGAGAGAGAGAGAGAGAGAGAGAGAGAGAGAGAGAGGTGATTCATGAAGGACGACCGAATGAGTCCAGAAAAAATGACTAAATACAAATTTGCGAACAATTTTTTGGAAATTGGGGAAACTTTGCAAATACCCTTATATATATTAGGCATTCCACGCCATTTCACCTAGCCTAGACCTAGCCGGGACCTTGGGCATTTTTTATTTTCCTGATCTTTTTTCTGTAAGATTGACCTCATAAAAGGAATATCCACACCAATTTTTAGATATTTATCTCTTCTCTTTTAGGAGTTATAATTTTCCAAAAAATGTCGATGTCGGAAGTTTTGGAAACGTTTAAACGCTGATAACTCCTGAACTAATTGAGATATCGACAAATGTCATTATATATTTTTTTTTTATTTTAAAGTATAATTTCATGAGAAAAAATATGAATCATCAATGTCAACTTTTTTGCTTTTAAAGTGAAAACTATTTTTTTTAGATGATTGCCATTTTTCATTTTTGTTTTAATTTTCTAAAATAGAGTAACGCCATTCCATGATTTTTAAGACTGTCTCATCGTGGGCCCATTTTTCCTTCTATTTTTTTTTCGAATTAATCATATTTTTTTCAGAAGAGTTTTATCATTTTTATCTCCAATAATGCTATTAATGATTTTGTGATTTCTAATTCTGCTTCGAAAGGCTTGAAACGGTTTATTTTTTATTTGTGCCGGATTTAACGAAAAAAAATTATTTTTCATTCAAAATCGATTTTTTTTAAATAAGAAATAATTATTTTTCGTTAAATTCAGCACAAATAAAAAATGAACTGTTTCAGGCCTGTCGGAGCCGAATTGTAAATCACAAAATCATTAGCAGCATTAATGGAGATTAAAATGATACAACTCTATTCCAAAATATATAATTAATTCGAAAAAAAATAGAAGGAAAAATGGGCCCACGATGAGACTATTCTTAAAAATCATAGAATGGGTTACTCTATTTTACAGAATTTTTTGAAAAAAAAATAAAAAATGGCAATCATTAAAAAAAAAATAGTTGTCACTTTAGAAGCAACAAAACGTTGACATTGATCATTGATAATGTTTTTCATATTTTTTAACGGAAGTATACTTCAAAATGAATAAAAATGATCTATTGACATTTCTCGATATCTCAATTAGTTCAGGAGTTATCAGCGTTTAAACGTTTTCAAAACTTCCGAAATCGACTTTTTTTGGAAAATTATAACTACTAAAAGAGAAGGGATAAAAATCTAAAAATTTGTGTGGATATTCCTTTCATGGGGTACAATTTTACAAAAAAAAATCAGGAAAATAAAAAATGATCGGGGTCACGCTAGGCTAGATGAAATGAAATGGCGTGGAATGAATGCCTCATATATATAATCAACGCATTTACCAATTTCTTGCCGCAATTTCTCTTTTACGCGATCCGTTAATTAGCATTAATGAGTAGAGGGATATGGAATATTACTGTTCACTCCGGCTATTCGCTCAAAGTTCGCTTGAACCAGACTGCAAGAGACGTCTGCATGGTGAATACCGTAGAAAAGTAAAAATATTTAACAGAATGTTGTAGCTATATATTCTAGCAATAATGATTAGGAATTTCGATAAAAACTACCAGTGTTTAAATTTATAAATCTGACTGTACAATTCGATATTAACTCACCGAGTGCACTCTAGGTTATTATAATTCCAAAATTTATTTGCCTTTTTCTTCGTCTCCGAACGCGTTTTGTGTTACATATGTTTTTCAAATATTTACCCGTTTGACCTTAAAGTTGAAAATAACGACATCAAATCACTGGCCTACATTGTGTATAAAAAAAAGTGTACGTATAGTTTTTCGAGAAATTTTAAGTCTACGATAGCCAATTTGACGCTATGTGCACTCCAAGATTTACTAGGGACATGTGCACTCGAAGGATTAACATGTTATCCTTCGAGTTACACCACCTAGGCGCTCGGAAAAATCGGTATAAGAATAATTTTTAAAAAACTTGACGCGACTGTTAAATATATAAAACAATTTTTATTTTTTACAAATACACAATAGTTTTATAAAAAATAAAAAAATAAACGAACGAAAAAAGATGTAATGGCGGAGATATAAGTCTAATAGGACCTTCTTTTCAACAACAAAATATCTCGAGATCTACCCAGCCGATTGTGATCAAATGTATATAACATATTTTTGATAATGTTGTCTAGGATTTAGCGTAGAATTTTTCTTATTGGATGCCGCATTCATTTTTTATTAATGTCTAAAACCCCAAATTTTTGTAAAAACCAGATTTTTTTAACAGTTGTTATTAAAAAAAAAAGTTTCCTTATGCTACACTTGAGCTATTACCTTTCATTGCAAAAAATAAAAAATAAAATTTCAGTCGCTACCTGACCGAGAAAAAAATTCCACCATCGGCAAAAAGATTTTCAAAAGAGGTTTCTACTAGACGTCTTATATGTACGCAATCTTTAATTTTTTCAAAAATTTCTTCACAAAACCATAATGTATTTGTGAAAAATAAAAAATATTTTATATATTTAATAGTGCCGTAAAAAAAATATATATATATTTTATACCTATTTTTCTGGGCGCCAATAGTAACGCCTCAAGGATATTTGCTGCGGATGAAGTTTGGCGTAATTGCAGCCTCGTCGCGAAATGATCGGAAAGGGTTTGAATATTGACTATCTTCTTCAGCAATATTATGCAAGTTGTGTCATTCAAGCATCATCTACACATGTAATTTTTACCACAAAAATTTGGCACCTTTTTCACAAGCTCATCTCTCCCCGTATGGATGCCACGAATTACGTGTACAATTATTGTTTAATCAATTACACAGTTTTGGACATTCCGGAATTATCACTATTCGTAATTCGGTTAGTATTCGCGGACATAAAGTCCAGAATTACTAGTTATACAGAAAAATGTTTCTTCGCTTCGTCGATTCGATCTTTATACAAACGATTGATCGTTACGGTCGTATCTTTGGTGTTTCGGTAAAAAAAATGCCACCGCTTCATCAAGCCTGTGAATGAGTTTCAGAGGATTCATATTCTCGTTGTTTTCCTGATGAACTTTTGCCGATTGGTCGCTTTCTCCGGTGAGGCGACACTGCTGAGAATACTGGGAGAGAGGTCGACCATTTTAAGGCCAACGTTTGACGAACTTCACGATGGCTTCCCAATTGTGTTCTGTCTGGTGATGGTGTGCGTAGTCGAGGGACTGTCGTGGGCCGAACTCAATCTTACTACCGAGCTATGAGGCACGTTAGTGGTTTGGCCATTGTCATGCAGGGCCTTGTCACCTCCTGTACAACCCATTCTGAGACCTCTGCCTGGTCCACGATTGTTGCAGACAAACAATTCGCGCATGCCTTTGCGAAAGTTGCGCGAAAGGAAAGCGTACAGCAATGGATTCAGGCAGGAATTCATGTACGATATGAGGAATGTTGAAAGGGTGAATATCGTACTGAAATCTGAACTACTGTCGTAATTTGGATCCCAGTGTAGCCACATTATTCGAGCTTGTTGTGGCAAGTTGCAAACGGCAAACATTATTACCACGGCTATCAGCATTCTGTAAAATAAAAAATAAGAAATTTTCGATTAACTCACCGATACTTACTTTGGCTGGATCCTATTTCTGGAAATACAGGACTGAACAAGAGGATTTTTATCGTTGCTAATGACTTCGCTAGAGTATCGATCGCTTGAAGTTACTTGAGGATGGAAATTACAGGTTTCTTCAATTATATTGAGGATATACAGTGAGTAAAGAAAGTATTTGAATACCGCGTGTTTTTCAAATTGTTCTACGAAAAAAAAAATGCTTTGGCATTTGATTTTTTTTCGAAAATTTTTGTCGAACATTTTATTTTTCTTCGAAAAAAAAACAATGCCAAAGTATTTTTTTTCGCAGGATAATTTGAAAAAACACGCGGCGTACAAATACTTTTTTTACCCATTGTACTTATGATTGCTCCGCCAACAGCTTGCGACAATTCTAAGTATAATATATTAGAACGTATTACGAGAGGCCATTTAAAAAAAATATGAAATTCGCAAAAAATTGAGAAAGTCGAAAAATTAAGGGTGTATTTTAGTGTAGAAATTTGAAAAAAAAATAGTTTTTCTTGCATTTGCTTAAAGTATAGACTCTTAAGAATAGGTCCTCAAAAAGAAATTTAAACACCCTCAATATTTACAAAGTTATAGCGATTTAAATACGAGCCTAGATTAGGAACAACCGGTCCGAGACATGAACTTCAGAAGCTTCTGAGGAAGCTACTGCTCACAGGGAACAACAAGCTTCAGAAAATCATAATTTCGAAGTCGAAGAAGGCATACTTTACGAGGTAGAAATGGTCCATTAATATAACTTAAGTATAACATGCCATTATACCACTTAGATAGTTTGCAGTTGTCTGGATTGTACTCAAAACTTTAAATGGTTTTTATTTCGGAACTACTTTTTTCAACCTGGTTGACATCAAATCTCAAGTTCTATTTAACCGATTGACTTCAAATTTGGTCTGGACCTTCAGTATATATCCCTCGATTGTCCCTACCACGGGTATTGCGAAATTATTACTATTAACCCCTTGACTGTTAGTGACACACATGTGGGCAGAAAAAAGTCGTGTCACTTTTGTGTCGTGACACATATGTGGGCATTTGAAAAAAAAACATGTTTTTACTACATCGATTTGACTGTAATTTGGTCAACCATCATTTTTGAGGTTGTTGAATCCGAATCTGAAATCGAATTTCCAAAATTGAAAATGGCAGATCCAATATGGCTGACGCAAATTCGAAAAATAGTTTGATTCCGACGAAAATGAGTATGCGATGGTTTTTGAGGTCGCTGAATGCGAATCTGACATCGAATTTCTGAAATTCAAAATTCTCGAATAGATATGAGAAAAGGGATAGCGATGGAGTTAATCTGCGACTGAGAGCGTGTGGAAATACGGGTATTAAGCCAAATGAAGCCCGTCTATTTCAAGTGTAAGTGTTGTGTCTTTATTTCCGTGACCCAGAACCCTATGCGAGACAAAAAAAATTCACGCTAGATATTTATATTATTTATATTATTTTTTATATTATGTTAGATATTTTCTCGCACTTAGGCGCTCAAATTCAAATCAACTCAATCAAATCAAAACTGAAATTTTCTCCCGCCATATTCGATCCGCCATTTTGGATATTAAAAATACGATTTCAGATTCGTATTCAGTGACCTCAAAAACCACAAGGTACTCACTTTCATCGAAATCAAACCATTTTTTGAATTTGCGTCCGCCTTATGGATCTGCTATTTCGAATTTTGGACATCTGATTTCAGATTCGGATTCAGCAACCTCAAAAACCGTAATACTGAAATTATAGGACAAATTTATGAAATTTTTTTTCCAACACAAAAGTGGCACGAAAATCTCATTTTCGATGGACTGCTAAAGGGTTAAAAAGAAATTCCGACTTTGAAAAAATGGGGCAAAGAATTAACGTTTTTCAGATAGTCGCTGTTAAATTTTGTGTTCTCTTTGGCACTTGCTATACTGACATTCTCATCGATCAAGAAAATTGATTTTATTTCTGTTTCAGATGAATGGGAGCTTTAGAATCGCGTCAACTACGTCAACTCTTTTTTTTATCGCCATATTTAGAAGGCCATAACTTTTTCAATGTTTTTTTTTGCACAAGACTTTTTTTCTAAGTTCTTGAAACACCAATAAAAAGACTAACAAATGAATAGTAAAAATATATATATTTTTTTATGAAGCCTGAAAAAACGCCCGAAATTTAGGCCTTTGAACTAGAATACCCCCTTCAGAGAAAGCTGTATACTAGGCAAAAGCGACAACCTTGATTTAAATGACGAGAAATACATTTTTATTAGCAATTGTTAAGTAGTTTTCTTCAAATATATTATTTTGACCTTAAAATATTGAACACAGTAACCTTGTATCATTATTGTTATTAAAAGTCGAAATTATGGTCAAGTTTCAGATTTTAGTGGGATACAGCAGTGCCCATAAATAGTAAACGATTGGAACGTTTGGTTACGATTGTACCTACGACAAACCCGTAGGATTATTATTTACCTGATGACACCGCGGCGGGCTCGTAACGCATTTTTACTCGATGCCTGGACATGATGGACCCTGCCGTTTCTTTCCCTCGCAACGAGGCCAGGCCTCCCGAATGCGGCGCTACTCTTCCAAAGTCCGACTGCTATTTTGGTGTAGAGACAGCACATAAGTATCAACGGAATTAGATAAAGCAGTATGAGGTTGACCGCTGCGAGTACATTTTTGTTGTGCTTTTTGATGTTTGCGATGCACATGACGTCGACGCTGCCGGAATTCAATTTGTGGGCGATGGTCTCGACGTAGATAAATTTCGGGGCTGCGTAAATAGCAGCGAGTACCCACACGACCCCGACTATGGCTCGTAAACGTCCTCGGGTTCTCATCGAACGGCACTTTATCGGGTGGACTATCGCGAGATATCTCTCGGTGCATACAACCACCAGAATCATTATGCTAGCCGTATAGGACAATGCGTTCACGAACATGTAAGTTTTGCAAAGAAAATCACCGAGTGGCCAACTCGCCATTAAATAATTCGTCAAAGTTTGATAAACGCAAAAAATTCCCACGCAGAGATCGGCAACCGCGAGATTGGCGAGAAAAAAATTGGTGATGCTTCGCAACTGTCGTGAAAATGTTACCACTAGGATGACCACCAAATTACCTGAAACAAAAATGGGAATATAAATTCCGAGAGATTCTTCTTTCGTCGGTATTAGTTACTCAAGCTGATGAATTTTTATTGCTTAGAGTTATTTCGCGTGATCGGATAATTGATTAATCATTATATTATTAATTATTATATTAATTATACGATTAAGATTCGTGCCAAAGCTTGCAAGATTTTCCAAACGTTGCTCAATTTACATAACCCTAATTTCAGAATAACGGACGTATCTTCAAAATGATTATCAATCTTATTGAGACTATGTATATTTGGCACTGATTCTATAATCCTGGGATAATTATATAATTAAAGTGGCGGAATTTCGATGTAGCGTAATCCTCATGGGTGGCGATATATAGGTTAATGGAGAAAATTGCTCCGTTTCAAGTGAATTAATGGCATCGCTCGTGTTGAACAATTTCATACGATTTTCAAGTTATAGTAACAATATCAGCGATATAATGTTTGTGAGACGATACGAAGGTTGCAGGCAACCGGAATAAATCATACTCGATTAATTGAACAAGAGCATTATTGCCCAAATTACTTTGGGAACTGATTCGATAATCTGCTGAGCGGACAATTGAAACATGTCACTCGAGACTAAACGAGCGATCTTTTAATTGCCTTACTATTGACGAAAAATGTCTTTTGGTGACTAAATTCGTTATTGGAGATGCCAACGAATGATTCATTGAAAAAAATGGCATACTAGGCTATTTTGAGAATTATTTATTCCATCAAACTAACGAATACGCGGAATAATCAATTATTTTTATTTTCTTCGGCCACTTGTGCATGAACAATTTCGTTGATCCAAGTGATTTGTTTTCTCTATGAACTGTGACCCACTTTCGTAGCAAAACTACAAAGACGTACCTACAAAAAAATAATTTATTTCACTCGGTACGATAATGGACGTTTTACGTACGCGTGGCGTGCGTAAAACCCCCATTCTCACACCTCGTAAAATAAAATTTCGTACAACAGACGACGAAAAAACTTTTTCTAATCTCGTGTGATTGCAACACTCGTTAAAAAAAGTTTTTTCGTCCTTGTATCATAATGTACTATTTCACAAGAAAGCGTGATGAAAAGATACCATGGATTATAGTGCACACAATGAGATAAAAACAGGGAAACCCGGTATTCCAAACGTCGAAATAGAAACCAGGTCAACAGGTCGTGGCTTTTTTTAACTCTACGTCCCACCATCCGTATATTTTTTTAATTTAAATCTGTGCGAGCAATCCAGGTGAAAAAAGTATCGTGGATTTCTTGGAAAAATGAAAATTAGGAAAGTGCAAGCAAATATGATACAATAGATATCGGAATAGCTGTAGACCAACGCAATATATATATATATATATATATATATATGTTCTTTCTCATTTGACTTTACTTTAAACTTCGCTCACGATTTCTTCCTGTAAATGGAATAGAGCTTTTGTGCGACGAGGTGAGGAGCGGCGTTGCCACAACTTCGATAGGGTATACCCATAATGCACTGCGTTAATGTAAAGCCGGAAGTCAACGGTGAATCAGTTGTGGCTGCGGGAGGGATAATGCGATTGTCTCCTCGCATTGAGAGGCTTAGTATCGAAGTTACGTTTCCACAAGAGAGCAGCTGTTGGTTATTCAAATCCATATATACGGAGGTTTTCAAGCTTGACGATGTTTCGCCACCTCCATATTACGAGATTAACTTATTAAGGGCTTTCACAGTCACTTTTCATAAATTTTCCCACACCATCACGCCATCGTCGAATTTCATGGATTTTCATCGACGAATCTTTCATCATAACTTAAGAAATAATTGGTTCATCCTAGTAATTAATGTTATCTTCTCTAAAATAGGTCATCGTGAGGTCGACTTTTGGAAAGCCATTTGAATCTCGTCGAGAATTAAAAAAAAGCTTGCACACTACTTTCTCATCTAGGCTAGTCGGTTTTTCAAAATTGACCTACTCATAGAAGATGCTTTCGAGCGAGGAAGCAATGCGCAATTATCTAATTTGGACATTTTTTCCCATCAGTGTATTGTAATAGTGCGATGTCAAGTGTTAGACAGAGATGGGTAATTGATCATTTAATTACTTCGTAACAGATTACTCAAGTAATTAGTTACCACATATGCCTAGTGTAATTAATTACTATGTAACTTCATTAACAGTTAATCTAATTACAAATTAATTGATTATATATTAATTCGAATAAACCGGTTTGTTAATTAATAGCTAAAAAATATTTTGATTTTGTAGTTCAAACGAGACATAATTTATCACTTTTTTTATCCAACTTTAGAGGATAAAATGATATTTGCTCCTATATTACACCATAACTAGTAACAAAGTAATTAAATTACAAAGTATTTGAATACATTTTAATCAGATTACTCTGTAACTAAATACATTATAACAGATTTCATAATATGTCCTGAATAGTTACAATTAAAAAGCAATGAAATACAGTTCAATGAGATTATTTTGTAATTCAATTAGTTTGTAACCAGATTAATAATTGAATTACATTGTAATTTAGGTATGCCCATCTTGGATGTTAGTGACCATCGCTATGCCAAATATAAACTTTGTACCACCACTTTGTGTGTACAGAAACTCATCCATACGTCTTTATTTGTGGGGAAGTTATAGTAAACAAAACGGTTTTATGAAAATTCAAAATCCTCTAATGTCCGTTTCAAAGGTTTTTTAAAAGGGTTTTGAAAGGGCGAAAATCACATTACGGATTCAACCTGCATTGATTGATTTAATTAATCAATGCAGGGTGCATTAATAATCCATTCCTCTCCTAATGTGAATCCCGAAGTCTAAAATTTTGAGATCGTTGAAACATAAAAGCCATATCTTTATAATTTCCGTATAAAAAGCAGATATCAAAATAACGAGATATGACAAAAAACGAAAAGTTACAGCGCTAAGAAAATGTTTTTTTAGGATTAAAAATTCCGTAAAATCGGAAATATATCACGACTTTTCACTAAATTCATTTAGAACATAGTTCCTCCGTTAAACTATTGAAGTGCAAACATTGTGCCAGTATGTTGAAAACTCTAGAAATTGTTGCGTGTACAAAAAGCTCCGTACATACACACACATGCTCTCTCTTAATGAAATTTTTCGATGTTTTGAACATATTTCAATTAGAATGGCAAAAAATAAATTGTCACGAAAACAAAGCTTCCTGTACGAGGAAAAAAAACTGATATATATAGATATGCATATATTAGTTTGCTTCGGTATAGAAGCTTCGGTATCGTAATTTTTTTGTTTTTTTTTTCGCGATTTCGATGGAGCTGCGTTCACAATGTGTACATGTGTATATAAATATATAAGGTGCTCCACTAGAATGTGGAGAAATATTGTTGCGAATTTGATACGAAAGTCGAATGCGGCCACATGGGAGTACCGATCACCAAGCCTATCTCGTAGGACGGAAAGAATATACGAGCAGACGGAAAGAACCGAGTGAAAAATCCGCATCGAAAAGTCTCTACTGGTTTCTGGGTTTAATCGAATTACGCCCACGCGAGCAGATCGTTCATACTAGTTATTGATTGCGTTCGGATTTTATTGACTTATCGAAAAAAAAAATGTGTCTCTTGAATTGCTACGGGACCCTAACCCTGTTACGTTCAGCCCTATTTTGGGAAGTCAGACAGCGTCGTTTTTCAGTTCAGATCAAATAATACAAACGTTCATCAATTCCTCAAATAATACAAACCTGAAATCCATCGATGCAAGTGCTATTGTTTTCTTTAAGATAGATTTATTTCAATAAATGTGGCCCATTTTTTATCAATGACGATCGAAAAGACAACCCAAACAACCTGTCATATTTTAAGAATTACGAGGGTCATTTGAAAAGTTTCCGATCTTTTTAAGTAAAACACATATTTCGAAGCAAAACAAAATTTATTTCTCGACGTAGTCTCCTTTCAACCCGATACGTTCGGCCCAACGCTTCTTGCAAGGTTTCAAATAGTTATAAAAAATTAAGGCCACTCTACGATTTTCCAAAAATCGATTTTCTTTTGTTAAAAATGTACCTTAATTCCTATGAAATTATATTCCAAAAGATTATGGGTGTGAAAAATTTCTAAGTACTCGATTTTTGAATTCTAGCGCAACCCATCTTGATTCATGTCGTGTCTTTCTGCTAAATTTAAACGCGTTTATCTCAAAACTAAATTTTTTAATTCGGTCGGACTCATAACGCAAACAAATTTCAACCGATTCACTTGAAATTTTAACTGTATATTTAGAATTACATTTTCTGAGGCACGACGTAGGATTTTTTTATTATATTGCATAGTTCCTTTTTTATGAACAATTTTCTGACGATTTTCTCATGGCATTTTATACTTTTTGTTTTAGAAATGCGCTATTTTGACAAGAAACAATAAATCAAAAAAATTCTACGTACTTCTATAGCTATTTTTATATATAATCGAAAAAACTTTAGTAGCTCATCATAAGTAAAAAATGATAGGAGCTGTTGGTCCGGCCGTTGACCTTCCAGAAATATAGGCGTCTTCGGAAAAATGCTGCACAGTCGCCATTTTTACATGTATCGCTGTGAGAAAATAATTCTTTATATTCAATGACGTGCATAATAAAACCCCTATTTTGTAATTCCGATTTATTTTATGGTTTCGCTGAAAAGTAATCACAAAATATGCCCTTTTTTGGCTTCTAGAGTGGCCTAAGGCTTTAATTGTCGAAATCCGAAAAATATTGGCTTTCATCTCGGCATTTGATTCATTTTTGTCCCTCCGAGATGTATTTTTAAAATTGGGGAAATACAAAAGGGTGCGAAAGCAATTCTCGCTGGCATCATCTTTCGCTGGCATCATCTTTACGAAACTTGTAGTTTCGGAACATTAAAATTAGGAATTTTAAACCGTCGGAGCATTCGAAGTTCGAAATTTCAACCCGGCCCTAGCACGCGGTTAATTTTCACATATATACATCTTGATGTAAAATCTTGAGCACCCGTTCAGATGATATCCCATAAGCCCCAGCAATATCCTTAATAATCAATCGACGATCTTTTATCACAGTTCGATGCACTAAATCGACCATTTCCTCAGTTTTAGCGGTTTCCGGGCGCCTGGAACGTTTCTCGTCTAAAATGCTCGTACGACCACGTTTTTACTCAGTCACCCAATATTTGACCGCTGTATATGAAGGGAAGGCTTCACCATATATCGAGTCTAACTCATCTTTTATTTCCTGATTCCTTGAAGGGTTAGTGTATGGGCCTGGAATCGCTGATTGATCGGTAAGTCACTAAAATTTATAGTTTTATCGTATTGAAACTTTAAACGCGATTATCTCGAAACTATTGTACATTTTCAAAAACTGCTTACACTTTAGCTCAAAAAGTTATTGGTCGATCTTGCTGAAATTTTGAGAGGTTTCTGTCTATGGTATTACCGGAAGGATGAACCTAAAGTTTTATGGATATCGCGTCGATAAATAATTTTTTTGGGGTAAAAACTGTCGAAAAAATGGTCGAAAATTTGAACTTTTGGTTAAAAAGACTGCGTAATTTCCAATTTTATACTTTTTTATAATTTTATAGGTTTATCCTTCCCTTACGTGTGTCAGTAAACGAAAAATATTTTTGTTTTCTGTTTCAGATGAACAGTAAAAATGTGAAAAATTGAGCATTTTTTTACGGTACAGGAAAGACGCCTGGGGAAAAAGGCTATAACGTCGCCATTTTCTTTTGTAAAAAAAATGTTTTTGAGCCCTTTAAACCAATAATAAAATCACATTAAAATTAAAAAATGATGGGATTATTTCATCGCCCTTAAAAAAATTCACAAAAATGGCTCATTTTCGGGCGTCTAAGGGGTTTTCACCCCTTAATGTACGGTATGGGCTCCATTTATTGAGTGATAGGTGGTTTTTGTATACAAACAACGATGATGTAAGCAGACAAATACGTTGATCCTCCCCTGGTGCAGCCCTGCTGCGGTTAATGTGTTCGCGGTGGTCGATTCGGGTACCGCTGGTTTCACGTTGATTGCGATAGTCATAAATTTCCGGAATTTGAGGGGTGGAATAATAACCGGTTTTTGGGTGACGATAATAACACTAAACGTGCTTCAATTGTAGTACAGCTCGATACGATCGCACATACACGCATACATACTTGTTACAGTTATTACAGTAGCGGAGGGTTTCACCTTTTTGGCAACGTATCAAAAGCTCTGAAGATCTTCTCATAAAGTAAACGTTCCCATTTGCGTCCAAGATTCGCATGTGTGTCCCGAAAAATAAAATAAACTTCTGACTGCTAAAAATGTATTTACTTGGAAACAAATTTGAAGAATTATTGGAAATTGTTTATTCAATAAATAAAATGGGTGTTTGTCAAAGGACCGAAAGAATTTTAAAAAATCATATAAAAAGGCACGAATACAATAAATATATGGATGAAGTTGTAAAAACACACAAATGTTGGTAAAATCGGAAAAAGTCTCCATACTTATTGAATCAATATTGAATACATTTTTCAGTATATATTAATAATTGGTCGTACATCAATAGAGGAATATACTCAATTCTCAAGTAAGAGAGAGTGGGACAAAATGTGTCACGGGGCATTGTGAGTCACATGCGGTTTCCAAAGGTTTGTAGCTCATAAATTCCAAAATTGTATGTGTCGGACCGCGATTTATAATTGGTTTCGTCGAGCCTAAAAGAAAGTTAAGAGCAGCTCACAAAGAATTATTAAAAATTAAAAATTGATTGGAGGCTTGGAACAAAAATATTTCGCTCGCCGGAAACGTAAAATATTAAGATACTTTCTGTAGCGGCTCGTGTTTTCGGTCCTAATCGATAGTTTCATTATTTATGATGCACTCAGTGACTTGTGTTTTTCCGTCCCTAGTTTAATTAATAGTTATGTTCATCAATAATCAAATATTTTACTAGTCGGGTGCAATGTGTCACCGAGTTATGGGGCACACTAAGTCGACTCCGAATGAGAAAACAAAAAAGTTACGACGCTCCGAGGAAGAGCAACGTGTCACGGGCAACTGTCAACCGCATGCGATTTCTCGGAGTTTTGTAGCTCGAAAATCTGATTTTTTTTGTGTTGGACCATGATTTATATTAAGTGTCGGCTGGCCTAAAAAAAAATCAATAGCAGCTCACAAAGAATTATTAGAAATACAAAATTAATTTGAGCCACGAAAAAAAATTTCGCTTGCCGGGAAAACATCAAATATTGTGGGGCAATTGTGTGGGGCACAATGTGTCAGCGAGTTGTTGTGCACAATGACTCGACTCCTAATGTTAGTGGCAAATAATACCCGTTGTGAAATTATCGGTATGTATGGAAATCTGTTATCTATGTTAGGAAAATATGAGAGTTTCAACGGGCTCGTTGTACCCTCCGTTTCGCAGCACTTGGCACACTGTACCCACCTATCTGACACATTGTACCCCACCTGTGGGGCACAATGAGCCAATCCGCAAAATTTTTTCGATCCCATTATTTTAGGATTTTTAATCTTTTTGCAAAAAATATTGTAGCTTTATTGTACGCCCAAAGGTCTATAAAATCGGCTATGACCTTTTTTTCTAATCAGAATACTTTGGTAAGAGTAAATATTCGTTAGAAAAAAAGTGAGACACTGTGCCCCACCTTCCACTACGCATGGTCAAAGAGTTCGAGAAAGAAACTTACTATATGTTTCATAATTTGTATGAAAATAAATATCAGAGAATTATGAATCGATGAACGGTGGATGAATGTGATAGCCAAAAGTGTGAATTTGAAAGTCGTCTAACTGTTTCATCGAATGTTTGCTTTGCAAAAAATAAAACGTTAGCTGTGCGACTACTGGTAAGCTCACACGATGTGATATTCGAGTGGAGTGGTGGAAAAATTCAATAAAACTGCAGTCTGAGAGCATCGCGACCGGGTAACTGTCGCGCTGTAACGGAACCACCGAGAAAGATTTAAAGAATAAAAACTGTCGACCCGGCATTCTCTCTGAGTCGTACAAATAATTGGCACGAGAAAATCCTGCAGAAATATCGAGAGATAGATTTTTTTCCCGAATCACACCCAATAAATTCTTATCCGATATTGAATAATAACTATTCGATGTTATTCGCAAACGCTCAGGGCTTTCTCGTTTTATTTGAAAAAAACAATACATTAAATTTATCGATCACTAATTTTTTAATTTCATTATATAAATTGTCTATCAGTTTTGATCGAGGAATAGTTTCGAAAGAATAAAATTACCATTACTATTGAAAAGTTCATTTGAACTATTTAAAAATCGAAGTAAATGTTGCAGGTATATGATGATATGACTGAAACGTAAATGACACTTCGCCAACGAAAATATGCATCCACGAAATTTCGTTTATAATTCTACAAGGATACTAACCCTTCGAATGGTCAGTGTTACCGAAGTGCTACCTTTGCAAATGAGATTGCGGAACAGTCTCGTATCCAAAAAAAAGGAGCTCAAATTATTATTGCAATATATGGAGTATGGAGCAGTGCGAGAGTCGCCTTGTTTGAACACGGTTCTAATTTCGAAAATGGAGCTCCATGCACCTTCGAAATTGGCCTTATGTATACTTCATATCTCACACTTGCATATATGTATAAGCCTATTTACTATATATTCCCGTCTGGGATTCAATTAGGAAGACTCTCGAGATTGCACAAAATATTCCATGGTGGTATTAGGCATCGCAGTATTTCGGCGACACAATTTTCAAAGCGATCCGAGTTTCCTCGTTTGGGAGATTCGCACACTTGCAGAGATGAGAAAATCAAGGTACCGTGTCAAATAATAAGCCGACAAAAACGTGCGATGCGCGAAGATTGAACAGGGAAGCGAAAATTTGAACAAATCTCGGCACAGACACTCCGAGACGATAGGAAGGTAAAATTCAGAGAAAATATATTTTTTTAACCAATCGAAAATTCGCCCATCAATAAAATTGGTCGGTAAACAATTTACTTTCATTGAAACAGCGAAATGAAATAATGCTTTTGAAAAACAAAAATTTTCAAGGCATCAAAAAAATTGCGCAATCGAGCTGCTTATCTCTTTATATATACATATAAATGGATGTTGGTATATCTGTTTGTTATTTATAGACTCCGACAATGTTTGGCCAATCACCATGAAAGTTGGCACATATAAGTGTTTTTTCATGGAGAAGGTTTTTATGCTATACACTTTGTAGTATCTCGCCACTAATAAAGTTCGCCACTCGTTTTTGAAAAGTAAAGATTTTCGAGGCATTAAGGCCTTAGGCTCTAGAGGCCAAAAAAGGGCATATTTAGTCATTTTTTTTTCAGCGAAACCATAAAATAAATCGGAATTACAAAATAGGGGTTTTATTATACACGTAATTGACTATACAAAATTATTTTTTCACGGCGATACATGTCAAAATGGCGACTGTGCAGCATTTTTCCGATGACGCCTTTATTTCTGGAAGGTCAACGGCCGGACCAACAAGCTCCTATAATTTTTGAGTTATGATGAGACACTAAAGTTTTTTCGATTATATATAAGAATAGCTATAGAAGTACGTAGGATTTTGTCGATATATTGTTTTTTGTCTAAATGGTGCACTTCTAAAACAAAAAGTATAAAATGCCATGAGAAAATCGTCAGAAAATTGTTTATGAAAAAGAAACTATGCAATATAATTGAAAAAAATCCTACGTAGTACATCAGAAAATGTAATTCTAAATATACAGTTAAAATTTCAAGTGAATCGGTTGAAATGTGTTTGAGGTATGAGTCCGGCCAGGTTGAAAAATGGAGTTTTGAGATAAACGCGTTTAAAGTTAGTAGAAAGTCATGACATGAATCAAGAGGGGTTGCTAGAATTCGAAAATCATGTACTCAGAGGTTTTACACACCCATAATCTTTTGGAATATAATTTTATAGGCACTAAGGTACATTTTTAACAAAAAAAAATCGATTTTTGGAAAATCCTAGAGTGGCCTAAGGCCTTAAGAAAATAGCGCAATCGAGCTGCTTATATAAAAATAAAAGAACGAAATTAAAAGTCTTTCCAAATCCAAATCTAACCGAGAGAATCTCAAAACAATGACATGAGATCGACTGAAGATTAAAAACGAGTTTCACACATTCCAATAGTCCATATAATTCAACAAGCAACGGTGACGTCAAGTTTTCAGAATCGAATATTCGTGGACTCGGTTTCAAGTTAGTGGTGTCGTGTAACTTGTGTGAACCAACCACTCTCGATTCAAGTCCTCTTATCAACCACAAGACGTACGACATAAACAGACGAATCGTATTCGCATTTCGATTGTTGGGAATTGGTCAGAAAGGGATTGATAAATTTCGTGGTATCATGGATTTACCGAAAGCGATATATCACTCGTTTCATAAAAAGAGGCCCAAGACTCTCAACCAGCTGCCGAAGGAGACGTCTATGGCCCAGGAATTGCTGATTAAAGGTAAGCCTCACAAAAACCGCACCGTCAGCCGAATAACCGCACGTTTACTTTCTTTTGCGATTATCTCGAAACTACACTTTTCAAACTGGTACCAACGAAATCTCGTAAACTATCGGTTCGATTGCTTTCAAAATTGTACACAATACTTTTAGATACATTATTTAAAATGTAGCGTAGGATTTTTGCGATATCTTGTTTGGTTTTTTTTAATTAATGTTTTTGCTCGTAAAATATCGGTGAAAAATACAAATTTTTTTCTTCGGCTCGACATAATTTTTTTAATGGTCCAAAAAAAAATCGCTACGCTACATTGTAGCGACACTATTCACGAATGAGCTAATTTTTTTTCAGATGCTACATGACCGAGTAATAGGTGGGACAACGACCGCGCTTATCGTGCGAAGGGCCTCCGCAGAAATGTGCATAATGCCGCCATTTTTAAGTATTTTTAAGGGAAATTTATTTACGTTATTCTTAAAGCCCTTTCTGACGTTGCATAAAAAAATGAAAATTTACCGATTCATACTTTCGAGTTTATTTTTTTTTTTTAATATATCCTTTTTTCAAGCGGCCAGAGTGGCCAGACGCCTTAACGCTCGTAATTTTTATCTCGCGTCGAATGCAATCATAATATTAGATGAAGTAAAAACTTCTGAGCGTTTTTTCGCTTTATTTCGACGATAAAATTAACATAGTTAGGATTATCTGATTTAGACCAAATATGCGCCGTTTTGTTTGATAACATTTGTCCATTTTGAAGGCAATTTTATAATTCCGCGATTGAAGAAGTCATCGTTCTTATTGGTAAAAAACTTGACCAGCTCATTTTCACAAGCCTCTCTTGAGGCCAGTTTTGTACCATCAAGAAAATTTTGCAAATGCTTGAAAAGGTGATTATCACTTGGTGCTAGGTCTGGACTATACGGCGGGTGCGATAGAACCTCCCTTTCAAGCTCTCGGAGCTTCTGGTGCATCGTTGAAGATGTGTGCGGCCTGGCGTTGTCTTTATGGAACACAACGCCCTTCCTATTGGCCAATTCTGGCCACTTCTGGTCGATCACCTGCTTTAATCTGGTCAGTTGTTGACAGTAGAGGTCCGAATTGAGTGTTTGGCCCGATGGGAGCAGCTCATAGTGGATGATTCCCTTCCAATCCCACCAAACACACAGCAAAACCTTCTTGGCCGTTAATCCGGGCTTGTCGATCGTTTGGGTCGGCATTTTTCGTCGCCAGTCACCATCCGCTTCAAAAATGGGTCGATTTCGTTACGTTTCAGCAAAGAATCGCAGGCATCAATTCGGTCCAAAAGGTTCTTTTGCGTCAATTCGTGTGGCACCCATACATCGAGCTTCTTCTTGCGACCAGCCTTATGCAAATGGTTCCAAACAGTTTTCTGGCTAATCTTCAGTTCCTGGGAAATGGAATAAGTGCTCATATGCCGGACCGACTCGACGATTTCCATGATTTTATCGACATTTTCGACGATTGGCCTACCAGAGCGTGCCTCATCTTCGACGTCCATATTACCAGAACGGAATCGTTGGAACCACCGCTTTGCTGTTGCATTCGATACTGTATTGGGTCCATAAACAGCACAATTTTTTTTGGCCGCCTGCTCCGCCTTTTCACCTTGGTCGTAGTGGTACTGAAGATTGTATCGAATTTTCTCTTTTTTTACCTCCATTTTCAAACGCTGTAACACACAACTGGCTTCACCAAACACAAAACTGTCAACGAACTTTTTTTGAAGCCTAATGTCACCTTTAAATTGCCGTATAGTATGACCCGATGCGATGTATACATCGTGAGATATGGCTCACTAAAGACATCTAGCGGAAAATGCTCAGAACTTTTTACTTCATCCAATACAAGCAGATATCGACACTGGTGGATGGGTGGTCGGGGTTCCGTTACGGCGGTCCTTTGAGTTAAGGAGTACAACTTTGCACATAAATACATATAAATTTTGTTTAATTGGAACAAAAGACTAACAAAAACACTAGTTTAGCTAGCGGCATTGTTTATAAATAAACAAAAATCAATAACCGCCTAAGTCGAGGTAGCGTAAGGTGGGATATTACTGTACGTGAAAACCCGCAAGTGTATACGTTGGAGGAAGTCAGGAAATACAAAAATTAATAAAAGCAGATAAACAATTAACGAAAAATAATTCGAAAATGAGTGGAAATTCGAATAAGCGACCGAGAAATCGCGATTAATGTTGATACGGAACTCGGTAAATTATGTCAAAATTGTAAAACTTTGAAGATGGTTATATTACCATCGAGGGAAGTATACCGCACAAATTACGAGAATTCCGAAGGGCCGAAAGATTACTCGAAAACGAAGTGAAACGTAATGAAACAATAGCGTAACAACTCGCTTTCTTGAAATAAAAAAAAACAAGGTGTAGGAAGAATTGACGGAAAATAAAAGCGTTGCGTGATTGAAAACTTTAGTCGTTCCGTTCACAAAGAGTTGGATAATGACGAGCGGAGGTTCGGAGGGTATGGGAAGAAATTGCAAATTCTTCGGTTATTATTGACGCTTGGATGATTACGAGGTCGAGCTTGCGCCTACATAACTGGCGCGTTATGCATTCATAAAAGCTTGAACTATTGCACTGTCGCAGCCACGCTCTTTTCTTTCTCCTCTCATAACATTTTACAGTGTACATATTTTCGCAAGCGTCCCCGCATCCGGGCGAGTATGAAAGTTTGAGGCACGCAAAAATGGGATCGGAATGATGAAAAGAAAGAGCGAATATTGTCATTTTCCGCGTGTCACGAAATTTTCAATTTGTTGTGCGTCAAGTGCTCGCCCGAATTCGTCCCCGGTGGATAACCTGTCTTCTCGGGTCTCCGAAGGTTGCAGCGCCTTTTCACGTATTTCGCCAGTGTTTCGTCATCGTACACGGGAACGTTGATCGGCCGGGGCGGGCAAAAGTTCTGATTGTGAGAGCATTCGCCGACAGGATCAGACAAAAAAAAGAAGAAACCTATATTGATTTCCGACCCGACCAGGAGAAAATGTGATTTCCTCTTGAGAGAAAAAAAAATAATTGCCCTATCGAGCGGTCATGCTGTAATTAAATATGGCACGGCAATGCCATTTTGTCGACCATTGGATGCTGTCATAATCTATCTTCAGTCTTCACTGCAAGAATTATTTGTACAACTGCACTGGAATTTGGTTGTGCATTTTTCCAGTCGATAATTCTTATGAGAACGACATTCGCGACAATGTGCTATTCGATTTGTCGAGTGCACGTTAAATTCTGCTTAAATTGAAATTTTTACTTCAATTCCTGCTTCAATTCAATCTTACTTCAACCTCTGTTTAAATTCAACATTTTAGTTCAATTTCAAACCTCCTAAATTAAACCTACTTTAGGCAACTATACATCAATTTTTTTAAATTCAAATATCATATTCACATTTTTTCTCTTGCTTTAATTCAAATTGTTACTTTATTTCAATGCTTAATGCAAAATTATTTTAGACAACTATACATAAATTTACTTATTCAAATTCAAAATGCTACTTCAATTCCAATGGTTAATTAAAAATGATTAGGTAGGTTAGGTAAGCAAAATTAAGGATGTCTGGTGTTCGGGCTCCGAAAAATCGATTTCGGCTGAAAACGATGCCTTTGAAGAAACGGAAGGTTTACTCTATGCACCAGGCATAGCTGATTAGTGTAAGTATACATTTTTTTATAATAAATCTGGAATCAAAACTTTAAACGCGTTTTTCTCGAAACTACATTTTTATAAGCGGCACAGGCGATACAAATTTTTTTATCCAACCGATTGCTTTCATTTTTGCACATGTTATTCTACACAATAATGGCTCCGTCAGGTACCAAAATTACTTAATTATGATAATAATTTATATTTTTTTTCACCGATTTTCAACGAAAAAGATCACAATTTTTTAATTTTCTTTACAAGTCCGCCATTTTGTTATTTATGAATAAAAATATGTATATCTAGTACGGAACATAGCCACAAGTATACAAAACAATAATTCATTTAAGTTTTTTGTTTCAGATGACTCTAAGTGCCGTAATCATCCGCGCCACCCACCTACCTCCATTTAAAGGTGGCTAATTTAACTTAAAAAAAAACAATTATAAATTTCTGTAAAAAAAATTCTGAAATAAGTTTCCGAAATGGGCCTGAACACCAAAATACATCCTTCTTGCCCCTCAAAAGGCGTTAAATTTGAGGGATTTTCAAGAGATGGCGTAACAAGTACTGTATCACACCGGGCCATGTTATTACTAATTTTATGTCAAAGCATCATTACGTGGCTTTAGTTTTCAGCATGAGTTATTTTGCCGAAGTGTAAAAGACATTATTTCTTTGATTGTTGAATATGTAAAATTTTGTGGCAATAAAACGCAATTTGCGGTAAGCTTCCCTTTTTTCTTTCATTTGAAAAAAAGTACTGCAGAAAGTCAACGAATGCTGTTGGAAGCTCATGGTGATTATGCTTCATTGATTTCAACATGTGAGTACTGATTTCGATGCCATAAAAAAGGTGATTTTAACACCGAAGATAAGGAACGCCTAGTCCAGCGGAAAAATTTTGAAATTGAGGATGTGGAAGCTTTACCCGATGCAGACTCGAGTCAAACGCAAGAAGAAGTGGCCGTATCATCAAATGTTGATCAACATCATAAGTTACACGTGATGCAATTGAGCTGAGCATTGAAGGAAAAATGGCCAGATTACGCGAAAAGACACGACAAAGTGATTTTCTAGCACGACAACGCTCGACCTCATGTTGCGAAACCGGTCGAAGAAACTTTAGAAGCGCTTAACAGGGATGTTCTACCACACCTGCTGTACTCTCCAGATATTGTCCCTTAAGATTACCACCTATTTAGATCGATGACTCATGGCTTGTCTGAGCAGCACTTTCATTCTTATGAGGATATAAAAAAATGGGTCGAATCGTGAATAGCCTCTAAAGAAGTGCTATTCTTTCGACGTGGAATCCATCTGTTACCAGAAAGATGGGAAAAGGTAGTGGCTAGGGATGGATAATATTTTGAATCATCAATTTCTAACCATTTTTTCGAACTATAGCCGTATGCTTACCAAAAAAATCCATAAAATTAATGCACTCTCTTAATACCTTAAGGGATAACACCAATCTAGGATTTTGGAAAAGTCGTTTTTTTTTGCTTAAAAAATACTTTGGGCTCATAAAAACAATATGCAATTGGTCCTGTAGCGAATTTTTTTTTAATGGTTCAATTATCGATTTTGCCGCAGCGCCTCGAAGCGCGCGCTGAGTGCTCGTACAACTTTAAACGCGTTTTTCTCGAAACCACTTTTTTCAAACTGGGAGGACGGATTACTCGAACACTTTTACGTGAATCGATTTGAAATTTTGATAGTAGCTTCACAGTTACATTCTCTATGGGAGTACGTAGTCGTTTTGTAATTAAATGTAAAATTTTTTTTATAAACAATTTACTATTTATTTTTTGGGCAAAAAATCGATTTATTTATTCCAAAGTGCGCCATTTTTTCAAAAGTTGATAAAAAAAATCCCTACGTAGTCACATACATAGCTAATAATATATAGATTATAATTTTTTTTGGTTTTCGTTCCAGGTTTTATACTTTACGAGAAAACCGTCCTCCCGTGAAGCTATTTGTAAAAAACACGTTTTTCAAGATGGGCTCTGTCGCCACCATTTTGTATGAAAATTATAATAATTTTTTTTTTATACTTTAATATGTGTTAAATAAACCCTTTCAAAAGAAATCCTATTCGTTTTTTCATACTCTCAAAATAAATTGTCAAAGTTAGGCCTCATTTTCTGCCGCCAGAGTGGTGTTATCTCTTAAACAACTATACATAAATGTTCTTATTCATTTTTTTTCCACTACTTAAATATAAAATTTCACCTCAATTCAAATGCTTAATTAAATATGACATCAAACAACTTACATACATTTTGTTTTTCTACAAGTACCCATGGTCTGGAAGTACTTAACCGAATGCATCTGTTAATTTTTTGGTCACTCTTGCGTGTGAAAATGTCGAGTAAGTGTGTGGGCAAGGGACAAAAAGGGAGAGAGAGCGAGAGAGAGAGAGAGAGAGAGAGAGAGAGAGAGAGAGAGAGAGAGAGAGAAAGAGAGAGATGAGGCAATTAATACTCTCAACAAAGAAATCAGTCGCTTTATGCAAATCGTTACATCATGTATAATCTTAATCCGTAATATTTAGTTTTCACCTCTTTAAGCTTGGATGATATAGTACCATTAGTAAATGCTAATTGCTCTTGCCCATTTTCGTTCCTTCCTTTTCTTGTTCACAACCCAAACTCATAATCTCGGGTTTTTGCATATCCCGTAATTTATTCAATTTTTCTCGCTGTTAAGTCGTTCTGTTCTTCTTCGCTGCATCGTTACTTCAAGCAAAGACCATCGTAAAAAAATGTCTATGACTAAATGGTGGCGCACCTTTTTCTCTCGAATATAATACCCAGAGGTTTCTACAAAATGAACATTCCCGTTTCAATCTTATTCAGAATAGAATATCATCTATATTTAATATTTTCGTGCTATGTGCCACCTTCACTGGCGCGAAATTATCAGGTTTTTTTTTCATCGCTTCTATGTGTGTGTATGTATGTACCCTTTCGAGATGTATATGGGAAGGTGGGGCACAGTGTGTCACTTTTTTTGTAACGCATTTTTAATCTAATCGAAGTAGTCTGATTAGAAAAAAAGGTCATAACCGATTTTATAGACCTTCGGGCATACAATGAAGCTACCACATTTTTTGCAAAAAGATTAAAAATACCAAAATAATGAGATCCAAAAAAAATTTGCGGATAGGCTCATTGTACCCTATGGGTGGGGTATAATGTGTCATATAGGTGGGTACAGTGTGTCAAGTACTACGAAACGTAGGGTACAATGAGGCGGTTGAAAGTTATATTTTCTTCACATATATAACAGATTTTCACACATAACAGTATGACCCCAAACAAAAGCAGTTTATCAGTATCAGTATAAAATCAGTAATATTACAGGAACGTCTTATTTTTTTACTGATCTTTCTTTTGGCTTGGCCGTCTTTGGTTCGATATTCTCAATTCCGTTGGCTTGTCTTTCATATCTTCCGACGCTTGTTCAGTGCTCCGTATTGACTTTCTTTTGGCCAGTCGGTACTTAATAGAAATCACGGTCCAACACAAAAAAAATCTGCATTTGCGAGCTACAAACCTCTGAGAAATCGCATATCGTTGACAGCGGCCCGTGACACATTGCGCGTCTTCGGAGCGTCGTCAGTTCTTTGTTTCCTCATTGGGAGTCGACTCATTGTGCCCCACATCTCGGTGACACATTGTACCCCACTAGTAAAATATTTGATTGTTGATGAAAATAACTATTAATTAAACTACGAATAGAAAAATACAAGTCACTGAGTGCATCAGGAATAATAAAACTATCGATTAGAACCGAAAACCCAAGCCGCTACAGAAAGTTACGTTATATTTTGGGTTTTCCCAGCGAAGGAAATATCTTTTTTTCCAAGCCTCAAATCAATTTTTAATTTTCAATAATTCTTTGTGAGCTGCTATCGACTTTGTTTTAGGCCTCATGAAACCAAATATAAATCGCGATCCAACAGAAAAAAATTCGAAATTTACAAGCTACAAAACTCCGAGAAATCACATCGAGCTTACAGTGCCCCGTGACACATTCTAGCCCACTCTCCCCTACCATGGTTTTGTAGGTGAATGGAGTAAGCATCTTTCATGCATATCTCGAGGCACTGGTGTCGAAGGCTAGAAATCCAATAGTTTTAATCCAAATACCTAGCAAAATAGCAATATCAGTATTATTGAAAAAAAAACGAAGAAGCAATATCGCTAAACTAGAAATATATTCGTTACGTCCTGATTTTTTTTTAATGCTTTTGCCAACGAAGATACCGAAATTCCCTTTCTATCCAACATGAGATACTCTTGAGTCAGTAGCCCCCGAAATGTAATGAAAAAGATCAGAATGATCACCGAAAAATGTAAGCTTTTTAAATCTTCGCACCTCGTAAATGCATCGAAAAGCTTTTGGTCCACAAAATATTAAATATTTTTCGCGGTATATTTTTTGAGCAGATATTACTCATTTTTAATTGGTGCTTTATATATGTTTGTGGGAAGATCCAAAATATTCTTTCGAAAGAAAATCAAACAGGCTTAAACGTGAATCAGGTTTTCATTTATCGGAGATGGGACCACTTCGCTACTGTCTACAGCCTGCCAAATGGATAGAGAATGGACCTTATAAAAGAACGATGACTAAAACGTCTTTCCTCTTGCGCATTGCGGTCCTTTCGCGAATGCTGCTTACGTGTACGCCACACAATATATGTAATACATATTATACATATGTAATATATAGATATATATAAAACGAGACATATACGGGGACCGGTTGTACATATCGCAGAAGTGGGATAAGTAGGTTTACGATTGTACTTAGAGGTATACATACCTCTTAACTTTTATGTATACAAAATTAAAGATTATATTTTAAAATGATACGTTATATGTGGAGCGGTAATAAGAGGGGTATTGGTCTTTACGGTATCGGTATATATGGAGACCAGGAATAATTTGGGGATATTTATAAACTTAAAATATGTCCACTAAATAAATGATATTATTATAACAATCAGAACAGTTCTTTTTGTTTGTGTTCATAGATTGGCATACATATAAGGCATACAGAATTACGCCTGAAATCTGGAAGTCTCAAAAAGTTGCCTTGAATCATTGTCTCATTTTTTTATAGGATTTTTTTTATAACTATTTTGAAATGATGTTTTTCATTATATTGCATTGTTGCATTTAAAAATCGAAAAGGAAAAGAATTTTTTTAAACAAAGTAAGTAAATTCTGTGAAAAATCATATGGGTCGGAAAAACCGAATAAGTTTATTTGGCATTAGACGAAATAGAATTTTTGTGTCATGTTGCATATGTTATCATAATGTCATTTTATACGGTAATTATACAGTTATTTCATCCTTCGTAGTCACACATGCAAATTCAATCGCGGTGGTCACACGTGGGTCGATTCTACCCAGTCAGTTTTCCAAACAGTATTGTGACCAAACTATCGGTTCGAAGTGATTCAAATAATTACAGAACATGCCTTGAACTTTCTAGATGATGTACGAAAAATTTATTTATAAGAAATAAAATGGCGACATGTTAAAAAAAAATCATAAAGAAGTGAAAACGCTAAAAAGACACTTTTTCGCTAAAAAAAATCATAGTTCGGTGAATGTTCAACATTTTTACCTAAAATTTGAACATGATAGTCCTTAGATCTGCTGCTTTTGGGAAAAATAGTAGCATAGTGCGCGTTCCAAAAAAAGGTATTTATCCCGAGATGTGAAGAGGGTAAATTTTATGGTATATGAATACTTCAAACTCCATATAAGATGGTGAATACAGTCCCATTCGAAGCCGGGAACTATTATATGTTTACGCCAAAAATTGATCGACGGGTCGATTCTACCCAGGGTGACCACGAACGGTTAAGATAAAAATATGATAACGTATGGTTTCGTGGGAAAAACATGATGATCTTTAGACTCTGTTTCATGTATAGTTATGCAATTGAGTATCCATGATTTTTTTCGCGGATTTTTAAGCCGGTGTATCAAGTTCGTAGGTCATTAAGTGTGAAACATCCGATTTCCAGCTTCTCAATTTAACCGATTTGTTTCAAATGGGTTCGAATATTGTTGGAATAGTAACGTTGAATCTCGCTACTAATTTGTGCGTAGTTTGAAATATATCCGCTCTCACTAAAATTTCAGCTCATCAATATACAACTCGCTTGCAGATCGTCCATTAGGTTAATTTTGAAGATCAAAATCGCCAGATCAGATATTCTCAAACCATCGACGCACTGTGCGGTCATTAGCTACACCATTGCCGAACACTTGGTTGATACTTCGAATTGTCTCCGCTGCATTAGTTTCACGATGGAAATCCCATTCGATAATAATGAGAATTTTTTAATTACCCATGCTTATAAAATTGAATCTGCTAAATGCGATCGAACAAATAATCACAATCCATAAAGTGCGTTTGAAAAGCTGATGACGTGCCTTCACAATAAAAAAAAAACAAGAACTGTCGAAGTGAAATATTAGAGATATCAGATATCAAACTTGGTACTTGAAGGAATAGAAAGTTTTGCACATCATGACCTAATACCAATTTCGACAATATGGTCAAATCCGAAGGTTTTAGTCCCCACTTTTCTTTCCATCAAGAACTGAAGTTGGTTTGCTTATAGGAATATATCGGCTATTGATCTTAACATTTAGAATACTTTGATGAGCAATAGAAAATCTACATCATTACTAGTATGATTTTGACGGACTATATGAATCTTGATGGGCTTATACGGCTACATCATTTTTTCTATGAAACGAAAACCGATATAAGAAAAAACATTTACGGAAAATGGGGTTTTTCGGGAAAAAATTTTATGAAGTATAAGTTTTTGGCAGGCAGGATAAGGATTTTCATGATCAGCAATCAATTTCCCATTATATAAGGCGTTTTAAAATCCAAATCTCAGAAAATGTATCTAATATTTCAAGAAAATTTGGGGCGATCCAGCGGTTCAGCAAGTCGTCCTAGCCGGATGGTTCATAATCCATTCGAAAGGCGGATCGATTCCGTGCAAAATGAGCGAAAGTAGAAGTGCCTAGGTCGAAAGGGCGATTCTGGAAAAGCCGAAACGCGAAAAGATCTCTTTTCGAGGGTCCGGATAGCCGGTTTTTCGAAATGGCTATACTTTGATCGGTCATATCGCGGGTGCTGATTAACCGACAATTGGGGACGATAACCAAGGTTTAGAATCGGATTTTGACAGACTTAGGGAACGCCGTTGAGCTCATCCGACTCTACCGACCTCGATCGACATCTGAAGGGGAGGACATCCTTTGCGTTTTTTGCGGGCGGGACCGGGATTTTCGTAATCAGCAATGAATTTCATCCCGGATAAGAGCTTTTGAAATATGAAAATAAAAAATTTCAATTTTGCCCGTCCTCCGGCCGTTCTCGCGAAATCGTCCAAATCGCCCATTTTCAGTCGACCATTCCGCCGTCGCTTATTATCCAATTCAGATTTATAACCCCCATGTATAAAACGATTTTAACCGTCTTAGAAAATGCCATTCCGTTTAACCGGCTATTTAAATTTTATCTACGAATGAAGACTGGACCGACCCATAATTTGAGTTAATGCATACGAAGGCTATATACATCGACATTATTTTATTGCAATGGACAGTTTGCGCTTATCATTATCATATTTGCATTTATACCTTTCCCCAAGTAATTTGCACATTTCCCATCAGAAACGCTTCAACAAATTGAGAACCTGTGCTGATATAAGCCCTTTCACATAAAAACGTACCGGGCCCATCCCGCTATGTACCGAATGTCCCCATATGCGCCGCTGAAGCTCCCAAATGGTCCTGGTATGACCCGCTCCACACCTATATATGTTACAGTTAAAACGCGTTTCCCCCAGTGAAAACTAATTCTCACTGAATGACTTCGTTACAACTAGTTGTTCGTAATAAAAACTATAATTTACTGGTAAATAAATTTAAACGTTGGTTTTAATCCAAATAAATATAGATAGAATAGCTATAGAAGTACGTAGGATTTTTTTTGATATATTGTTTTTTTGTGAAAATGGAGTATTTTTAAAACATAAAGTATAAAATGACATGAGAAAATCGTCAGAAAATTGTTTATAAAAAAGAAACTATGCAATATAATTTAAAAAATCCTACGTAGTGCCTCAGAAAATGTAATTCTAAATATACAGTTAAAATTTCAAGTGAATCGGTTGAAATTGGTTTGAGTTAAAAAATTTAGTTTTGAGATAAACGCGTCATAGTTAGTAGAAAGTCACGACATGAATCAAGAGGGGTTGCGCTAGAATTCGAAAATCGAGTACTTAGAGATTTCTCACACCCATAATCTTTTGGGATATAATATTATAAGTACTAAGGTACATTTTTAACAAAAAAAAAACGTTTTTTGGAAAGTCCTAGAGTGGCCGAAGGCCTTAATTACTTTGTTACTGGTTATGGTGTAATATAGGAGAACATATCATTTTATCCTCTAAAGTTGGATAAAAAAAGTGATAAATTATGCCACATTGTATTACAAAATTAAAATATAAGTTTAGGTACTATTGAGCAAACCGATTTATTCGAATTAATATATAATCAATTAATTTGTAATTAGATTAACTTTCAATTAAATTACATAGTAATTAATTACACTAGGCGCTTGTGGTAACTAATTACTTAAGTAATCTGTTACAAATTAATTAAATTATCAATACAGTGGTAATTGTAATTGTTAATTGTTAACTTAATTACTTTTTGCCCATCTCTGATAAGCGGTGAACGTTGGCCTCATTCGCAAACAGTCTTAACTGATTGATTTCGTTAGAACTAGTTATTTTTCGTAGTTAAAACTAGTTGTAACTCACATTCAAAATTTACATGATATGAAAAAAATGACTGAATAAATCCAAGGGGCCCAGAGAGAGAGGTTAGATTATGGAAATGCACTTGTTTCACTCCACGTATCAAAAATAGTGTATGACGTATACTCTTGGTAGTCTAGCAGAGCGGACTCACATTACACTGTCTATAACTTTTCGCATGACCCCTTGTTCTCACGCTGCATGCTTCTCAATCCCTCGGGATGCCAGTCGCATACCTTCCCAGGCACGTTCTGCAGAAACAGGA